>JAAWXA010000023.1:2626739-2692630 GCA_038090715.1 Florisuga fusca
GGGCGGTGGCAGCGGCGAGGCGGAGCGGGGCCGGGAGGGGGGGGAAGGCCGGCGGCGGGCCCGGTGCTGAGGCAGGGGGAGGTTTTTCGGTGGGGTTTACCTCAGGTTTGTGTGGTAGGAAGAGCTGATGGGGTCTCTAAGCCCGCCGGTGACGCACCGAGTGGATTTTAAAAAATCCTTCCTGTGCGCGATAATTCCGCAAAGCGTGCGCACCTCAGGGTGGAAGGTGACAATATTTATAGTGTCATATTAATGTATACAGAACCTACGTGCGTTTTGTGGGTGCTCAATGTCCTGGAACTCGCAGGCTGTGGGTTAAGGTTATCTCTGTTTTGATTCTACCACGCAAGGGAATGGGGAAGGGTCTTCAAGTGGAAGTGTACAGTAGCTTCCAGAAGTGTGGTTTTCCTATCAAAATCAGAAAAATTCACATAAAGAACACTATTCCAGCTGAGCTAACCAATTCTATGTGGTTCCCTGGGCTCATCGCCTGTCTTCATTCAAAGTTCACCTCTCTAATGTTGTCTTGTTCGCCCATCTGATTGTTTAGGCTTAAATTGATCACCTTTAAGCAGTCAAGCAGTACATTATTAATTACCCACTTAAATTTCCTAGAATCATAGAATGGTTTGGGTTGGAAGGGAAAAAAAAAATCATCTTCTCCCAACCGCCCTTCATGGGCAGGGACGCCTCCCATTAGACCAGGTTGCTCCAAGCCCCATCCAACCTCCCCTTCAATACTTCCAGGGAGGATTCTCTCATTTCTCATTTGACCAAATCCTTCAAATATTCCAGCATCATTTGGGGCACACCACGTTCATAGTGCCAGAGGCATGAGGTGGGCATGGAGCCCTTAGTGACAAGATGAGGCCATCAGATGTCTCCAAGAAGCTTCTCATCCACCACTGTCAAACTTTTGGGTTTCTTGGGCTGGTCATGGAGGCAACAGAATGCCATAATCCCAAATGCTCTCTATAGTCTTCTTCCTCTGCCTTCGGGATCAGCAGAGCGTTTGGAAGGTAACACTAGGAGGTCAGAGGCACTTGGAAAACCTCTGCCATCCCAGCTCTCACACCCCCAGAACGTCCTCCTATGGTTCAAGGTTGAATATGGTGCTGGGGAAAGATCTCGTGTGCTGCAACCCCCTCCAAACCTCTCGTCCTTGTCACAACAGGATCATTTAGTATCAACCTGACATTGATACTTCAAAAAATAACTACGCCTGGCGTGCTTAAAAGATGCAGAACCCACCAGCCTTGTCCGTCATTTAAAGCGTAAAAACTCATTATCTGGGAAGAAAGAGAATGTATCATTCCTTTGGTGACAGGGGTTTGTGCGTTGTTAGGTATTATTAGATTCACAGACATGAAACAGGACTGCTGTTGCTTAGGTGATCAGGTTTTTCTATTGCTCACTCCTCACTTGAAATCTTAATCCTTTTTGTGACATTGGAATTATTTCGGTAACAAATAACAATGACATCATGTGCAAAGAATGACTGCTCTGAGTGAATAATAAAGCAGTGATGGCAAAATGCTCACAAGCAGAGAGATTGTTTTCGTGCAAGATCTACAAATAATTTTTAAATAAAAAGCAGGAAGGGAAAGGTGCAATTTTCTGAAACAGAAAACCTTCTGTACCTTTGATACCCAAGTAATTAGCCTCACTCATATCATTTTTTGAGGCTTGAGGTAACACTTATACCCAAAACAGGTTAACCTAATATTAAGCAACTGTTTGAAAGGAGCTAAACCCAAAATCTCATGTGTGAAGCTTTGGGAAGTTTGGTGGTGCAGATCCTTGGTATGGATGCCTGGGTACAAATCCTCCTTTCCTTGGGCCTTTAGGCAAAATAAAAAGGAGTCTCTTACTCCAGTCACTATTGAAATTTTCCAGGAATAACTATTTCTGTAAGAGCTCCATCCACAGTGAAAGAGATCCTGCCAGAATCCCTTTTTCCATGTCAAAGCTAAAGGAATATTCAGAAATCCTTCTTCTACCTCCTGTACCTATATACTCCTTATGCTGAAGCTCAAGCTTCACCCTGCTTTCCTCATTTTGAGCCAAAATGTTATATTAACAACATCTTCCTGATCCTGAGTACAAGTCTGCAGGTTTTCCCAGTTAAATCCAGCCCTAAATCCAATAAAACTCAGACCCATTTAGTCTTCCAATGTTTGTTTGATCTCTGCTGCTACCTACTCTTAAGCTGCTACCGAAAGAGAGGGTTATGATTTCCTGTGCTGACTGCACAGCAGGAGCAAATGGGTTCCTGAACAACTAAATTCCTGTTTTCATACGCATGTTTCTAGGTGGAGAAAAATGAGGGAAGAAAGAAAAGCAAAGAAATTACAGAGTAGAAAAATTGCTCCCCCGTCGAATACTCTTCCAAGTTTTGCAGGAGTAAATGTAAAATTATTTTTAGGTCTGTGTGAAGCACTGAGCTTTACCAATCTCATCTGTCACGTTATGCTACTACACAAAGAGTATCATCTAGGGGGAATAACTGTGTCAGCTCAGACAGCAATTTTAATGTCATTAAGTTCTGATGAGTAGAAAAAGTAGCATGTGAAACAGAATGTGAAAAAAACATATGGCTACCTCTGCAAGTACAATGACATATGAAAATAATTTAATTTGGTAGAATAATGTTAACAAAAAGAACATGTACACAAACTGGCTGCTATTTAGTTTCAGTCACAGATAATTACATTTCCCTGCATCTAAATTTCCTTGTCTCTTTCATTACCTCTAGGAAAGGTATGGCAGCCTCTACTAATGCCACATACAGCTGCCCTCTGAATTCAGACCTGAGTTGACCTTCCCCTCTTTTCATTTTAAAAGGCTTTTTTCCCCCCTCATTGAACAGATTTTTCAGATTCGGAAAAATTAACCCTCTCTTTGTACAAGTTTAAATCTTCCTTTTGTTTTTCAGCAGACAGAGATTATCAGTGTAAGACATGCACAATTTGGTTCTTTTTCTTCCCATTCTGTAGGCTCCTTTCAGCCTTGGAAACCTGTCTGCCTGTTATACCAACCAAGAGTTCTCAGCCCTTGAGTGGACCAGGCTGTGTATCCCCAGAGGGATGATCTGATGTTTCATGAGATATTGCAGTCTGAACAGCAGAGAAATCTGCCCAGCATTTGGCATTATCTTTAGGAGTGTTGGATTCCTGGGATAAGCAATATGGCTAAAACTATTTTTGTCATTATTTTAGAACACCATGTGTTAGTGCCCTTAACAAAGTAAAAACTTAATTCTGAACCCTGGGTAATTTTTGTTATGCCACACCAACGTTTGTAAAGGAATAGAATCTCCATGCTTTTGCATTAAAAACAGTCACTTAAGCTTTGTTTGGGTGTTTTAGTAACATCTTTGATGTAGAATCTAGCAGAATTTTTCTTACATAGGTAATGAAACCTCCTGAGAACCCCCAGAAAGCACTGGCACCTTCATTCCAGTGGAATGGAAATCACCATCTGATGCTAACTGGGTGTTTTTAGCCATAGCTGGGCTTAATTTTTGGCAGGCTGGGTAATGATGCCATTTCCATACATAGTTTTTACATGCAGAAGGACATACATAGTCTTGCACCAAATTACTCTTGGCTACATAAATACTCCTACAAAAGAAGGAATCTCAGTGCCTTGACATATTACAGTATTTCCAAATATAATACCCCTCCTGACTGGTGAGGACCTCCATAAAAGAGGAGTTCTGCTCTGGTTTGTAAGCTTTATTTCAGAATCTGTTTTCTCAGTGTGATACCTGCAGGATGTTTTGTTTAACAGGGCTGCAGAGGGAATTGTCTAGAAACTGGAGCTTGCTCATTTTGAGCATCTTTTAATAAATCAGCTGAGATAGTTAGATAAAGAATTGTTTTTCTCCCCATTAACCTGTCAAGAATCAAAAAAAACAAACCTGTTTGTTGTCTTATCACACAGCCCTTTAAAGCAGCACTGCTTTTTCCAGTGGCTGGCAAGGAGATACCTTCCAGCTTCCTCCCAGTTACCTGAGTTCTTAGCAAGAATGTGTTTGTTTATTTTAGACAAGAACATGGAACGGGGAGTTCACCCTCAGGTCTGGCCTGCATGGCTTCTTACCAAGGTAAAAATACAGCATTTAAATCAAAATGAAGCAGGGGAGGTGAAGCAGCAAAGAAGAGGGAAGCAGCTGTCAGGCAGAGGGTAGGTCCTGCTTGCAGAGACATATGTTCTTGAGGTGAACTTTTCCCTTGTGATCAGTTGTGCTTGTTCTCCCAGTGGAGAGAGGTTACACGTTGGATGGGCATCAGGTGGCAAGCCTTAGAAAAATAGATTAAAAACAGTGCAAATAATTATCTCTTGGCTCGCACGGAGATGTTCATTACTGCTACAGTTACCCTTCAAAATACCCCAGTGCAGAGTGGGGGTTGGGGAAGGAAAAGCCATTTTACTGATTTTTCAGGTTAATAAATCCATCAGAGCCCAGGCTTACAGAGAAGTGTAAGGAAGAACCAGGGAATTTAGAATGAGCTGGTCCAAGATGAGCAGAAGGATCAGTTGTTGAATGCCTGCCTATCCCAAGCCAAAGGCAGAAGACCATGAGCTGTTTTGCTCAAGGTGATATTTATTGATGGTACCTAAACTGCCTGCCAAACTCTCCTTACACTATCCCAGATTAAAACTAGAAGGGATTCCTTTCCTTGGCAGTTTCAAGGGATTGTTGAGATCTTAAATTTTCTTCTTAAATTTCTTAAATTCAAATTTTCAAAAAGAGACCCCACTACTCTTTAAAGTAAAAAAGAGGCAGCATAAGCACAAAGGCTCTTCAGAAAGAAAGCAGGCAAGTAGCAAACCTGACATTAAAATGACAACCACCCAGCCTTCCACTGTGGCAGAGGGTGGCAGCAGATTTTCATAAAGTGTGTGTGCTCCTTTCAGCACATGCAAACCTTGACAGAACTGTGCAAGTCAGGGAGGTTCTGTTAGAGCCTTTTTTGTTGTTGCTGTTGGTTTTTTTGCATTTCAACCTTGACTACCTGAGGGTATTGACAAGTAACCTTCAGCATCACCTGGTGGGCTACAGCGTTTGAAGGGGGGGGTTAAGGATGCTTCCCAGCATGGCCCCTGTGAAGTGGCAAACAGAAATGTGTTAGGTGCCAGGCAATGCTGCTGTTACAGAAAGCTGGGAAACAGCAGGCTAGTTGGAAATTTGGCTTGTAATGGTGATCAGTCAATAGCACCAGCCAGGATTCAGCCAAGTAACTTGTCAAAGAACGTCTGAACTTGTCTGATTTGTAAAAATAAATCTCTGAATTCAGCATGTGTCTGAAAAGTCCTTAAAGTGGTAGCAACAGGAGCTTTTCCCCTCGTTAGTCGTAGAAAACAGGCATGGCCTTCTCTCCCCTTTTGTTTTACAGACACTTCTGTTTTGATTCCAAAATTTCAAGCCTGCATTTGATTCACAGAACCAAACCAGAGCTGTGTTATTCTGGATTTATCCTTGTGCACGGAACATAATTACTCACAGCAGAGAATGCTTCGTAAACCAACATCCCTGACAATGGAGCTTTGCCTGTTGAGCCAAATTTCTCACTGGATGTGGAAGAATCCATCACATGGAGAAGAAATTTGGTTCTCAGAAATCATCAGTATATTTGCAGTGGCTCTATTGGTAGGAGATGCTTTTAACATGGGTCAGGGTTTCCCTTTAGCCTGGCAGATGCTACTGTCCTGGATCCCCAGTTAATTCAACTGCTGTTGCCAAAACCCCTGAGTTTTGCCCTGCACCATTTTTAATTAATCCACTACTACCCATAATGATCGTAAAAGAGACTGACTGCAAAGAGAAAGAAAAGTTGTTGTGTTAGAAGTTAAACAAAATAGAAAAAACACATTGATTTCAGTCAAGGTAGAATTTCATCTGTTTCATTTTTTTCATTTATTCTTGCTTCTATTTATTTGGCAGTTTAGGAGACACCTGTAAGAAGAGACAGAAGACAGTTGGCTACTCTATTTCAGGCCTGAACCTCGGTTTTTTGTTGTTGTTGTTGTAATCTAGACCACATACTTCACAATCAGTTATTCCTTTTAAAACAGCACCAAAATGCCAAAATAACTGTATCAGTAATTTAAAGGCTTTGGATTAAATCTGAAACATGGAAGTGTTTCCATCTTCATAGCCAACGAAATGTCACTTTTCACCATGTGCCTGCCTAGGGCGTCTCAGGAGGTAAAAAAACCCTCAAATAAATAAACAGGTTTAAAGAAAGGCTCTAGACGACACTGCCATGACTGACATGACTATATAAAAATATAAATATGTGTAGAAATCTGTTCCTGGAAAAAGGAACAGATACAGCTAACCATACTACCAAGGTAGTGTGTGCAACTCTTTTTGTCACGGACTGATACACTGAGTCACTTTTTCTTCTATTTTTTATAGATTTCCATATATTCCTATGTAGCAGGCAGCATGTTATTTCAGAGCATTGCTGCTTGTATACTATAACAGTGATTTTATAAACTGTACAGAGATGTTACCAGTTGATGATCAATCATGCTAATGAGCTATTGCTTAAGAAATTTGGCAAATTATAACAGACCTAATTCCTTAAACCAGATCAGCAGTTCTCCATTGCACTCCAAAATTCTAATTACCACCTTCTGCAGTGTTTCCTACAAAAAGAACTATATAATTAAACACTGGTGTTGGAGGAATTTATACAGGCTGGCTTGGCCACAGTGCTCTACAATGGGGTCACTGGCCAACTTTAAATTTCTGGTCCTGCTTTATCTCTTATTTATTTCACTCACTAGCTTCTAACCCCAAGTTATCTGAAGCCAGCAGAAGTGAGCATTCACTCCAAACCCTAACTCAGGTTCTTTTCAGAATCCACCCTTTGCTGGGCCAGGTCTATAAGCAGTTTTACATATATTTGTATCTTAATTCCCATCTGAACACATGTACCAGACTCTCCTGAGGCCAGCTGTGGTATGCAGACCTCTTACTTAGAATGGGCCCAGGTTTTTTTTTTTGGACTGGAAGTCATGGAAAACTTGCACGTTTAAATAGATTTTTATCTCTTTGCATTTTGAAATAATCTGCCTCCCTTTACATAATGGATTAACACTTCCCATTTCTTCAGCTCCAGCTTTTGCTAAGGATAAGGATCTCATTTTCACATGAATCCTATGGCAGGGCAACCTGACGAACCTAAATTCAATGAAAATTGCATAAAATTGAAAGAGAGCAGATGCCATTGTAAGTGCTGGCGGGGCAGCACTATTACCATCATCTACTTTGCATAATCACGTTAGTGACAAAGCCAGTTAGCACATTTCACAGCTTTTCCCAGCAAGCTGTGACTGTGAGCTCTTTGGAAAGAGAGAGAGAGCTTCTCCTCCTATTCAGGATTTCTCAATTGCCCAGCCATTCATGCTGGAATTATGCTCCTTGACACAATATCAGAGGTAAAGTATCAAATTTAAGCAATTTTCTAAATGGTAGGAAGCCCCCAGTTTCTTCCATAATAGGAAACTTCATCTTTTAACTATGTGAGAAACTTTCAAAGAAAATATCTATTTGATTTTAGCAACTGTGTTGAGGGGAATGCTTTTTACATCTCTCTTAACTATTTCTTTTATAGTTTGGAATGGGAAGGTGAGGCATGAAAGATTGTTCCTCAGGTGCTGGTTTCAGTTCCACCTGCACGTCCTGGTGCTACTGACTCATCCTCCAGTCCAAGTCGGAGTTATCAAGCATCTCTTGCTCTTATCCCATCCTTAAAAGCTCCTCTGCTGATGACCTGAATTACTCACACTCCTCCTACAGCCCTGGAAGAACAGGACTTCCACTCTCCAGAGGAACTGCTGATACAGAATGTACCCATGGCTGTGAAGACTGGAGATCAGCCCTTAAAAACCCATTAGGAGCAGGAGGTGGAGAAGCACCATTTGCTACAAATTGTCCTCTTGGAGCTGAAGAGTTAATTTAAGAACATCCTGAAGAATGTCAGAGCTCTGTGGTTCCCCAGCCACTTCATACCTGCCAGTGAATCTCAGGCTCTGGAGATCCTTTAGCACACCAGAAATGCTACTGCATGGTCAAAAGGATTAGGGAAGATAAAAATCCTTCTTTTTTCTCACCTTCCTTCACTCTCTAGTTTTCAGATTTGCCAAGGTGTCTGGATCTGACAGAGGCAAAGCTGACCCTTTGCTCACTCAGGATCTGTGCATTTGGTTTCTACTTATGTTACCCTGGCTGGGGGATGTTTTGTTAACCCACACGCCTCAGCTCAGGTATCTGTGTGCTTTCTATTTTAGGGACTGTTTACCTGGGAAGGAAGATTTAGTGCCTTTAATCTATGTTTGCCAAACTAACTATACAGCAGAGCTAACTCCAAGTATTTCGGACCACAGCTCTCTTTGCTGCCATGACATACCAAAGCCTAAAAAACAGAAAATGCTTTTCACAGCAGCTTCAGAGTTACCTAATTAGGCCCTGGGTTCACTAGCACTCCTGAGATAAGCATTATTCAATCACATTATAGTTCTGATTGTCAAAAGTTTTGCTTTCTTTCTTCCCTGTTAGAAGCAGATTAAAAAACTTCATTTGGAATCCATACACCACTTACCATATAAATGAGCACCGTGTACTTTTGGAAAATAATAAGAATTAAAAAAAAAAATCCATTTTGCATTAAACGCAGGAAATTTGGGGCTCAGGTGAACTCTAATGAGTCCCATTAACACTGCACACCAGAATGCTGAGCTGCTCATGCAATGATAATAAATATTTACAAGTTGAAAAGGATGGCTTTGTTCCCAGTGTTTTATTTCCCCTCCCTGGCAGTGATCACCTGAAGTGCTCTCCACTTTTGGTGATGTTAAACGTAATCACCACAATTTTTCTTTTCAGTGACTAAATCTCCACTAGGAAATATTTACAACTGTGGTAAGTTCAGAAGAGAACACGAATCAGGCAGTGGTTTGTTTGATGCTTTTAAAGGAAGAGCTGTATAACCTTCAGAAGAACCACCTGACCTTGGCTGGAGGACAAAATTCTCCATCCCTGGGGAGTGCAAGGACCTTCCCCCAAATCTGCTCATCACCTGAATTTCTCAGAAATTCCCTTTTCTGCTGGACTTTCCCATGCTGACATTTCTCCCTATATCTTGTTCTGCTGTCCTGCCTTTTTTTCCTTAGCTTGAAGATCAAAGCTCACTAATCAAAGAAGAGAAAGACCTAAGATGAGAGGTGGAAAATATCATGTTTTCAGCAAATTTAAAATGCTCAGTCATCCACTGCCTTTCTTAAATGATCCCCTTGCAGCTGATCTCATAACTGTTTGGCTGGGGTTTTTATGGCAGGGTTTTTCATGGGTGCAGGTGATAGATGTGACGTTGGCCCTGGGTCTAGCAAAACTTTTGTCCTGATAGAGCTGCCTAACTTTGATCCTCAGGGGTGGGTATTCTCACTTCAGAAGCTCTGTACTTGCCCAGGACAACATTTAATCTGCTGCTGCCTTTCTGCCAGGGTGAGCTGCACGTACAAGATGTGTATCTGTTCAGGTACCTGTGTGCAGAACTGCAATTTATCTTCAACACAGGTGGGGAAGTTAGGGAGAGGTGATGAATTTTCCTTTATATCTACAGCCCGTTGTGGAAGAGGAACCCAAGAACATAATAAACTTTGAATGTTTGAAGTTATTCTTCTTCGATCAATTTAATTGAGTTGCTAAGAAAAATAACCTTATTTAATTTTCCATTTTATCTTTTATTGCTGCAATTCATATCTGTATATTACCTTAGCTCTGTACCCTGATGGGATTATTTTTAATTTTGTTCAAATTCAGAGCATTCCCTATTTGTTCTCACTATGGTCAAGGTGAGCTCATGCAAAACTGTGCCCTTCTAATCAGTTTTATTAGAGAGGATTGCTGATTGTGTGTCTTTATACTTCCAGACCAATTTCTAAAATTAATTCTGACAATGGCTGTTTGAAGCTCCTGACTCCAATACCAGTAATATTCAGGTTCATAATAGGAAGTTTGTTGGCAAACATATTTCCAGAAAATGAAAATCACAGACTGACTGGAACAATGAATATGCAATGGCTGCTGCTCCCTTTACTCTTCATTGATGAACAGGCAGCACTTCAAACAACAGACAGCTGAACATCATGGTGATCTTTTGTTTTATGGCACTGAACTAAAGCTACTGAATCCAGGCACTGGAATTACTCCTGGTTCACAGTGGTGTAAACAGGAAGAGAAGTGATGTCTATGTGGCAGCACACTTCATGCCACGTAGCTACTTTTTTACACAATTTTAAAGAAATTATTATTATTCTGTGTTTATTCATTACAGGCAGATCTCATTCAAACCCTCAAACTTAAATATTTGCTCTTTTGGGCAGTTTCATATCCAAGTGAATCGCCCTGGAAAAATACCCTTCAATGTCAGTAAATTCCCAACAGGGCAAGGGTTGCCCAAGAGGTTCAAATTGCCACGTTCCTCTAAGAAAAAAAGACATTAAAAATTTATAAAACCCCCTTAAGAGGTAATATTAATATCTATGATATGCTCTAATAAAAAAAACTTCTTCTGTCACCAACCTCTAAACTTTAATTTTCAGTTTGGAACCATAATTGCAATTTACATAGCAAAAAAATCACCTGTAATTGAAGACAATTTAAAACTTTGTGACCTGTTATAACAAGGGGGCACCTGGGGGAAAAAGCTTTTCATTATGACTATTACCACATCGTCAGCCTGATTATTTTCCTCAGTTTGCTCCACAGCTGAGTCTTCTGCCAAGAGATAGGATATTAAAACTGTTTTTCTCTTTAGTGAAAGGTTGTAATTAAGTGGGATCAAGCATCAGAGCTCAAACGGATGTTGTTTGGTGGAAGCAGATGCCTTTGTGCTGCTTTTTAGGCTCTGTTGGTATCAACAGCTGGAAACTTGAATGTTCTTCAGCATCACCATTGGGTTTTTGTGCATTTCTCTTCTGAAGGAAACCTCTGCCATCCTGGTGGCTTGGCCAGGTGTTACACAGAGGACAGAGCTCAGCTAATGTAGAAATTCAGGTCTTAGGGGATGGGGGCAACCAGAGACAAGAGCAGGAGAGTTACTCATCTCCTTGGCACACTCTGATAATTTCTTCCTATCAAAATTCAGTGTAAGCTTGCAAAATTCTCACTGCATTTCTTTCCTCTGTCTCTCTCCTGGCTGAGGACTCACAACCAGAGATGCCACAAATAGCAGAGAGAAAGAGCTGTTAAGTGCCAAAAAACAAAAAAAAAAAGGAGAGGGGAAATTTGAGCTTCCAACCTGAACCTCTCCCCTGTCCCATGAGGAACTCGGGCACTTCCTGCAGAAAATCCTGCTGGTTCTGGTCCATCTGATTCCTGGGAGCAGGAGAAACCCAAGCAAATCCAGACATTGGGTAAGGGCATCTCATTCTTGGTCATTTCCTTCATTTTTTCTGGCCCTGTACATAGTGGAAAAACAATGTTTTAGAGATACTGTGAGTACACAGCTCCCTTGAGGGCAGGTTCTTTGAGGATAAACTGAAGGTTATCTGTTACCTGGCTGGTACTTCACTGAGCAAACAGGGGTCTGCAGGCAGAAATATTAGATGGAAAGAGTTCCTATTTTCAAAAGAATCTTTGCAAACCTGTAAACATGGCAGTAGCCTCCATCGTATCTTCTGGGGCTGTTGTTACACCTTCAAGCCTGCATGTTTTGCCAAGTAAATCCTTGTTGGGGTATTAGAGGCATAGGTGTGTAAATATTTTGGGGACCAAAACCTGGCAAGAATGTGAATTTCAGAAGAAAAAAGAGCCAAGCAAACATTGCCAGTCACCATTCAGGTTCTGCTTCAATGGTGAGTCAAATCTTATGTTTCATTAGGTATTTACATGGGTGCTTGAATCCTTTAGATCTGAATCCTTTAGATCTGAAGGGCTTTAATGGAATCTGATAAACTGATTCCCTAATGAAGTTGTTGGACTGAATTTCAAGGCCTTTGGCAATGAAGAAAGCAATAACCTTTTGCCTCATTAGACCACTGAGGTAGGATATATTTGCAAAAGTGAATTAAACGGAGTCAAAAGCTCTAGTCAGATGTTTTGGCAGGAACTAGAAAATTAGGGTATAAATATAACTAGGTCTAGAGCTCTCCTTCCCCAAAAGCAGGGAGGTGACACCACATCTGCCTGTGCCTGGGCTCTCCTCAAGTTTTTATTGCTGTTTTCCTGGGGCCTTGTAACTGGGCTCACAAGCACAGGTTCTGGGATTCTGCTCTGGGTTACCAGCACCTTTTCCCCACTTGTGCATCCTAAGATGGGAAATAAACCTTGTTCTGTCTGCTAGTGATGAACTTCATCCTTCCTGGAATCCCAGCCTTAGAGAATTAGATTTCTACCTGATAAATCTCCTTTAATCAAGCAGTCTAAAATGATGAAGGAATAGAAAATAAAGCCTCCAACAAAGCAAAGCTTTTACCCCGATATGCAAGAAACACAAAGAATTAACTGAAGTTTTCCTTCACAGTTTTTTTACGGGATTTGTTCAGATATTGTGCTGATGAAGGGGGATATCAAATGGTTGCATAATATGAGCTTAATGAAAAGGGTATGTGTACACAGCCAGTACAAAGATGCTGGGCTTCTGGGGAAATTTAGAGTCTTTGTTTACCTAGATAATGCTGCAGAAGGATCTGGTCTGAAACAGTCACCAGGAGCTGAGGCTCTCAGCAAAACTTTCCTTTTCAGAAGACACCTTTGAGCAGCCCATGATCTTCAATACTGTGAGCACCCACACAGTTCATTTTCACAAGGATGATCACTTAGGAGGAAGAGAATTTTAAAAATGCTTTCAGTTCTTTTCCTGTTCAGCTGCAGCAGTTTATCAGGACAGACACATGAATATTTCTGTGTTTCTAGGCAGGCAATAAGCCTTTGCCTCTGTCCTTTCTGTTGCTGAAATGACTGCTAAATGTATTTTTATGTAGGATGTTGTGTGAGACAAGAACTGAGATGCTGAGGAGAAGCTGATGCCACAGATTTGAAGCTGCCTTTCAGCACAAAACTCAGGATCCCTTTTTTTTTTTTTTTTTTTTTTTGTAAAGAGTGAAATAACTCCTAGAAAAGCTTTCTCACCATTATAGAAAACACAAACATTTATGTTAGACAGGACAGAAAACCAGCTGGAAGGGTAGGACAATCCAGACAGTAAGGCAGATGATGCCTTCCCAGACCTGAGGGACATTGCCCAGCTTGCAGTACTCAAGGGATTTTATTTTTTTTTTCACTTTCTTCTCAAGCATCTGGTGCTGCCACTGTCAGAGAAGGTGAGTGGAGTAAAGAGACCTTGGGCTTGATCCAGCCTGGCAATTTCCACCTTTTTGAGAGACACAGTCCCAAAGCTCAGGTGTCAGGGAGCTGTCTCTACATCTTCAAAATGTAGAGTGCCTTGGCAGGGTTTCCCACATCCAGCAGGCCAGGCTGGGGTTGGTACCACACATGGGTGGGTCCCAACAACCCAGCAGCTGGTGTGTGCTGTGAACTCCATGGAAACCCGTCATCCTTGGGAAAAAAAGCATCCAGCTGCATCCTCTGTCACTGTCATCTCCAGCTTTAGAAAATGTCCCTCTACTTGCCCCTCCTCTCTGCAGGAGGCAGAAAAGATGCTGCTTCTGCATTTATTGCTCTCTGTGCCAAGATCCTAAAGTGTCTGCTGTGCTAAAACCCTTTAATAGCAGAGAGCAGAGCTGGCTGCTCTCCTTTCTTGCAGCGTGCTGACAGCTCACTTCTGGAAGTTTTAACTGTAGGGAGGAAGCAATTTGTCTTCAATTTCTGATGGTTATTTTTATTATTCAGCCTTCCAGGGGGATTCATGGTGAGAAGCAGTTTAGATCTACTGGCTCAGGAGGAAATGGGTATTTTCTGTGACCTTCTAAAAGGTGTTGTTGAGTTGGTTTCATGGCTTGGCTGACCAGACTCGGATGGCTGCTCCCAAGGGACAGGGTGGTGGTATAACAGCAACCTGCTGGTGATCTTTGGCAGCAATGAATTCACAGGGAGGAGAGATAACACTGGGAAAAATGTTAACAGCACATGCCAGGGCAGAGAGAGATTGCAGGCAGGGACTCCCAGGTCCCCTCCGTGCAATCTGGAACACTGCTTGGCAGCCAGCTGGCAGCATCCTTGGAAGCTTCAGAGCCCTGTTTGCACCTGGGATGCCAGCAACACAGTGAACTTGGAATTTGTACCAAAAAAAAAACAACAAAGAAAAAAAACAAAGAAAAAAACATGGTGGTGGAAATACTGCCTTTGAAAGCAGCTGGCAAACATGGTGCTGCCTGCACTTGGCTGTGGTCAGGCAGTGTGAAACCAGGGTGAGTTTCAGTGTAAGGGTTTTTTGTAAGGGTTTTTGTTGTTGTTTTTTTTTTTCTTCTTGGCAGCTGCCCATTTTGCTATGGGGATGCAGGCTGAAGCACCTGGCACCTCTCCTTCCCAGAGTCCCTGTTGTGGGAGGAGAACAAAAAAAAAATATGTTAGAATCCAATCCACTAGGAAAGACTGGGAGATGAGCATGGGGATCTTGGAGCTAGGGAAGGTGGGGTAAGCTGGGTATGGCCTGCAGGAAGTGTCCTGTCCTCTCTGTTCTGGGGTAAAACGTAGCCTGGTCAGAGCTGACCATGTAGCTAAACTCTTTATTCATTACTCACACCTCCAGCTCCTCTTGCCTACAGGATATTTGAAGATCAGGTCTCCAAGAGCAGCCAGGTTGGGGCTGGAGCATCATTTGGGATGTGCAGAAGGAGGCTGCCATTCCAGAGCACATCCCACAGCAGCTGCTGCAGGCAGGAGTACAGATGGATGGGTTTGGGGTTTTTTTCAGTGCTTTGGGCCACCTTTCCCTCCTGTTCCCACCCACCTACCCACAGAGCTGTCAAGTGGTTGGTTTGCACAGAGGGAAGTTTTGATCCTATAATTTCATTCGTCACAACAGTCGTGCCAGGAGGAGATTGTGTGTTTCTCTCTTTTTCTTTCTTTTCTTAAACCAGGCACATTACAAAAGTAATTTTCAAGGAGGCAGCTGAGGGAATGGCATCTGCAAAATGAAGTGAGGACTTTCCAATAGCTGGGAATGCTTTTGAGGTGGTGGTAGCCTCCTGGAGTGAGTGTTTTGGTTTTAAATAGAATTTATGAGCCACCTGAATACTGGACAAATTTTGGAGCTACAGAGTGTAGCTCCAGTTGCAAATGGGATCACATCCCTGCCTCTAAATGAGCCCATCTTTTTAAATTATTTTTTTTATTTAATATGATTTGCAGCCCAGCAATAATCTGCCCCTCTCTTTGCTATGAATCCTGGCAGAACCAAAGGAGAGAGCACGTGCAGCTCAGAGGAACCCTGAGCTGTGTGGCTGATGCTCTCCCAGCTGGATTCCCAGTCAGGAGAAGGGATGGAAATCCTCAGGAGGGCAGGGGTGGTTGCTGCCCCATCCCTTGAGAGCTGAGGTTGGGATAAAGGAACCTGGCACAGTTCTCCCTCATGGGGTGGCTCTGTCCATCAGCTCAGGAACATTTGTGTCACAGCCCTGGATGGGCTGACCCATGGAAACAACCCTTTTTTTCCCAGTGGGAACCTGGAAAATAACCAGGTTAGCACATCCCTTGGCTAAACCCATGGCTCTGAACTCAAGGTGTGGATTTGGCCAAGGGGCTGGAAACTGCAGGTGGATGGACTTGAGTTTTGCCTTCAGCCAAGCTTGGCACTGCATTCTGGTTTCCCAGCTCCTTTCTCAAGATCTGGCCCCTATTTTCTGGGTTTTAAACTACTTTAAATTACAGATTTTTGCAGTTTGTTTTTCCTGGAGGCACAAAAGATTCTCCTTTAGCTGAGTGTCTGATCCCTGGGCTTGTGACAGACCTTTTACATTGTGTGATAAATTGGATCAATATGATGTTCTTTCCACCTCCTGCATTTCTGTTTGCCCTCTCTCTGCTCTAGTGCCATGAGATTGGGGGCAGGTCTCACAGAGAGCTGAAAATACCCTGTTCCCCATGTATTTTTCATCTTTCTGCTTTCACCAGCCCCACAAAATACCCTGATAATGTTTCTGCCTTCCCTTTTTGCCATTTACAACTATGGTTTCTGACAAGAGCTATAGCTGCAGTTAGCACAGAAAATTTGCAGTTATTTTAAATAACCATCTGCTCTCCCCACAGTCTGCTCCCTCATCCTTAATTCCTTTATTTTTTGGATGTTTATTTTGATTAGCCTTGTCACATGGTGCTATAAGGAAACCTTGCTTCACTTCACAGGCTAC
Source organism: Florisuga fusca (assembly GCA_038090715.1). Taxonomy (NCBI): domain Eukaryota; kingdom Metazoa; phylum Chordata; class Aves; order Apodiformes; family Trochilidae; genus Florisuga; species Florisuga fusca. Next base: position 2,643,069 of record JAAWXA010000023.1, read on the forward strand.
TGCCATGTTGATAGAGAAAACTGGCTTACAACCAAAAAGATGTTGGTTCCCTCCACCCCCCCCCTTTTCTTTCCAGAAAGTTTTATGTAACAAAGTGTTGTGTAAGGAGGAGAACAGCAGGGAGTGCATCAGGAGACATGGATTTTCTTTTCATCTCTGTCACAAATCCACTCTGACACACTGGGCAAGTCAGCACAGTCCAAATCTTCTTACTGGGATCAGGGTGATCACTGCTGAAGTTGCTTTGGTAGATCTATGGTCACACCTGTGCAAGGAAGATTAAGCTCTAACCAAGAGCAAAAAAAAAAGAAAATCTTGGAAAAACTCTCTCCATCAGAGAGGAGCTGGTGTGCTAAACTAGGTCACCTTTTGGTTTTTTGCATCAGAATTACTGGTAGAGACAGATCCTGAATTTCAGACTAACACTTGTATTTGCACGTTTAATATTTATAATAATACATAAAATATAAAGTAATATATAAACACCAGGTTTGCACATTTAATATTTCTAACAAATGTGCTCTTTCTTCCTCTGATGAGTAATCACCCTGTGTCCACAAGGCTGTGGTAATTCTGGGTGGGGAATTGGTGGATCTGACAGCAATGGGACACAGCATGTGAAATCTCTCTTTTGGGAGCAAACCCAAAAAAGAAAGAAAAAAGAAGAAAAAATAGCAAAGAAATTGATACTCATTATCATTACTATGATTTTGCAAATGCAAATTGAACTAGTCTGGGTTGAACCATGACTTGGCTTCCTTTAAGACACATTTTTGGAGGAAATAGGATCCCACTGAGTGCTTTGCATTCGTTACAATTCTGGCTCATCCACGGGGAACAAAGTGAAGTGTGGTGGTGTTGGAGCTCTTCCCTAGGACTAACCCTTGTGTCTTTGGGCTTATAACCCATGATCCTGGCTAGGCAGGGAGGTGAGATTAGAGTCAGGCCCCTGTGAAGAAGCCACAATTAACTTAATGGGGCTTTGGAAGGTGGCAGTGCACACCAGGGCTTTGTTTATGCTCATTTCTCACTGTAAACTGAGTAACCTGGCTAGCAAAAATGGCAGGACAATAAGGTCACCTGGCTCAGGGGCTGCAGAAGTTCATTTACAGGGTGATTTTGGTGTTGCAAAACCCAAGGGGTTCCTCCAGAAGCTTTAAGAAGAAATCTTGGCCTGTTTGAACAGCACTGGGGGCTTTTGGGGCAAGTCTCAGGAGCCACAATTTTGCAATCGAGAGTTCTTAAGTTTCTTCCTGAATTAATGATACACTGGTCTCAGATTAATTTGAATACATTTATCTTGCCTTTCCTGGAGCCAGGCTAACTCATTATTAGACCATTTCTGCACACTGTATATGAGCACAGGCAGTCAGCGAGCCCATTCCAGGGGTGTCTGAGCCCCAAATTCTTACATTACCCAGGAAAACCTAGCAGGTGTGCCCTCAGAACCAATTTGCCTTTATCCTTCCCTTTATTTGTCCTAAACTCCATCCATTATTGACTCCCACTAGTGTGCATTCTGCATACCCACTGTTAGGTTTTTCTGGGATAAAAAAAATCAAAGCAAATAAACTGAACCAACAAGAGCCTGCAAAAAAAACCTAAAAAACCAAAACCCCAACCAACCAACAACCAAAAAATCCACGCTAAAAAAACAACCCCCAAAAAAAACCAACCAGAAAGCAAAGCAACACAAACCAGAGCTGCTGCAGTGATATGCTCACTCTTACTCATATTGAACTGCAAAAAAAAGAATTTCATTACTCTTCAGAGGTAAATAAGCAATATTTATATGATGTACATAGTGTAGCCATGGGTTCAACACAAGAAATGTCTTTTTCCATACCATAGTCCTTTCCTTAGCTTGCTCTTGACTATTCTTGAGTCCTGATGGGAATTTATTGAGTTCATCTGGTGAATTAACACCATAAAGGGCTAGAAAGTCCATTATTTCTTACAGCACAAGGCATAAAGGTTGGGGCTCCTCATGTTGCTGGGTGGAAATCAGTGATGGATGATCAGAGGAGGTTCATCTGTCCAAGGCAAACAAAAGCCACCAAAATCTTGTTAATGCAGAACCACAGACAGGGGAACTGGAACCACTGGTCTGCAAAGGATGGACTGGGTGATGTTTTCTCATTTGCAATGTGGAATTGCAAATAGCAGAGCCCCGTTGCAAACCTCCTGGTACCACAGTCCCTCATCTGTGGGAGGGGAAGGTCAGCACCCCCCATACAAAAGAATTTGAGAAATCTTTTTTGGCAAAAAAAAAGGGCAGCTCACCCCATTGCAAAGACCCTGATAAAACAGCCTGAAGTAACTTCAGAATTCTCTAACAGCTTGATAAATGACCTGCTGGTGTCAGTTCTGGTTACATCATTTTAGCATTTCATAACCTTAATCCTAAACTGGGGCTGGGCTTGATCACCACATAAGAAGTTTATATGTGCCCTGACTTGAGGTCTGCCTCCAATCTGTGCTGGTCCCAGCCACCTGCTCCTCTGGGGGAGCAGAAATTTTCCCTCCAGCAGACTTCTTCTCAGCTTTAGAACCTTTCTGATTCCTGCTGAAACAGATTCCAGTGCTGATTTTTTGTATAAATAAAAAATGATGCTGTAATGACTCTGTATTCCTATAGAATAAAAATATGTCCAAATTGTACTCTTTTTGTTTGTTTGCCAAGCATTGTAGGTAAATGGATATGATGATTTCAGTCATTGCAATTATCTTATGCTTCCAATATTACATAGAGAATACTCAGGAAAAACTACAGGAAAATATGAAATAATCTGTGGTCAGATATTTAAATCTGAGCATTTCCTGAAACATTGGAGGAGAGATTTCTCCAGGTCCTGCCAAACTCAGTTATCCACTTTACTTATGGAGTATCTAAACAGGATGAGACCAGGAACTTCTCTGTGTGAAAGCAGTGGAGACCACCTACCTGGTTTCTCCTTTTTTTTTTTTTTTTGTATAGAAAAGCAGCTGTCAAATATTCCAACCTTTCCCCATTTCATCTCCAATTTTCTCTGCTTTTCCATTCACTGTAAGGTTCTGCAAAGAGCTCTTCAGGTAGAAGGGTAAATTTAATTCCCCACATACTCAGCTGAGAGAAACAGAGTGATTTTTCTGTAGGGTAATTCAGGTTAAGCTTCTCTGGGTTGTCCTCTGGAGAGATTCAGCTCTTCCCTGGGGGGAATCTGCACATCTCCAGGCTGGGCAGGACACTGCTGGCATCAAATCTCTGTAGGGTTGTTTCAGTATATTGCACTCAAGGAACATAAATGACAGAGCAAAAAAGAGCCACTTTTTTTCATGGTCTTTAGTGACCTATTAAAAAAAAAAAGCTTCCCACGTGAGAAATGTGAAGGTGTATGGCAAAATTAAAGAAGACTCATAGCTTTCCCCTCCATTCCTATGACTATTTTGTTGTTGCCTCATTTGTTTTGTGCTGTTTAGTGGGATGCTGACCAGGCTGCACAGGGAAACTGTCATTAATTATTAAGAAAGTGTCTAATCCATCAGGACATCAGCACTGCCATGATGTTTCCCCTGAGGAGACCAAGAGAGCTGTGAGTAAGGAGTTGGAGGTGTTCCAAGGAGAAGATGCAGCCCCAAAAAAGTCTCAATTCTGAAGTCTGTTAAATGCAATTTCCAGATGTTCCCTTCCTCCTCAGTGTTGCACACCAAAAAAAGGTACAGTAGTTAGTTTGTAGAAAATTTAATATGTTTTCCAGAAAAGAAATATTGCTGAAGGGACTAAGAGACAGGATTCTGAGGGACTGAATTCCCCATGTCCTTTGGGCACCACTATGGTATTGCATGAAATAATTCCAGCAATTCCCTATTGTAGGACAAAAGAAGACCAAAAAAAATGTGCAGCACAGAGGGTTCCCTAGCTGGGTATCAACAAGTACTACATCTGTGCCTCCTAATTCTCAGTCCTTACACTCTGGGAGAAAGCATCCGTCTGATCCTACCCAAGGGCACTTTCCTTCTCAGGTAGAAGCAGGAAAAACCTCAACAGAATGTTATCAGTTCATCACTTAACTTTAAGAAAGGATTTTTCATTTTATCTCACATTTCCAACCCTCTTCTGTTGAAGTCCTGAATTAGGAGTGAAAGGCTCATGAGCTGCTGTCTGGAGGAATCAGCCCATCCTCTGGCTGCTGATCAAAAGGCTGATTTTCTAATGAAGAGATCAAGGATTCAAGCCTGGGGCAGGGCTCCTCAGGCTTAAATCTGGTAGTTTCACCCTCCCTGTTTGCCAGCTGCAGGTGGCTGTGGTTCAGTCTTTAAATTCTGGAGCAGCCAAAGCATTCCAGGGCACTCTGCATCTGCCTGAGGGATACAACTGCAGGTGGTTTTTATTTTTTCTTTTGTGGTTGGTACTGTGCATCCCCTCCTTTCAATGTGTTTGGGACATGTTGGTGAGCAGGAGCTGATCAGAAATATTTTTTGTGGAAAAAAGATGTTCTTTGGAAAGCAATCCTTTGCAGGAGAAGGAAAAAAAAAAGGCCACTTTGTATGAAACTTTTGTCAGAAGTTGATTCTAGTGTTTTGCAAAAATAAATTGCTGGTTGAAAGGAAAGAACATCTAAGTAAACCTCACTGTCCCTTCATTATCTTCCAAACAGTCTGGGATGGTATTAGTCTCCCTTAGGATTTAATTTATATCCCAGACTTTCAGGAAAATACTGCTTTTATTCATAATGGCATCAGCATTCATTTGAATTAATAAGTTGGCAAATAATAGAGTAATTCTTGTCACAGCCTAGACTCTCCTGAGCCAGGCTGAGGAGTCTCAACGTGGCAAATAACATCCTGACACAAGAAAAAAAGCTTTCCAAGGAAAAATCATTTCTGAAGAGGTTTTGACTGCTGTGTGCTTCAGTATCTATAAGTTTACCAATAAATAAATACACTGCAATTTAACTAATTGTTTGATTAGAGGCAATTCTCTAAACATCATGCCATGTCAGGTTTTCAATGACAGGGCTGTCAGATCAGTCTCTCCTTTTTTATTTTGCTGTAAATCACAGAGTGTGACTTGCTAACAAATCTGAAGAATGGAAATGAGATGCAATGAAGTGCACAACTACCAGAACACAGAGCCTCTGCTGTTTACGTGTTATTCTTAGCATTAAAGCAAAGGAAAACAGCAAAGGCACAGAGAGTCTTTGTGTGCAAGTGGATCTCTTACAAGCAAAATCAAGCACAACTCTGTGGCAAAATAGTTTTTGAGTATGTTCAGTCAAAACAATTTCCTTCATAATGAACCTAAGAGTTCATAATGAGGAAATGCTAGCAAAAAGTAGTGAAGGCAAAAGAGCTTTTCCATCAGGGTGGAGGAAATGGATTTGAACAGAACTTCAATAACACACCAGAAGGAACAGTCCACAATTTCACATATTTCTAGAGTGAGAACATCCTCAAGAATCTCTGATGCAGAGAAGAGGTTCATACAAATAGAAATGGCTACTGCTGTTTTGTGAAGTCCTTTGTGATCAAGCCCATGTCAGGGGATGATGGTAGGAGGTGGTGGGGGACATTCCCTGCCCAGCCCATGCCAGGGTGAGGGGGTGTCTCCCTGAGGAGATAAAGGAGGTGATGGGGCTCCCTCTCAGGAGGCAGGATGGAAGAGATGCATCTTCCAGTCCCTTTGTCAGGAGATTGCTCTTTGGTAAGACTTTGGGTCTCCTTGTTCAGGTGGATCACTGTTTGGTTTTGTAAGCACATAATCTGGCTTTAAAAATGCAAAGGTCTTTGCTAGTACAAAAAACACTCTTTCATGAGCTGTTCCCATTTTCTATAGGAAAATTGACACCGCCTTTGTCTGAGACCCTGGCATTCTATTTTTTTTTTTTTTTTTTTAAATTTCCATCCATCAGCCCTATTCCTCCATGAAAGCCTGCCCTGTGCCTTCAGATCCTTTCTTTTCATGGACATCGATGCATTTGCCAGTGCCTTGATGGCTTTCAGCACTTGGAATTTCACTGTTTCCTTTGTACTTGCATTGAAGCAGTTCAGATGCAGACCTGCTCTTTCAAAAAGGACCAGGGCAGCAGTCAAGTGGATTAGAGGGAAGCTGGCAGGTTGCAAAAGCTTTATGAAAAATACACTCCCTTTTGGCAGGCAAACTGTCCCTAGCAAAGGGAATTCCATCTAAGCCAAACTTGCCTGGATCCAAGAGTTTCAGAACATTTATGGAATACATACATGCTTCCTTCTGCTCACAACGTGGTTACCTCTGATGAAAAGAAATTCTTTCTCTTTCCCATTCTTTCAATGCCCCATAAATTAGGAAAGCACAGCAAATAAAATAAAGAGTCCATTATCACTTATAATCCCATATCCTTTCCATTCACAGTCTTTGCAAAGCTAATTAAGGAGCCAGTGGTGGCTAATGCATGCACTCCAAATAATGCACATTCATACTCTATTTTCAGCCAGAGCAGACGAAGTTCATTAACATTACACACTAGCAAATGAATTCAGTTTGGGATAATGCCATCTGATTAAACTTTCCACAGCTCACTTAACTGGAGCTGTGCTCTGTGCTTGACAGACACCTTAAACTCCCTGGAGAGCCTCTGCTTCCCCATTTGCTTTCCCTCCCCTTCTAAAGGACAGATTCTGACAGCTCTCAAGGGGATTCAAGACTTACTTTTTCCTTGGGCTCCTGGGGTTTAAGTGAGATGAACTGCAGGGCTAAACAGTGTCCAGTCTAGGGAAAGGTAGCAGGATGGGATCCAAAATGATGAAGCTAACAAAAGAGTAGGGTTTTTTTTCAGTTATTCCTTCACAACCTCAGCTCAGAAAATGGGTTTCAGGTAAGATGCTGGGTTGAGCTTCAAGAACTGGGTTAGCTTTAAGGTTAATTCTCAGATTTGGGTGAGACTGTAGACCCTGTTTCCCTCCCTTAGGCATCTGCTCACAAAATTCAGGTAATAGGAATACCACCTCCCTTTAGCTTCCAATGTGTTTGCAGCAGATCCTGCCTCTCAGCCCAAGTTTGTGCCTCTTACTGTGGGATTGGTGTGGAGAATGCAGATAAGATGCAAATTGCACAAATCTGTGAGAAGCAGAAGAATGGACAACCAAGTCCTGAAGCCTTAGACAGATGGGGATGGCAGGCTGGGCCCAGCTTTATCTCATCCTCATCTTGTCATCAGGGCTGACAAGTTACAAAAACCCCATCAAACAGGCAGCCAAGAATCTGGAGATGAAGCTGCTGCAACCACCAGGAGGTGATGAGAATTGGAGCCAACTTCAGGGGCTGCCAGACAGCAGTCAGCAGGATGGGCATTCCCTCCACACATCCTGTGGGCTTTATTGAGGTGAGATTCAAACAAGGGCTTCATTTCTTACAGGTGACAGCTCTGTGCAAATGAAAAATTGAGTGTCAGTAAACAAACACTTAGGGACTGCCTTTCTCAGGCATTTTGATTTTCATCCGTTTCCTCAGAAAAGTGGAGAAACACATGTTATGCTGCTGAGCAGGTGGATGGCTAATTGAATTGCTGCCCTTTTCACTTGTGTGATCAGCCAGTGTTCACAGCTTCCTGGGAGTTCTTTCCTTTAGAATGAGAAGTGGGGGATCTGAAGGTCTTGATTGCACCACTGATTGAAGCCCCACGGTACAGGAGCACAGAGTCCACCCCCAGCCCTCATGGTCATGCAGAAAATCATCAGAAATCATCAGTTGTTCTCAATATAGTATAAAAAAAGTCCCTTGACTAAGGGACTTTGGGGCAGTGATACATTGGGTGGATGCTTTCTATTATTCTTTATTTTCTCTTCCAATCTCCATGCTGTAAACTGGTGAAAATCCAGGCAGCTTGAATGTAGTGCTCTGGTTTCTGCTCAGGTTGGTGGGATGGATGCACTCCAACACTAACACCAGTAAATGTACATAGGTGTGGATGTGCAGAACTGAATAAAACCTTTTGATTTTTTTAAGTGCTCACAACTGCACTGGAACCAGACTTTTGCTTTGGAAGTCTGTAATAGGGTCACCTGGGTTCTGAGATGTCCTCTGCTACCCCCGAGTTAGTGTGGGCACCCAGATAATGTGCCCAGAGTCCTGAGCTGTGTAGGTAGCAGTGAACTAATTTGGCCTGAGACAGCTCAGATGGCAAAAAATCCTTGACTTATCTGCCAAAAAAAACCTGAAAATGGGTTTCAGCTGAGATCTGTCAATGTGAGAGGAGCAGAGGGTTGCCCAGTCATCCAGAAGATGAATTTGTGCTTGTTCTGTCAACTGCTGGAGATTGGAATGTCAATATAGATCCTAATAAACTGCTAGTTTCTAAGGAATTAACTGCTCTGAGATCATGTTTAATAACAATCTGGTCTACCTGAGGTCACACAGCCATCTGCAGCATTCTCTCTAGGCTGGTGGTGTTGCCAATATTCTGCTTTATCAGGTCTGTTGAGGTGGGTGAGCCACCGAAATTAAATTTTGGCCCCTGGCTGTTTCACTTCTCGAGCTTTCCATGTGCAAGGCAAAGGAGATAATTAGAAAGAAAATCCGAGGACTAGAGACAGAGTTTGATATATTTCATTGGATTGCTTCAGAGAAACTGAAGCAGTGAGTGGGTTGTGGCTGCACACAGACAATGAGCTTCATAAAAAGAGCAGGACACCCCAAACTTGATGGTCAGCCCTTAAAATCTTTGTGACTGAAGAGGCTCTTCAAAGCCTGGCACCTAAAAGTGTGGGGTCTGTGAAAGGGCAGGAATGCACCCTCTTGGGTGCAGGCAGATTTTCCCTTCTCATCCTGGTTGGTGAGGCAGCCATGGTGCCAAAACATTGGGTTACACTGCCTTCCCCAAAGTTCGTTTTGGTGGGATGTTCAAAGTGCAAAGAAAACACTGAGGGCAGAGATTTCCTTCCTTTTTCTTGGCTGGATTAATTAAAGATGTCATGGAGCCTGACAGGACTGCCTGGGGGGTTATATGGCTGATGCTGTGCCTCCTGCAAAGAGCTGGTGATGAAGGCAGAGGCTGTGATCTTTTTTGGGGCTGTGTTATTCTAGTCAAGTCCACTCGAGTTCCTCTTGAATCATATTTCCTTCTAGAATTATTGCCTTCTCCCTCTCTTTATTGATAATGTATGGTTACTTATTCCATTACACTAGAAATGAAACTGGGTTTTGGGGACTGCAGGGTTTTCGTCTCAATATTCTTTAGATGCAAAGCAATAATTTAGATAGAGGTAAAGAGAAGATAAGAGACACTTCCCACCCTGCTATGCTGATATCTGAGTGCTGTTAAATGAGAATAGTGCTCATCTTGGAGCTCTCACTAAGCAGCTCTCTAAATACCTCTCATTAAAGCTGAGAAGCAGTTGTCAAATGCTGACAGATTGGAGCTTGCAAAGATGGAGAAGGATGGAATAAATGTGTCTGTGGGCAGAGGGCAGGTGACAGGGTCAGAAGAACCTGACAGATCCATTTCTCCCACGGCCTTGCAATTGGTTGTGTGGCTGTCACTTCCATTTATAGGGTTGGGGGTTGACTTGGTGACCCCATGGGTCACCCAGGGCTGTAGTCCTGGCATTAGAGAGACAACTGCATGAATCACTCTGTGGAGGCTGGACAGCAGCATTAAAATTGTCCTCATTGTCTTTATTTTGGAGACATAAATGAGATACTAAAGGTCACATGGAGCATTTCTTGCAGAGCCAGAACCTAAAGCATATTCTTCTACCTTGCAGTCTAATATCTTGACCACAAGTCTCCCCAGTCAGGTGGCATCCTAAAAACCTGCCTTATTTTCTGTTCCTCTGGGGTCTTTTGAATATATACACGTTGAAACTATATCTGCAGAAAATAGAGCTCAGCAGGTTTTTCACTGCTTCTCCAAGACTTAACTCACTTCAAAAATCATCTCTGTCCTGGTTTTGATATTATAAATTATTATCTCTGACAGAAAAACATCAGGTGTGTGCTGGCTTTTACTCTATGTCCATTTATGCTTGATGTCTCTCTGAGTCAGTGATGGCTAAATTACAGGTGACTCACAGACAGGGATCCAGTGATAAGTTTTATTCCTTTGATGAGATGCCTGGAAGACAGAAATAAGGTGTCTGAAACTAAATCTTTCTGAAGAAATACCTGGTTCTTCCTATAAACCCAATAAATGCTTATCTGTTTTGAAGAGACAGAGCTTGTAAATGAGTCTATTTCCAAAGTGCATTCCCATGGAGTTATTTACTTGGTGGCTTAGAGTTTGAGAGAAAAAAAAAAAGAAAAGAGAAAAAGAAATAAAAGGGATGGTTTTTAATTTAAAAAGAAGAAAAATTGTCCATCCAGTCTCAACTTGTGAACTTGTGGCAATGCTTTTGGTTTTGTTTTGTTTTTTTTTTAATGCACCCATCCTGAATTCCCTCCGTTCCTCTTTTCTTGCCATGCACACCACTCCCTGAGCCCCAGCTGACCTCTAACAAGAGCTAGGAAAAATAATTATCCCCACTCTTTGTTTTCATTATGTCTGCATTAATAACCTTCCTTTTCCCCACAACCTTTCCTGACAGCAAACCCTTGGCAGATGATGCACATCCCCCCCCTGTACAAATTCAGCTTCACACACCAGGATGCTCTGTAATGCACTCTCCTGCTGCAGAGGATAACCTAATGCAGGGTGATGGAAATCAGTAATTCAGACCAGGATCTTGCAAAATCTTGCAGAGGGATCACTTAAAAGCTCTCATTCTCCACCACCATCTGCCAAACCAAGGGGCTGAGGCTGTTTGGTGCCTGCAGGTCTGATGGAGGCACCTGCTGGGTGCCACCTGCTCCTGGGCCACCCATGAGAAGAAGAGCAGCAAGGGAGGAAAGGCTGCCAGAGGGAAATCCTCAAAATGCCACCAATTCCCTAAAAAGTGGGCTGGCTGGCTTAGGAGGAGTGGGGAGCATGGGGGGTGCCAGCAGAGGACAGGGAGAAAGGGAGATCCTGTGGCTGCATGCAGCCATCCAAAAAGATTCAATTAGAGGTGTGAACACAGGGTCTTCATGGGACCTGCCAAGGAGTTTAATTAAAGTCACTTGCTGTAGCAAAGTGACCCACTTTCCCTCCCAGCTCTCACATCAGATGTGATGTTTTATGAGATGGGCTACAAAAGCAGAACAGCATTTCCACCTTTCTGTCTTTCTTGCCTTTCTCTCTTTCCTTCCTTCCTTTCTTTCTCTCTTCTCTCAGGAGGGGAAATGACAGATTTGCACTTCAGGCAAGGAGAGGGAGATGGACATCTGATGATGCAGTCATGGTAAAACCCATTGACACATCCTGGGACTCTTCTGGATCCCAAGTTCCGCCAACAGCTCTTTCAGTCCCGCATTTCCTTTTTTTCTAGACATAAAGTTTAGGTGGAGAGATAACTCCCTCTGGAAAATTTGAGTGCTTTGGTCTTGCCTCTGTCTTCCATCCCCACCTGTCCCCCTGAATTAAGAACTACAGATCCTGGATTACTCAGCAATGCAGACTCCCTGCAGCACCTCTTTGTCTGGGACAGACTCTGCATTATCTTTCTCTCCTCAGGGTACTCAGAGAAGATTCCTATAGGATTTGGCAACTTTCTGCTCCCTATCTTGCAGGTCACTGCAAATCATCACTGCTGTGGCACCATGGGAAGTTATCCCAACCATTCTTCTAGATTCACACAGACTGTTCTCTTTCATCCTGTTCTTCCTCCCGAGTATGAAGCCATAAGGAATCACAAGGTTAAAATAGTCTGGCTGGTCAGTTTTGGTTTGTAACAGTGGATTTGCAGTGGTCTGAGACCCAGATCTACCATCTGCAAATCAGGAGCAAACTTTTCTTTCCTTTCCACAGTGAGACAGATTTGTGACAGCTGCTGCTACCTCTTCCTTTTTAGAGCAAACTGCTAATTTAGGCTTTTCATGCAATTCAAATACAGAGAAAACACCAGTCCACAGTAGCACTGACAATCATTCCTTCTCCAGAAACAGCAACCCTGACTAAACAATGGAATCTTTTTTGTGAAGACTCAATAAAAGTCATGCTGATACTTAAGGAGAAAAAAGAAAAAAAAAAAAAGACATCTTCAAACCACAGAAAAAGTCACCCACCTGTCACAACGGTGACCCCAAAATGAAGCTTTTGATCTGGTGCCCCTGGACCTCGAGATCTTGGGGAAAGTGGAAACCAAATGTAGGCAAAGAACTCTCCACAGCAGAGCAACATCCTTCCTGGGGCTGCTGGATTCAACGGTTTCACCCTTGCAGGAGGAGGTCACCAATTGCTTCCCTGCCCTCCCCTCTCCCCAGGGCTTGCCCCCTGCATCCAATTCATTTCAGGAGAAACCAGAGACTGGCAGGAAGAATTCAGCAGCTCCTGGTGTGGATGTCACTACAAATATAGGAGATGCAGGAACTTTGTAACGACCTGCATCTTTATAATGACATCGAGGTATCTTCCTAAGAAGAAGGAAACACTTTTCACTGGGCTCAGCAATCAATTAACTCCTTTTGCTCTGTCCCTGTGTTGTTTAAGCAATATAATTAAAGCTGAAGTAGTTACAGGTGCCTTTGATATAATCATTGTTGGTAATCACATACCCAACATTAGTGGATATAAATTGCAGTCAGTGTGTATATTAACAGGAACTTGACATTTTGCTCTCATATTTGTAGCCTGGTCAGTGGGAGAGAGGGAAGGAGAGAACTGCTTTCAAAGGCTCCTGGAAAAAGTTTGGTAAGTCCTTTGGCTCTGCTCACATGGCTCTGCACGAGAGATTAATAGCACTAAGAGAGGTTTTATCACACTCAGATTATCAACAAGACATGACAAACTATTTGGGTCATTGCCAATGAAGAGGCTGTGAAAGCTAAAGATACCCATGAAAAGGAATAAGTCTTGGGGACTTTTCTATCAGGGATCCTGAGAATTTAACAGATGAAATTCCTGGCACAATATCCTTGGCTAAAACCAGTTCCTCTAAATATTGGGTGCCAGGGGTTTTGTGCATGCATTTATTTCTGTGTATGGAAAAAGGGTAAGTGCAGATTAGTGACACGCAAACCAAGACAAGACCAAAGGGTTTGATCCCTCCTGTACCAAAGCTGTGCCCTTTTGTTCCTCATCAACCAGCAGCAGCTGGGGAATTGTTTGGCTGCCCAATGCACAGAGGAATTGTATCCAACCTCTGGATCTGGGGATGATGGAAGAGCAGTGTCAGGAGGGGCTTGGCAAGATCCTCTCAGGATGTAGGAGTCCCTGACTGTCACATCTGGCAAGGACCAGCTGAAGCTCTCATTGTGCCAGTCAGGCTGTGCAAACCCTTGGTCAGGTTTTTTTCAAGGGCTGAGGAGAAACCAGACTTCAACTGAACAAACAGATTTGTGGCAGGATAATTCTGTATATAAAACAAGAGCTGATTTCATGCTGGGGTGAGCAGTTCCCACCTATCTGAGCTTGCTTTGGAACAGCTTTTCTTCCTTCACTACATAATTATTCCAATACTATTTTTTTTTTTTTTTTTTTTTTTTAAGGGGAACTTATTTTATCCATTTCCTTTAAACATATGGCTTTCATATCCATAAATGTCCACTTAATAGCAAATATGCTTATATGCTTCCTGAGGGATTTTAAAGTAGAAAGCCTCATCGTGAAACATACACAGAGCATCTATAATAGAATTACATCACGTGAGTCTATTTGAAAACAATTTGTCATCTTGGGACAAAACTATAGTCCAGAAGGAATATTAGATGAGAACTTGCTCTTTGCACAATGTATTGCTGCTAGCATGACTGGAAACCCACAAAACATGAAACCTTTTAGTGTATTTCAATGCCAGCTGCCTGATTTAAGGCAAATTGGGTCTGATTCCAAAACCTATCGGAGATGACAGGAAATGATCCTTTGAATTCAGTTGGCTCTGACCCCAAACCTGAAGCTGGTTTCACACAGCAGCATTCGTACCACACTTGGTGTCACCAGCCAAAAGTATTTATGTGTTACAAATGCTCTCCTTCCATCCTGTCTTCAAGGTTTAAGTTATGCTTACTAACACTTACCAGAACACAGAAGGAAAGATTCCTCATGTATTTGACCTCAGTTTTCAGCACAGGCTTGTGCAGTAGCTCTGCAAGGCTTCCACTTCTAAATTAACATACTTGAAATGGTGTGGGAAAAGGAGCTTGTTAGGAGCTTTTGCAGTCCCAAATCAAGCTGTCAGTGTCATTTGTTTCCAGGCTGTGATGGGAACTTCAGAATGCAGGTGGGAAAGGCACAGAGAGAGAAAAACATCCAAAAGAAGTAGACAGTGCCTAGGCAGCATGACTGAGGAAATACCTGATGGAACTGAGTGACAAATAAGCAAAGAAAAATCAGATCTGTTGGAAAAACTGGGTAAAATAGATGAGCATTTCCCCTGGGCTGAGTTTTCAGTAACAGATCCTGTCCTTATGTTTTTAAACCCTCCCTGTACTATACCCTGACATTGGGACATTCTCTTCTCCCATCCACATCAACATTTATTTAATGTGGCAATAACGTGGCAGGTCTTTAACTGGCTGGATGTTTTTGCCCAGCTTCATCTCAGCTGCCTTCTGGCATCCCAGGGGCTACCAGTGCTGCCTTGAAAACTGGGGCTTCAATATTTCAGGGAGAGCTGAAATAGCAGGGGAAGGAAGAGTAATGGGTGTGTTTTTGTGTGTACATCTGGAGGCTGATGAAGAGAATGAACAGAGCTGATAAAGGCTGCTCACTCTTAAATCCAGGCCACATAATAAAATCGGGGTGAAGAACAGAGCTTTGCCCTGAAGCTTTAATTCTTACTGGCAAAGAAAAGAAAACATCAATGCAATTTCATGTACTGCTACCTTGTCTCACTTCTCTTCTTTGCCAACAAATACACTTGTGTATTTGTGCATGTCAAAGTGAAGATTTTGGCCAAAATAACTCAAAATACCCATTCTCCTTCTGCATAAATTCTAGCTCTGGAAGCCTGGCTTTGCATCTGAACTCACTGAGAGCCACTTCAGCTGGCTGTTCAGGCAGTACCCACGTCTGCAAGACATTCTAGCAAAACTCAGAGAAGGGAGAAACAGGCAAGGTCGCATCAAAGTTAATTTTTCAGAGAGTGAGAGCTGGGAGGGAGCAGACCTCTGTTTCACCCTGCAAACCCGAACTGCCCAGGGTGTTTTGCCCTCAGCTCATTAAACAGTTTATTACTCTCCAGCTCCCATCTTGCTCCTCCAACCCCCTCGGTTAGCAAATGCTGATTGAATTATTCCACCTCTGGTCCTTCTGCTGCCAATAGTTTCTGCATCAGCTTGTAGATGGGATATATTCATGGTGATGCTCCAGCAGCTTCTGTTTCTGCTCCTGTCTGGTCACAGACACCCCAGTACAGCTGAAAATACAAGACTCCAGCAATGGGATAGGAACTCCTGCTAATCCAAAGCAGGTTATGGCACTCAGTCAGACTGACACAGCCCCACTGGGCATGATGTTTAGCTGAAAACCAAGCAGACACTTTCTCTGTCCAAGGGGGCAGACTGTGGGGCAATCTGTTTACTTTGATAGAAACCCATTGGCATTGGCTCCTCCTGATTTTAAAATGCTGTCAGGTGGGGTGGGATTTGCACGGATCTAAGCTAGGCTGCTGCCCTGCTTCATATACTGAAGTCAGGGGTGATTTTAGCTGTTTGGGGTCTACAGATGACAGCAGAAAGGGTCTGTGTCTGGTGACAGCCACTAGAAAGGCACATCCTAGCACAGGAGAGGGTTTGGTTTGGTGTTTGTTTTTTTTTTCCTGTAGAAATTGCTTCAGTTTCTAAGTAAACAACCAGCTACAGAATTAGCTAAAATGCCAAATGAAGAAAGGAGCTGAAAGAGAGGAATGTAGAACAATGGGACAGGAAGGAAGGAAGGAAATCTGCCTGTAGCAGGCCTGAAAAAGAGACAGAGAGCTAACTAAGTGAGGTACAATTAATTTTTCCTAATGTCCCTCCCATCTGGCATCACAAAATGTTTTGCTGAAGGAGTGGCCCTAGAATCAGCTGTGCTTTCAGGAACTTGTTACATCCCTTCTGCTCTGGTTTGTCCTCCTGCATCCCAGCTCACCAGCCCTTTCTGAGGTCAAGGTGAGATTCCACCATCCCAAGCAAAGAATGGCACCTTGGGCAAAAGCAGGGACCAGAAGGGTTTCTGCAAAGCATTGGCAGCTCCCCAGCCCTGGCTGAATTCAAGGGGAACTCACTCAGTATCTTGCAGAACAAAGCTCATCAGGGAATTTTAAAACATTAAAGTGCCCCGTGCACGCTGCAGTGGGAATGTAATGCAGATTTATTTTGCAATGGGGATTTTGTAAATGGAGCTGAAAATAACATTGTCTGCCCATCTTGATCTTTCTGGCATAAGCTGATTAGGATCTTGATGAAGATTCCCAGGAATATGGGTGTTTAAACTCAGACTTGTTCCTGGAAGGGGAAGAACCCATCTTTTGCTCTGGTGTCAGGCCTGTCTGATGATGAATTGGCAAGAGCTGCCTTTCTGACACAGGTATCTTCCCTTAGATCCTTCTGAGTATGTGGTAGGAAATGAAATTTTGAAGCCTAATGATCTGTCTTAATAGGCTACACCTTGTCCTTGCCTTGTGAAGCATCAATCTGAACAAGCTTCTCTTTTTCTGAGACACTGGTAGAATCTCATGGGAAAATGGGAGCAAAAGACTCCAAGGCTGCTTTAGCTCCCTTGCCCTGGATCAGCACCCAGCAGTTTCTGCAAAGGAGTGGGGGCAGCTGAGGAACTCCTCCTAGGAAGCTGGGCACCTGTGAGTAGGATTTTTTTTTTTTTTTAAATTGGTTCCTACCTGTCAGCCTCATCAGTGGTGAAACTGGATGTTTGCAAAGAGAAAAAAAAAACCAACAACCTTCCTCCTCATCCACCCCCACACCTCCTCTCTTCCCACTGGCCTGGCTCCAGGCTCCAATCTGACATCTGAGCAAGTTTATTTCAGCATTCACTGTCAGCAGGAGTGGAGGAGTTTGTGAGAACAACCATCCCACGGCTCCAGTTCCTGCTGGATAATTTGTGTCTGATCCTTTCCTTTGGATACTGTAGAGATCTGCTGGGATCCATGCCCTGGCCTTTAGGGTCAAGCAGCTTTTGAGATGTGCTGGTGCTTTGACAACATCAGGAGAGGTGGGGTGAGGTGGTCAGGATGATCTGTCCATCTTCAGAAAGTCCCATAGTGTTGGTTGGGGAGGGACACCCATCAGCTAGAGAAGAGGACCTGGGAGGGTTATGGTTTTTTTGTTTTTTACTCATTTTATCCAATGGCACAATCATGACTTCAGATAGGGCCAACAAGGGCAAATGGGATGTAATGACTGATGTGACAACTGAAGGTGTCCCTGGCAGTGAAGATCATGAGGAGCTGGAGCTTCGTGGCAGTCGGGGGGGGGGAAGGAAACTGTTCTCTTCTGCTGACAGAAGAAGGCAGAGGAGGGGACAGCCCAACCACAGCCCACTCTTCAAGTCACTTCCCCACTCATTCCTCTTCCCTTTCTGGATCTATAAGATATATACAAAAGACTTAGCTGGTGAAATCAAAGTGAAAGACAACAACTTTCTGTTATGGGGAGAGGGATATTATACTTAGAAAAGAAAGAAAGGAACAAGCCATTCCCCTTGTGGACCGTTGTCACCCGAGAGATCTCTGTTTCCACAAAACTGCCAGAAGTAGAGAGACAGAATGTATCAGCCCAGTTTTGTGCCAACAGACAACTGAAATGACAACATTACCAGTGTTCTCAGGTCAAACCTGTCGTGTTGAATTAAGAGTTCACCAGGCACAACCACTCTTCCCCCACGTGAATCAGAGCTGAGACATCACCTGCACAAATAATTGTATTAGTTTGGAATCAACAATGAAAACAAAGGATAAACAATTATCTATTTATGTTCATCATCCTTTTTGGTAACGTTGTTGTGCAGGGTAATTGAATTACTTTTGGCTTCCCATTTGTTATGGGGTTTATTAGACACCCTTTCTTCCTTTCCCCCCCTCCCTGGGTAGACGTGTGCTCAGACTCTGCAGATAGCCTCATGTGTCTGTGCCTAAGGATGGGGCGTTGGTTCCAGATGTCTCTGACCCCAGGGACCTGCTTCCTGGGGATGTCAAACCAAGAGGATGGGAGCAAGAGAAGAAAATATTGGAACAGGTTACCCAGAGGTGGTGGAATCTCCATCCCTGCAGGTATTATAAAAGGAGGTAGATGTGGTGCTTTGGGGGACAATTTAGTGGTGTAGGACTGATGGTTGGACTCAATGGTCTTGAAGGTTCTTTCCTACCATTGTGATTCCATGAAAGCAGAAGGATCTTACATCATCTCTGGAAGTTCCTTGGGAGCTAGACTCAATCTCTCTAGTTATTTATTTCCCATCACTCAGGCTCATAAGACACTGTCCAAAACCCTGGCTGTTTGCAGCTTGGTGCCCTAAGACGTGGCTGCTCATGGTCTCCATAATGGGTCTAGAATGTTGGTCTGTGATATCTCAGTATCTTCACCAAACCCTGGCTGTGCAATCCCAGTTTTGCCCATCCTGGGTTCCCTTTCTTTGTCTCACATTTCACACATCAACTCCCAGTCTACAGCCTTGCTCCCACCATGGTTTGTGATTTGTTTGTGATGAAATCCAATTACTGCATCTGAGTTTTTCTGAGTACATTTGGTTATGATGAGGTCTCGGTGTTTGACTTTTGAAGCAGCACAGAACAGGTCAAGAGAAAATAAGGACTTCTAGCTGTGAATATCTATGGTAAGAGCTGTATTGTATTTTAGATTGCAATTGATTACTGTTGGCAGAATAGCAGAGAAAACCTAACATTCCATTTTGTTGAAATATTTTCTCTTTTGTGCCTTGACCAGTGAACAAGTTTAGCTGAAATCTCTATACTGTAAGTTTCAGTATTTAAGTGTAAATTTTAAGCTACAATCTAATTAAAAAAAAAACAAAGCCAGGAATAAATCTGTTCACAATGCCAATAAGCCAGAAATACTTCTGCTCACAAACATAAAAAATGTAGAATTGGCTCAAGTAATTTTATAGAGCAGATACTTTGATAGGAACAGAAACACAAATTATTCTCAATTGAAACATTCATGGGGTGCAGCTGCAGCTGCTCAGGGGAAACTTCTCCTTGTTAATCCTAAATAAAAGGAGCTGGTGGAAAGGATGTGAGTATTTGGAGTGGATATGATGTAAATCAAACCAAACACACACTTGTTTTAAGGCCCTGAGGCTGACTATTTTTTTCCAAATTTACCATTTGAAGAACAGGAATGAGTATAAGAAATATCTGATTGAAAAGATGGATGGGGAGGGAGGGGTACTGATTAAAATGTAGCTTGATGATTCTGGAGCTGTATTTGGCAGCAGATAATTCTGCAAACCTCCCCAGACTGGGGTGCTTCCTTGCTGTCCCACTTCTCTCTCCTGTAAACCAAGGGAATCTCCTGCTCCTCAGCCTCTGGAGAAGCAGCTCAGATCTTTTCCCCTTCTGGTCTCTTCTCCCACTGATTTTCCAAGTGTCTTCACTGCTCTCCCTGCAGCTGGCTGTGTACAGATTGGAAACTAAAAGTCAGAGATGCTTTCAGGTGGTCCAAGGAGGTGCTCCCAAACTGAACAGAAGAGAATTTGAGCAGAGGCAAAACGTCCTCAGTTGGTTTTTGGGATAATTGCTCTAAGAGTAGAGAACAGGTGAAAAATACAGAACTCTGACCAAAAAAGAGACAGCAAGTTTGGGAACAGGCATTTGCTGGGAGGCAGACTTAACTCTTTGCTTCTCATCTGTGCTCTGCTGCTTGGTGTGGGGATGCTTTATTGAGCAGGTTGGTGGGGTTGTACCCATGCCCTCCCTTCACCCCCAGCACTGCCTGAGCATCCCTCTTGCCTTCATTCTGAGCACTCTCCCAGGCTGTCTTTCTCTGCCCACACGCAATTAAACAGCTGCCTGAGGAATGGCATTTTGTGCCTCACAAGAAGTGGGCTCCATTCCAAATAAACCTGCAATATCCCCAGCTGCCACCCCAACAAAACATCTTTCCTCTCCTCTCATCTGAGTCGGTATTTCGCCTCGGTCCTGTAGCTCCCAGTTCTCCATCACTCTGGTACCAACCTCTGAGGAAGTCTGTTGGGCTCATCAAAGTCTTGCTGTGACTCACGGCCCCTCCATGCACACAGCAGCTTCTCCCTCTTGATCAAGACAAGCAATCTTCAAACCCTGTGGTGCTTTCTGGAGAGATGGATATAAAAAATAGGCAGACCCTGAGCCCTGGAGGCAATCTTCAAGAAAAATGAATAGCACAGGGGGATGAATTGTTGTAAACAAGTGGAAGTGAGATTTTGGTTGAAGAGAAAAGCTTTTGACTGATTTGTGAAGATGTGGAAATCAGAGGAGCAGAAGGTTTTCTGTTTGTTTTTTTTTTTTTTTTTTTTTTTCCCCCTTTTTTCTTCCTTTTCCATTGTTTTTTGTTCCGTGCTGGTGTTGCTAACACTGGGAAGTCTGCAAATCCTTTTGATGACAGGATGTATACAGAAACACAGAAAGCAAATAGAATTAGCATTCTGTACTGACTTTGCCCATGCTTTCTGAAGACGTTTGGAGTCCTTTGTACCTTTTGTCCTACATCTTAAGCTGATACAGCTCAACCTTTCTCCAAGCTGAGCACTGAAAAGTCTGTAGCTTTTTGGTTGGTGTGCATTTCAACTCCGGGGGACACACAAAACCTCCTCCTTCCAGAAACCTTTGCTGCCTCTATCTCCCTGGACAGAGGTTCATTAATTTTCCATTTGCTTTCCAGACTGATGGGTGGAGCAGAGATAGCCCCCCACAACTTTTATTTTGGTGTTCTGGGAGAGATTTCTACCTGTTCCTAAACCAAGCTGATCTTCCACGAGGAGCTGGGTTTGATTGTGTGTAAATGGGGGGAAAGTGGCAGCATAGGAACGTGGTTTATTTTTCTCTGTCTCCCAGAGTCTGTGAAAACTTCTGAAGACAAAAAGGGAGATCTGCAAGGGCGTTGGTGAATGCCAGTGAGCTCCATATGCTAAATCCTATATTAAAAATCACTGAGGCATGCTGTGATAAATGCTCTCCCTCCTTGTCACTGTAACAGACACAATAAGGAAGAGATAGCATCCTGTGTTCAATCAAAATCAGGATCAGAGCCTTTGTTCCTTCCAGACACAAGCCACAAAACTGTGATTTCTGTTTTAATCTGATCAGTGCCTCTGGCATTTAAGATGTGGAGCTGCTAAGGTAATGAACTGAACGCTTCGCTTTTCCCGTGCTAAATGATATTGAAAAAAAAAAGGAAGAGCCTCAGAAAAGAGAAACAAACAAAACTGGATTGGGTGACTTAAAAGCATAAACTCAGTTTATTTGCAGTTGCAAACTGATTTATACTGGCTGTGCACATGGGACTTCAACCAGGCTCGCAAATGCTCCACAAATTTGTATTTTCTTTCATTTGAAGAACTGATGTGCTTGTGTTTACCTGCCAGCCGTCCCTGGGAAGGCTGCTCATTCTCTAGCAAGGTAATTAACCAGCCTGGCTACCTTTCTGTGGTGTCATCAGTGACCAGCTTTAAAATCCCTGAACCCTTTGCTTGTCCTGACACAGATCAAGCCCTGAGGTAGGGCTCAAGTTCTGAGCCAGGAAACATCAGTGGTTACACACAAGGCATGGTCACAAAAAAAAAAATCTAATTTCATACTTGTGTTGATGGTAAAGAGGAATTCATCTTATCCCAGTTGCCAGACTGAAGGCAATAAAAAAAATGATTTAATGCAGTGATATGGAACTCTGTAAGCATTCATGCTCTGTGTGGGAGCTGTGCTAAAGATTCTGTTGACAGTCTTTGCTGCTTTTCAAGTGGACAGACTCCAGCACTGGAAATGTCAGGTGTCACGGATTTCATTACAGCTCGCCGTGGCACCTCTAAGGTTATTCCCAACTAATGGGGTTTGTTGCTGCTTGGGAATATTTTAAATTCCAAACACAATGCTTCACCTTCTCCTGCAATCTGTATGAAGCAGCCACCAAGGATAACAGCACCATCAGGGACACTTTGAAAGCTGCCAAGTGCCACGCCAAGGTTGTTGCTGTTGCTGACAACCAGTGAGAAGCTGGTTTTAAATGGTTGAATGCTGGCATGTTGTGCTGATACATGTGTTGGGACAGAGGTTAAAATAGCTCAGGGACTACCTGCTGAATGAAGGGAAAGATGAATCAGAACTGACTGGGCTGGAAAGACTCTCAGCTCTCCAAAAAGATTTGATTACAGTTCTTGAGTGAGTCCCTTAAGTTCTCTGGAGCTCAGAGGAGAGGAGCACCCATGCAGGGAGGGTATGCTGGGTTAACAGCAACGTGGTAGTGCTGTTAAATCTTGGTGATGCTGGCTATGACATCTCAGTTATGTTCATGTTGGGGTGCTGGTGAGTCCAGGAGGGGCTGGGAAGGTAGAGGATGGCAGAAGTGGCTGTGTGTTTGTTCTCCAGCTGAGGTCAGAGCAGCAAATCCACAAAAAATGTGATTTCAGAGGTCGTGCAACCCACACTCCAGTTATTCCATGTACCTACTGCATTAAAACCTGCTTGGCTGTGCAGCTGCTTTCCCTTGGAAAAAACCCAAGAATTTGACAAATGTCCCATGTAGCTCTGGCCCTGGAGCCCTCCCTTTGAGTGTTTATTTTTGGCAGGAAGATGAACTGCAGAGCTGTGTGACCTGGTGTGGACACCTGCCCCAAAACATTTATACAGAAAAAGTGATATGTGGATGTTTTCACTGGAGATTACATTGTTAAGGAGTAGTGATGAGCTAGAGAGTAATCAGACATCCTGACTAATTATGATGTGCTTCAGTGGTGCCTGAGGCTAAAAGCTGCATTGCACAAGTCCCCTTCCTACTGAGCATTTTCCAAAGACAGGGGAAAGGACAGACAGAAGAAAAGAATAAAAAAGAAAGGAACAAAGACATCCCAGGCTAAGCAGCTCAGCCTTTAATATGACTGAAGCTGATGCAATGGCAAAATATGGTGTATTCATATTTCATATTTTAATTTTCATATTATAATGTCCTTTCATTTTCATGCTGCCTTTCATCAAGCTGAGGGAGGGGGGAATGGTGCAGCCCAGGTGCTAACACTGCTCACCAGAGGAGTTCTTTATTCTCTCCATCCCTTTGCAGATCTCCCAGGCTAGGTGTTCAGAATCATTCCTTTATATATAAAAGTCCTCAAGAAGGAAACAATTGTGTTCTCTCTCTTCAGTAGCTATGGTCAGGGCTCAGCTGACCTGTCTGAAACTTTCCATCTCCATCCTTTCCCCTGGCCTTGGGCTGGTGGGGACTGGGCAGGCTGCTGCTTTCTCTTTTTCTGTTGTTTATTTTATTTTTTTTTTCCCCTTGAAGAAGCAACCCCAGCACTTGGGTTTGGCCACCCCTCAGCACTCAGGGCTGTGTCTGCTCAGGTGCTTGTGGAGGGGTCTGGGACTTGAGTGCCCCAAGTTGTTTCATGCTCAGCTTCACCCTGCACAGCCCACAGGAGAGCTGTAATAATAACCAGGATGCTCTGCCTTATTGCTTAAATACCCTCGTGAATATACTCCAGCCTCATCTACAGCTCAACCAAATTCAATAAGGCAGAAGAGGATTTAAAGACATCTTAAATAAATTAACTTCTGGGTGGATGTTTATTAAGTTTTAGGCAGCCACTTACTAAAATGTTGCATTTGTTTCAAAAGGCGACTGAAATTTCCCTCCTGTGAGCTGTGGAAATTACTTTTATAGTTGCAGTGAGAGACAGGGGCCCAATTGAAGGTATTTCTCAAAGCTCCAGGCACAGTCCTAGTACCTTCCTAAAGGAAAAAAAGAAATTAATTGATCCTCCACAGCCTTTTCCTTTCCTTTGCACTGGTGGGGCCTGAAGTGATGCTGGATTGTGGGACATCGGGTGGGAGGGTTGGATGGGAAGAGCTCTGCTTCCCAGGAATTTTGCTTTTTCATGGAGCCAGCCCTGAGCTGGAGGAGTCAGGAGCAGAGGCCACCATGGTCAGGGGCTCTGCATTTGCAATGGACACTCCACCTGGAGCATCCTGCCCTGCACAAACCCCTCCTGCAGCCAGACAACAAGGACATTGCCACACACTGTGGATTTTCCCTGCTGAAGTCACCAGCTGCAGATCCTCAAGGGAGTGGACTCAAAAGATACCTTTTAAAAGAGCAGGGCTGAGTGCCAAGGAAAAGGATCCATGAAATAAATGATTGGATTCTTAAATAATTGATGGTGTAAGGACAACAGAGGCTCCTGCTCTTCTCATCTACAAGCAGCACTAAAACTCTTCTGGAGAGGCAGGGCACTTCAGCTAGGTTTTAGAAAATGAATTTTCTAGGCGTGAATGATTCCAAATATTTACATGACAGGGTTGGTGGGATTGCAGTGGTTCAGACCCCAGCCAGCCTGTGCCCATAAACAGGCTGTCACTGCTGCCATTTCAAGCATAACCAGCCCAAGCCTCAAATTTGGATATTTATTTCTTAGGATCAATAAATGAGAAAATAAAATAAAATTCCATACGGTACAAAGGCTATATCAGGAAGCAACCATGTCATTGCCGTTTGATCAGTATCAATAATAGCATGTTACACTGAAAGAGTGTTTCCCATTGATACACAAAAGGATTTCACACCCTCTTCCTTTCCTTTGTCACAGAAAATATCACAAAGGAGACGTTGACACGATTTTAACATTCATATTTTTTTCCCATTGCGCAACAGGCCACAGAAAATAAAGCACATCAATATCTTGTACTTCAGAAAAAAAGAAGAATAACAAAAAGGTGCACTGTAAAAAAAAATATTTGCCATAAATACAATATGTGCAGGACTATCAGGTGGCATGGCTGGGGAAGGACTCTTGACCACAAAGCCAGGACACAGCATCATGAAGTTTGGGATGAACAATTTCTGTTTGTCTATGAAACAAACCCAGACTGAGGACAGAAGAATTTGTTGAGCTGGAATGTTAAGAACCAGACAGAGCTCTAGGCAGATACAGCTTTAAACAGCCACCAAACACCACAGCTGGGAAGATAACCAGACTAACACTCAAGGCATTGCAGAGGAAAGCTCCAGCACTCCCATTCCAGGGGATGTCCATCCATCCATCCATCCATCCATCCATCCATCCATCCATCCATCCATCCATCCCTCCAGGAGGGCAGGCAGTTGTGGCACCCATGGGTGGTGGGCTCAGAGCTGCCACCTGAGCTGTGGCAAGAGCAGCAGCACTGCTGTTGGATGCTATAAATGCAAAAATCCTGACCTTCTCCTGTTTGCAACATGTCCTGCTCAAGCTTCTCACCAGCTTCTCCATTTAGTTCTCTCCTTTAGGGGTGCAGCTGCTGAAGTGAGGTCTTGTGCACTTTACCAAAAAAAAATAAAATACAAGCTCAGCAAAATGTTCCAACACTGATGGGTGCTGGGCTTTTGGTCAGAAACTCCTGCCTGGGAGAAAGTTCCAAATAGCCTATTGACTTAGGAAATGTGATTTCCCCCACTGCCAAATGGGTGGCTCTGCCAAGAGCACTGTGATGAGAAACAAAACCTCAGAATGATCTCTGAAGAGCTCACTTGATCCTCTCTATTTCAGCTGGAAATTTCTCTGGATCCATCTGGCAGTACTTCTCATCTGTGAGTTCAACAGATTTTTTTTTTCTTTCTTCAGTCAAAACAAACAGTTCCAAACCCTTAGAGGAAACCTGCATAGCTGAGGAGGATTCTGCCCCAGCCCCTACCCAGGGTCTGGACAAGGCAGGAATCCAGAGGACTGGAGGACACCCTGTGTCTAATGGCAAAAAGATACTTATACCAAATCAGGTTCAAAGCTAAACCTTGCCAGGTTAGTAGTTCAACCATTATTTAAAAGCATGGAAAGAACCATTTTTCCAGGCTATACCAGGCAGTTTGTACCTCTTCCTTCCCTACCATGCTTTCCTATACAGAACTGTGGGTCTTGCAGAGAGCAATCCTCACTGCTTTGAATTCTGGGGAACTAAAACTCCAGGTTGAATGTAGCAAAACCAGGTGATGGAGGGGAAAGAGGATGAAATTAGGTTTATCTTCCACTTCTCAGCTCAGGCAGTCAGATGGATCAGTGGAAGAGGTAGCTTTGAGCTGTGATCTTTGATTAAGGCCATGGTCTCAGCTCTGCTCCCGTGTGAAGTTGCAGGAACAGAGCTGTAGAAGCCAGCAAACCACTTGGATAAATCCCTCAAATAGCTCTCCAGGCTTTGAGCAGCCCAACAAACATTCAGGAAAGAGCTTGTGATGAGTTTGTTTTTACTCCAGCTTGTTCCTGTTTTCATGTCAAGCCGAAAATAACCCTGCCACTTTCTCTGAGCTGTGATCAAGTGTTCTGGGAGCTGCCAGTGGGTCTCAGTAATGAAAACCTAAACCAAGCATCTTCTGTGCCACAGCAATTTTTTTGTTTTCTACAGTGTTTCCTAAGATAATCAAGCACACTTCAGCAGGTTGGTGTTGAGCAAGGATATTAATAATGCTTAACATTTCAAAAGCAACACGCAGGGTGTTAAATCCTAATGAGACTCAGCAATAAGTTACAGCTTCTGTGGGAGGTTTCAGAAACCACCTCCCAACTCCTGACTTTATTTAGAGGTGCAGTTAAAAAATGTGGGTCCTCTCCAGAAACATCTAAGTGTCTTGGCTGGGAGGCCAATGTTAAGTGTGTGACATTCAGACTCCTCTTCCTCTGCTCATTTGACCTGCAATTTCCCACAAGGTGATGTGTACAGGTCCTCTAGAACCTCTTCTTCCAACCTGCCCAAGCCAATTCGAACACACAAACTCTGGTAATGTTTGCTGGTTCCTTGCAGACTTCCTCTCAGAGAGAAACCAGACTCCTTTTTGCTTATTTTTGGGTGTGCTGTCACCTGCTTTTCTTGCCAAGGAGGAGTCAACTGTGCATGAGCAACCAAAGTGCTTTGTCAGATATAATCTCTGCCCTCTGCTTGGTACAACCAGGGCAAGGAATGAAAGAAGGCAGGACAGGACAGAGCCTGTAGTTTGGCTGAATCAGATGAAACCAAAGCCCCACTGATTTCTATGTTGAGCCCTTTCTTTTGGAGTGATTCTGTATTAGGCATTAAAATCATCTCCCAACCCTGGAAGGTGTGGTTGGAGGTCGTGGCTGATGGTAGCCAGGACTGCCATGGTAGTCAGCCAGGTTCTGCATGCCTCAGAAGCAGAAAGCTATCAAAATGACTCACAGCAACCACCTCATTTGTCTTTCCTCTACGTCCTCAGCACAGTAAGACCTAAACCACAAGTCCAGGCATTTGGACTCAATGATCCTTATTGGGTCCCATCCAACTTGAGATGATTCTGTGATCCCATGATACCACATCTGTAGCACTGGTACCCAGTGGATCTGGTCTCATTTATTGTGTGATGGTTCACTGAGGCCAGAGATCCACACCTCCAGCATTAAGACTTCTGTCATGTACCAAGAGTCCTCCTAAGTCAAAGAGTGACATGGGACTGAGAAAGCCCAGAAAGCTGAGTAGAGCCAAGTGACACTTTTAGTTCATTGTGATAAAGAGGCAAGCCCTGCTCTCCTGACAACATGTGATGTGAAAGGGGACACAAAGTCCCCACCAGCAAAATGAGATGCCAGCATCTGAAAATGGTGAGGAAACGAGTAAAACCAGAATACGAATGGGAAAAATCTGAAGGTCCCACAGAATTGGGACAGGTTGCTCTCAGCTCAGCAGCTTGGAGCTCTCATGAGCCTGGGTTATTCTCACCTCTTCATGCAGGCCAGCTCACTGTTCTCCCTGGTGGAAAAATAGGATTTAGCTGTATGGCAAAACTAAGAAAAAGAAATTTTCCATTTCTGTTTGTTTTCAGCACCCCAGCTGGGCACCATTTCTGTGTTGTTGACTTTGCCAGAGACTCTGTCATTTATTAGTGTTGCAGTAGCAATAGCAGTGAGAGAGGGGGTTCACTGGGCCAGGCACTATATATGCCCTGAAGTGAAAGATGACCCATTCCCCCAGGCCACAGCCACCCCACTCTAGGTAAGGCATCATCTGTTGTTACTTAATTTTAAGGAGCCAGAGTGGCTCTATTGAGCACCTAGGTCCCATTAATCATAATTTAGGTACATTTCTAAAATAACCACCTGGCTCTCTGAGTTTTCACTCCTGGTTCCTTGAACATCCCATAGATAAGCACGTCCCCTCTCCAAAACCTTCCCTTTCTGTTCAGAACTGCTTTCTCCTTGTCAGACTCTGTGCCACCACGAGACGGGATCTCAGCCCTGGGATGTGAACATGGCATCTCTGCATCGAGAAAAGGATGGAATGCAGTAGGATTTTTGCTGAAGTTTAACACATTTTGGCTTCCCAGTTAACACCGTGCCTGGATTCATGCCAGACTGGAGTTACAAAACGTGTAGACATCACTCACAAAGAGGCAAGGCCAATGCTTTAAAATAACCTCAACGTTACTGGCAGAACGAAGCCTATTTTCCCCACAACAATGACTTTGCTAAAGACATTTGTGTGATGTGAATTTGGAGACCATGCCTGAAAGTCCCAGAGGCCTCTCCCAAGTTTTGACTCCACGATGAAATGCATTTCCCTTCCTCCTTTGGCATCAGTATGTTGTTTCCCTTGTGACCTGGCTGGAAAATGTGTGGTTGCTGGAGATGCTGTTGGATTTCCTGGTGAAGGCCAAACGTTTCTTCTTCTTCCTCCATGGCAGGCACAGGATTGTGAGTGTGGAGAGAAAGATCTGTCGGAAGTTTGCAGACACCAGGTTGTAGAGGACGGGGTTGATTGCTGAGCTGACGTAGAAGAGGACGTTTGTCAGCATGTAGAAGTAGTGGTAGAAGTTGAAAAGGAAGCTGGAAGAACAGATGAACATAAAAGTCTAAGTAGAGTGTGGAGAGCTGAAATAATTCAAAGGGTGAGATAAACATGAGCTGGTGTTTTTTTCAGCTAACTTTTCTTGGCTGGGGACATGAGTTTAGGAATGGTGCATGAGCCACCAGGAAAATATTTATGTTTTTATCTGGGACTGGACAAGTATAGGTCAAAGGCATCTACAGAGGTCTTACCCCAATCACTAGCAGTTAGAAGCTTATCTGTGCCCTGGGTCTGGATGTGATAATCATCCCATGCATTCATTTTGCCTTTGAAAATAGACATGCTTGAAGCTGAGAAGCCAGATGGCAATTTGTTTCCGTGTCATGCATATACATTATCTTGACTTTTCTGGCTGCAGTTCTGGTCTACAGAGCCTGAAGAAGAGCCAATTTCCAGGAGAAGATTCATCTTTCTACTTCTCCTCCCTGCACCAAGAGCTGCAGCAGCCCAAGCAATGGGGCCCTGGGCTGGGACTGCTCTGTCACCTGGGATAGCATCCTCTGATGATAGCATCCCTGTGAGAGATTTCCTGACCACAACTGTAGAGATGAAAATGCTTTGTTTGTTTGCTTGTTTGGTTGGGGTTTTGTCTTTTGGAAATCTCTTTCCTTGGGACAACTGAGATCAACACCTTTGAGCTGCTAAAGTGTTTATGAGCACCGTGGGTCTCATTTTCAGGAAGATGTTCCCCAGGATCATTTATCTGTGGAAACTGCAGACCTTTTTGTTAGTCTGAGCACTGGCTAACAGAAGATAAATAGAGGTGTGCTGGAGTACATCACCAATCCCTCCACACCCCCTCAGTGCTGCCGAGTACCACTCAGCCCATCCAGTTTCTCTGTGTAGTTATGAAGAATTAATAGAGCCAAAATGTTTCTTTTCCTGGGCAAGGCACATGCACTTATAAATGAAGACATCAAGCTGCTGGAAGGTCTCTATTAGCTCCCACACTGCTAGGTCACCAGTCATAATACGTCTCTGCATTCAGTGTTTTCCTAAAATTGCTCATGGCTTTTGAAAGAAGGAAAAACTACATGTGAATGCAGCCACAATGCATAAATTCACACTAACTGCAGACAGACTTCTCTGCCCCTCAAAGGAAATGCAGTCATTCCCTAAATGATTGCTGCTTTAAGTGCTTTTCATATAGGAAAGCAAACAAGAAACAACAGTTTATCCCAGTGTGTGCCTAGAGCTCTGTTCTCATGATAAGTTTGGGTTTTTACTACGCATGGATGTACAATTCCATTCAGTAGACTCTTACATCAGAAATGATTATTTTTCCTACTCAGAGTTTATGAATTTTTAATGTCTCCTAGCTGCTCTTCTTTTTGGTATCGCAGATTTTTTTTTTTTTTTTTTCCCTGTTCGTTGTGGGAAACAGACCCAGTCCTGGAGAGGAGAGAGATGTGACACCATGGAAGCAGGGACATGTTTTTAACTGAGCCCATCTCATGGCATCTCAGGCTACTTGGGTGAACATCCTCAGGCACCATCAATGCTTAAGTGTGTATTTAAAATTAATAATCAGTCCCATGGCTGCTTTGCTGAGAAACCTGACTTGACAGGGCAGAAAGACTGCATGGAACAGCCCACGTGTGTTCAGTGTGGGCGTGCAATTATCCCCAAATTTCTGAGAATCTGGACATTTTCTGGGCAGTGGCAACTGCTAGTGTTTCAGTTTGATCCACAGCCTGCAAAACCTGTAAATAGTCTGCCCCAGACCCAGTGTAATCTCTCCTGTCACTAAGGAAATGTGGTGCCGTGGAGCTGCTCCATCTTAGGGCCAATGACTGATATCTCCACCTTGGAGACAACAATTCTCTTGGGATGCACAATCCCCTGTCCCTGTGTCACCTCATCAAAGATGGTCAGAGGTGAATATCCATCACCACTGTTAACATGGGCAAGCCTGTGGTCACAGCTCCAGGAGAAGGAGGGGGGGGGGGTTGATGATGCATTTTGAATCAAGTTAATGCTTCCTTCACCCACCCCTGGAGAATGTAGATGAGGAAAATAAGACTCTTAATTTCTTTGGTAGAGAATCCAAAAGCAAAAACCAAACCAACAGTTTTTTAACCCCTCTCTGCTCCCCAATGTCTCTGCTCCCAGTTTCCCACCTCCATCCCTGGATGCTCTGATGCCCCAGCTCCAGGCTGACCTCACACCCTGTCCTGGAATGGGGGAACTCATCCCCCTGCTTGGGACTCACTCTGTCCAGTGACTGGAGGGGACATAGCAGAACATCAGCCTCCGGATGTGATAAGGGAGCCAGCAGACCACAAAAGCAATCACCACAGCACCTGCAAGGGATGAAAGAAACCTTTTACTTTGTGTGAGCAATTCTCAGTCGAGGGTGAAAAGGGACCCGACTGTGCGGTGTTTATTATTGCCCTGAACTTTTTCCCCTAAAGCCTCACTTTGTTCTGCTATTGCCTTGGTGCAAAAATTAATAACCCCCAGGGCCAAGCAGCCTGCAAATGTCTGCAGAGCCAGGCAGAGCAGGAATAAGAGAGAGCAGCAATAAGCACAGGGGCAGTGACACTGTGAACAGAGGAAGGTACCCTGCAGATCAAGGAGAGATTGAAGAAATCATTTGCATCTGTCTACTGTGTTTCATGCCCTTGTGGCACTGGGTATTTTGTCCAAAATACCTGCAGGGACAATGTATATTTTTCATGGAGAGCCAGGGACACCAGAATCCCATTAGTTTTCTATGTGGAGCCTTGGCCCCTGTGCCTCATGATGCTGAGGGGCAACGTCAGGAGCTGATTTCTGGTTCTTGTCCTTTTGTTCTACATTTATGCAACACCTGAGACAGTGATTCCAAGAACTTTGGGTCTGGACTTTTCCATAATAAAAATGATTATTTAAAGGGTAAGCAGAGGGAGACAATATGCTTGGTTGACTTCGGTTTTTTTTCTTTTTTTCCTTTCCAGATTCCTGCTGCTGAGGGACATCAAGCAATGGAAAATAAAATGCAACAGCTCTGAAGGGTAAAAGTGCTGTTGATAGAGTGCATTTGTCAATCTAGCTTAAAATGTAGCTATATCAGGCAATCAAGGGAAAGATTTGTTTCCTTTTGTTTCCTTTTGTAACCGGTATTTCAATGCCTGTATGAAATGATTCTGGCAGAATCCCAGCAGGAAATAAAGAAATCTCAGTTAAAACCTAACACAATAAAAGACAAGAAGAAAACTGAGGCTAAATGAAATAATTGCGTTAATTTTTTTTAACCCAAATTTGCTCTCCAGAGAATAAGGGCCACATCACTCTTGTCCTTTGTGTGACCTGGGAAGGGCTGGGAAGCAGCAGAGCTCTTACAGAGCTCCACACCCCCAGTGCAATGAGGATTTGGCACCTGGAGGCAAAGGCTGCTTTTCCTTTTGCCTTGGCAGCTGGAAATATTTATGTGGACATGTTCTAAACCCAGATGCTGTCATCCCACAGGGACTATGCTGTAGCTCGTGGAGAAGATGTTTTTCCCTTGAAGAATGTGGTCCAGGAGGAGCAAGTCTGGTTGTGGTTGCACCTCCCCATCACTTTTAATCAGCCAAGAGGCACAGAGAAAACTTCAGTGATGGACTGAGGAGGGCTATGCCCTATTTTTGTGGGTGTTACCACTAGCAAAGCCACTGCCTAATTTGGCCAGAAATAAAACAATTCCTGGTGCCCAGCTCTGTAGTCACAACATTACTTCACCTCCATGTTCAATCTCTTTTATTAAACACATAACTGAGTGTGGAGATGCTCATATTCTTTTGGTACCAGGATGCATGGTGCATGAGAGCATCTTTCAGGAAGCTGCAAAAGCCATTTATTCAATAAAATTTTAGGCAGCTGAAGGGACAAATTTTGGAAAGAGGGCTAGGAGGTCTTGGTTTTATTCTCTCATCCTCGTGAATTCATTGTTTCAACCTGAATATTTTTTGGCTGGGATCACAGATGTAATTGGTCACTGGATGGCTTGCAGCTCTTCAGACACCATCCAGTGAATGAATCTGATCTGTGTCTGATCCTGCCCTGAGGAGTTTTGCTGGGACTTTCTTGGGGACAGCCCAGAAATGGCACAGGAGAAGCTGGGAGGTCCATTGGGCAGCTTGGACCAGGGAGAGCTGGATGCTGATTTCTCCTCCCAGATTTCCACGTGAAAGTTCAGATGTTAAACTCAGGCTTTCCTCAGGCCAAAGGGGTTTTTCTAAACCTCACTTGGAGTTGCTCAGACTTTTTACTGGGTCTACAAACTGCCATGAATTTAGTTCCTTTCTTGCAAAAAGACAAAATTCATTGGCAAATCTGATGCTTTTAAATTATAGATATTAGAAAAGACAACTGTTTAAGGGCAGATTTTCAGACTGATGTTCTTCTGTGTACGGTGGCTGCAAAGTATCAGCAATTTGTTACTCCTGATGGCAGGATGGATACATTAAAGCTCACAGTAATATTTCCTCTTCAAAGAGGTAGCTCTGACTTGGAATCTTAGTGAAAAGAAACAAAGGAACCCTTCAAAGTGTTTGTTCAAAAGGGAATTATTCATGCAGGCCACATGGATACTTCATTAATACTTGGCATTTGCCTAATATTAGTTGAAGAAATGCAGAGATCCCGAAATCATAATTTTAAAATTCTGAGATGTTCAGTAAAAAAACGTGGTTTGACTTCAGCTCCTAAAAAGCATCGTATGGAGGCATCACTCAGACAGCCATGGGAGACTGAAGGAAATCCTTTTAATTAGTTAAACCTCTCTGAGTGCTTTGTAATTGCTTTCACTAAGCAGCTTCTGTAAAGAAGTAAAAGCTACCTGGAACTGCTCACATTTTAATAGGCTTAACCAANTCCCTTCCTCCCTTGGCAGTCAGTCCAATCAATCCATGGCACCAAACTCCCACTTTTCAGAAGCTGTGTTGGCCAAACAACTCTTTTTGGCTTGAACCAAGCTCAAGAATGATTTTTGAGCAGCTGTTTGGAAATGTGGGACTGAAATGGGGAAAGTTTCTATTGCCTCTGTGTCCGGATGCAGCATGCACTGGTCTGGGCAGTGTACAGGAGGGTTTATCTGCTGAAGGGTAAGATATCATTTACATTTTATTATTAGACACACGTGTGTGCAGGTGTCTAAGATTTATTTAGACTCATTTATTTAGACTCATGTTATCAGATGAGTAGTGTATCAGGCTGTGCAGTCAGAGAATACTAACCCTTCTGTGGAACATCACCCAGCACCCAAGAAACTTCCCAGCACTACAACACAGCCAAGGAGTAATAACAACACTGGAGGTGGTTTCTAACTGGAGAACTGGAAGGAATATCAGATGGATGAAATCTCATCTCAGTGCAGATGTTGCCATTATCCTCACAAAAAGAGCTGGGGAGCTGCCAGCACCTCGAGCTCTCTGAATTTGGCTCCTCACACCTGGGGGATGCTGACAGAAGAGGGGGAATTGCAATCAGCAATCAGACAAAGAATTCAGGAGCTGGTTCCCAGGCAGGAGGGCTGGTACCTTCCTTACTCTTCATCTCCCTAATTACTTCGTACAAGCCCAAAGTCAGTCAGAGCCAAGAAAATGCATAAATGCTATCAAAGAAGAGAAAAATGATGTTGTGGATGTGTTGAAGGAAGCTGTTAGCCTGACCACTTTTATCTCCTATTTCAATATAAATAAATACATGATCTCAGGAGATCTGGAGGAAGGAAGAAAGGTGTTTGCTGTTCTGATCTCATCCAACTCCTCTGTGCACCAGGAACTGCAAAAATATCTTCTGAGCACTAGTTCTGAAACATTACACCTTTAAAATAAGCTCAAGCTTTCTGTTTTTCAGACTGAAGTTCACTTTTGGAAATGGAAAATACTTTGACACCCATGAGGCTCTGATTTTATGCCAACAGTTTTATTAGTGTGGACAAGTGTAGTTTTTCTTTTCCCATCCTCTTCCATAAACTAACCTAGACTGTGTACATGGTGTTGGCTGCCATGGATAAATCATGTGCAGCCTTATTTAGTTTTTGCTGTTTTTCAGCAAAACCTGCTCAGAGGCAGGTTTATGAAAAAAAAAAAAAATGTTGCAAGGAACAGGCAACAAAAGTAAATGTGAATCAAACATCCCCTGGTAATCAAGTGCATCTGAAAAATGAAATGAAGCAGGATTTCACTCATCCTTGCTAGAGGAAAAAAAAACCTTTATGCATGAGGTAGTGAGAGAGACAAAACTGATGGGGGGTTTCTTATTTACTGGATCTTCCTCAGCTGAGCAAGGGAGGAAGTGGCCACTGTCTCAGTGTCTTCCCAGCAGGGAAGGGTGCTTGGTCCTGCTGCTGGGGTGCACTGCAGAGATTCACAGAACATCTGTGCCTTGCTGCCCATGGGGACAGCTCTGATCCACTTTGGCACCATTTCAGGCTCCAGATGGAAATCCTCACTTACAGTAACTTCTCTCAGCTCTTGCAGTACATAACAAAAGAAAAAGAAAATTTCCTGGAGAAGTAGAAAAAGAATAAAATTATGCTTATTGTTCAGAAAAAAAAAAAAAGAAAAAAGGAGGCAGCATGGAGCTGCTGGTGAGGGATGCTCTTCCACCACCACTGAATGATGCTCAGGTGCAAATTGAGGTCTCTCTGTTATCATTCATGAAGATCTCTCTCTTCTTGATGCTAAGAGTATACAATACTAAAAAGACAGAGGGGGAGGTGTGAGCTGTTGTAGCATGAGTGAGAAGAGGCAGCTTCTTGCTTAATGGCAGAAAGCAATAAGGAACAGGAGGAGATGGTTGGGAGCTGAGGGACTTGCATCCTTGCATGCTCAGTGCTTATCCCCCTGTGGATGATGGTTAACCAGGGTGCAGAGACAATAAATAACCTCAGCCTGACAAGATAATGACAAGGAATTTAATGTCTTCTGGGTTTCTCTCTCCTTTTTCTTAGGAGGGACTTCCCAGGGCAGTGGTTTGCTCATGGGATGGGCAGAGAGCTGCATGGGATGCATCCCTCGTGCAAAAAAACTGGAAAAATCTCAGGAAGGTTCTTGGTGCCTTGTATAAGGATTTGTTTTCTTGCTGAAAATGTGGCCTGGGCCAAAGTTCTTCAGCTACCAAGAGCTTTGCCATGGAAGTTGCTGCTCAGGAAGATTTCTGCTACCAGACTCTCACCACCTGAGGAGGAAGGACCCTTGTGGTGTATAACCAGGACCCACATACTTTATTAGATTTCTTTGGGTACTATTTTTGATCGGCTTTTGCTTTATACTCTGTCAGTTGAAGCTACCATGTTCCTTGGTTTGTTTGTTGGGGTTTTTTTTCCAGCTTATTTAATTAAGCGGTACAGCTCAGTTCCTGGGTGAAGCATCTTTTATTTAACCTTTGTCTGAACCAAAGCTCTGCAGAAAAATATAAGGAATAAAATGATATATCCAAGGCTTAAATTGCTGTTGGCAGAATCATTTAAATGCTGGGTCAGTTCTGTGTTTTCAGACAGTTTCTGTGGTTGAGATGTTTAGCTGTGTGTCCATAACAGCTGACCTGCTCAAACCTAATTCCACAAAACAAGTTTCACTTTAAAATTACACCAGTTCCCCAGTCACAATCAGAGCCTAAAATCAACACCAGGAGAAAGAGATGTGTTCAGACCAGAGATGGCCAGAAGTAGAAATAGAAACAGGAAAGGTTGATGTTATCAAGTTTTCTCTATTTCACAGAACATGAAATATATTTTTTCCTTAAATGTGAAATTTTCATTTACCAGCTTCTCCCTCATTAAGCACAATTAATTAAATGACACTCAAGAATACTCTACTCTAATAATACTTTCTCTAAATGATTTTTTTTTCCTTATCCTTTAAGGGAAGATGAGGACTCAGAAAAGTGACTCTGGAAGGAAAAGAAAATAGTGGCAAACAGATGGAAAATTCCTCAGAAAACTCTTGGTGACTCAGCAAGGAAGAGTTGAAGAAGAGACCAAGTGAAGAAATAAATTTATTTCCCCAGTTTTGTGCAATTCGGATTTCCGAAAGGAATTTATTTACATTTGACTCGTGTTACGGGGGGAAAGCATTTACCAGTGTCAACTGAGGACTCTCCAAACCAGATTTTCTGAGGCACCTGAAGCCAGTTCCAGCCCCCAGGGGGTGAGTACTTACGGAGGACCCTGACGCCGTGCTTCAGGGCTTGGACGCGGTTGGGCTCCATGGACACGCTGAGCATCGTCTGCTGCCCACCGATGGTGCAGACCTGGTTGTCCTGGGCAGCCTGCTTGAACATGACCAGGAGCTGGTTGGCAATGATGGTGTTGAGCACAGAGATGACAACCATGGGGAAGACGAAGGAGATGAAAGTGTTGACCTGCAGGGGTGAGATGTGGCAAGGTCAAGGGAGGAGAAGGATCGGGGGAGCGGATTGGGTTTTAGTTCTCACACAGAAACCACCTTTCCCCTCTCTCTCACCTTTCCCCTCCTCTTGCCCTGCTGGTTTGGGCTTTTGAAGGCTTATGGCACGGCAGGGAAACATATACACCACTGACAAACATCCCTTCGTGTGGGGCAAGCCTCAAAAATACCCAATTTATTCACATCCTATTGTGTTGTCTTCTACTCAGGGCAGTTCATTGCCAGAAATGTCTTGACTGATCTCTGCCATCTGACAACCAGCTGGCTGCTCCTTAGCTTTCATTATGCAGAGCATGACTAGTAAATAAGAGTATGCTATTGTAGTGTTTTCTGTATTATGAGCACTCCATGCCATCTTTCTTAACTTGCTTTTTTTGGTGTGGGTTCTGTCTCTTCCCTGCAGATTTAATGACAGCCTTCCGTTATCACACAATCAAATTATCCAATAAACTTTGTGTCTTGAAGGATTAAAATTGATTGGAATAAACAAGTGGAAGTTGTAATGTTTTTAGTACAAATTATCTGATTACTACAGTTTTGATAGAATTAAATGGAGGATTAAATTAAGCAGTGATTGAATCAAGTCAAGTCACTGTTTGTGTCGAATGAAAGCAGGAAAGCTTTGTGAGAGCATTCTGTGCTGTCTAGAGACCCTGCTGGAGCTGGGTTTATCAAATGGAGCCCAGGAAAGCAGAGACACTGGGAGGATCCACCATGGGGGGATGGTAAGTGGTGGGGCTGAGCCTTCCCTTGGGATGGTGGGAAGAGGCTTGGCTGCTCTGCTGGCTGATTTGGAAAGGCTCAGCACATCACTGCAGTGGCTGCAGGGCAAAACCTTTGAATTTTAGGATTTCCAAATGTTAACAAGAAGTAAACTGCGTGCTCTAAATCACCGTGGGAACAGTTTTATTAAAAGGGACAATGACAAAAAGATAAAACTGCCAAACCTGATAGGGACCTTTGCACTGCGGTAGGGTTAAAAAAGAAAAGAAAAGAAAAAAAAAGATAAAAACTACCAAACCCAAGAGGGAACAAGGCAGGTTAACTTCTTCCTGAGCCAGCCACGTATCTCACACCTCAGGGCTCTACAACCCAGAAGCAGCCCAGCACCCCAAGGCACCCCCTGTCCCTCTGCAGACTGCAAAGCCAGGAAAGGCCCAGCTACACCTGGATGCTGCTCTGCTGGAGATGTCCCCTCAACACCCACCCACCCCCCAGCACCACTGCCTCAGTGCACACCCCCTGTCTGATGCAGATGTGTGATCTCTTTGTCCTGCAGGGACTCAGAAATGCCAGAGGTGAACGGAAAGATGGAGAAAGAATCCAGCCACCCCCCCAGGATGCTACAGGGGATGCATACAAGAAATAAGAAGTGCATGGAGACGAGGGGCAGTGGCCATCAGAAGCACTGAAGTCACTTCATTTGTACACTTGAGAAAGATGCAGCTCCTCTGCCAGGGGACACGGGCAGTGGTGGTGTTGCCAAAGTTTTCTTTAGATGGATCAAGTCCCTACAGTTTTGTGCTCCAGAGCTCCAAGCCCTTAGCAGAAGGACCAGCTGGGTTTTGTCTCTTGAAGCCCACATGGTGAGAACATAATTTCTCTTTTTTGCTCGTAATAATGACAGAGTTTCTCTACGGAGGGAGGAAATTCCTAGATAAACCCCCAAGCTGCTAGTGGTCTCCTATGTTCAATATATAGCAGTTTTCTAAGCTTCCAAGAGCTACCACATCTCACAGCCTCCTGCAGATAAAGGATTTATCTTTTGGAGTCCCCTCAAGCTGCAGAGAAAGATCATTAAGCAATAGGGACCAGGTTCTCAGCTGCTACAAATGACCTGGTTTCACTGAGAGACTAATTTGTGCTTGTGAAGAACTCACTTTTTTAACCTTCACTACAGCACACACACAGGGGTGAAATGACCTGCTCAGATTTACCAGATCAGACAAAGAAAGGAGCCCTGTATTTCCCCACTGGTGTTTCTGGGGCTTTAGCTGCTGAATGCCCTTCTTGCCTACTCCTGAACCATATTTGCCCATCAGCCAAAAGAAATGCTTTGCTTTGGAAATGCTTCACTCTGTCACCCTCAGAGTTTATTTAATCTTCACTCAAAGATTTTGCCCTACCTACAAATGAGTTTTGCCTAATATTATTAAGCTGAACTCAGAAAGTCTTTTCAGAGCTTCCTTTAAAGCCTTGATTCATTTCATAATTGTATTGTGAAGTTTTTGAAGAGCTTGGGCAATTATCTAGAATAACATTTACTTTTCCTTTTATGAATTGTTATGGCAAAAGTGTGAAAATTGTATGCTTTCTATGAAAGGCTGTACTTAAAGATTATTTCCATGACTTGAGTTGTTTCAGAACTCGTATAGTTAGAAAAAAAATATTAAAATAATTTTAAAAATCAATATTTTCCCCAGAGGCAGAAGGTTTTAAGTTGTGGAAAGAATTATTTGCAAACACAAGTTCTTGTGGGCAATAAGAGCTAGAAAAAGGAATCCTCCTCCTACAAACCCCCTGCATTCTGTGTATTTTCCAGCAAGCTCCTGGCTGCATTGGGCAACCACACTTCATTTTCAGGTGATTTTGAGCACTGCTGGAGCTGATGCCTCAAACATTACTTCAAAGCCAGAGAAAAATTTCCCACCTGCTTCCAGAGGTGACCTGGGATCCCAGGACTATACATTCAAAGGTTTTCAGGAGGAGTAAGAATTGTTTAAATGTTAAAGGATTTTACAGCACTGAAACTCCTGACATCAATGGGAATAAAATGGCTTTGGCTGTCAGTGAGCACCTAGGGGAGCCTTTGTAACTGGATATATCTTTACCGATTGCTCTGCCTCCCAGGAAGGAAGATTTAGACCATGGCCAGGTTCATCTTTGACCCCAAAGTCTCAGCCTTTATGTTGGCTCACCATGGGAAGGAAAACTTTCATGGCACTTTCGTGAACTCCTTCTGTACTCAGGGGTGTTTGGATGCAGGAACAGAGTGCTCTGGGCATCTCTCTGCTCTCCCCAGGTGGGGTTCAGGCTGGGTTCTCCTCTCCATCAAAACAGATGTTTTGGCATCACCATAAACCCAGCAGGTCCCAGGTTTCTGGGCAGCACAAAGCTGAGCACAGAGCTGTGCAGGGGGAGGTTTGGCACTGCCTGCTCTCCAGTGTGACCAAATACAACACCCAGCACTGCAAACCCTGTGGCTGTGCTCTAAAGCCTCCCGAAAAAGAAAATCCAGAGCTAAATGGTGGTCATTGGCAGGAGAGAATGAAAGAGTAACCCACTGCCCCACTGCTGGTGCTCCCACACCCTCTGGAAAGCCATTCCAGCACCAGCCTGGCAGCACCTGGGGATGGGATTAGTCCTCAGGACCAAACTGGGTTTTGTCTCATCCAGAACCTTCTCTCCCAGCACTGCTGAAGCAGTTGGACTCAGAGACCCAAGTGACTCCTCTCTGTGTCCACTGAGCAGGACAGTGATGCTGTGGATGCCACTTGTGGGGATGCTCCCAGCAGAGCTGTCTGCCTGACCTTGTCCCCATGAAGGTGTGCATGGCACAGCTGATCACCCAAGGGATGCAAAGACATGGCAGGGACACCCACTTTTCATCCCAGCTTTCTCTTAGCCCTCTGTTGCCAAAGGTGATTTTAATTCTGGTTGAGACAGGAAGCATCAAAATTCTGCAGAGGTTTGCAAGAGACAGAGAAAATCTAGAGATGGGGCTTCCTCAACTCATGAGAAGACACATGGAAATTTATGGAAATTAATTCACACTCCTGGAAGGGAAATAAGTGCAGTTATCAGGCTCCCTCAGCCAACTCGACAAGAATCAGAATTTGCTTGACACCAGAGGATTCAGTGTGATGTGAATGACACTGAAACAGGATCTGATTCTTTCAGAATCCTCCTAAACAGGAGCATGGGAGAGACAGAGGGAAAGGGACCAGAAAAATCAAATGACACAAAAGCCGAAGTCACCGCTTGGCTTTGTGACTCTTCCTAAATCTTTTTTGTAGAAAACTGCTCCCCTGGCTCTGCTGAGCTCCGTGCTGCTGTGCTTTGCTTTTGCCAAGTTGCCCCTCAAATTATTTGGCTGCTGTGGTTTCCCTGGGTTACCACGAAAAGCAGACACCAGCTCGCTCCCAGCAGTGCTGGAGAAGATGAACTTACATTCTCAAGCAGGGACTCCCCAGAGAGCTTAAGCAAGTCCTGTAAACCAGAAGTTTTATTCCTTCGTGCTCTAAGGTAGCTTCTGGAGGAACACAGAGTGAGAAGGCACTTTTGATGGGTTTTTTTTTTCACCCCTTCTGTAGAAGGAATGAAAAGACGGATGCCCAGACTCTTGCCTCATGTGTACCTGGAGGGGTGGAGGGGAAATATTACATGTTCCAGGCGAACAGGTGACCTTGACTCCCAGCAAAACTCAGTCCCCTGGCCCACCTGGAACCATCCAGCCTGTCCATGAACATTTTCAGGGAGTGGGCAGCCACAACATCCCTGGGAAACCCGGGCCAGGGTCTCACCTTCCCCACAGCTCAGCTGCCTGCTGGTGAGAAACCCTGGGGAACAGCTCTCAGCTTTTCTCTCTTCTGTTGGGGAGGATTTCTCCTTGCAGGCTCCTCCAGCCCAGCCCAGCCTTTAAGGACACACCTGGAGAAATGGTGGAGAAACCCAAAAGGAGCTGACAAGAATCAGGGGAAGAGATTTGTCTTTGCTGCTTTCCTGGGAGCATTGATGGAGGGGAAGCCCTGAGGCTGCAGGGAATCGTTCAGATCCTGGGTTTGAGAAAATCAATTAAACCCCAGAGCTGGGTTTGGAGAATCCACCACATTCTGGTTCACCCCATTGCCAATGGAAATGGAGAGCAAATGATCCTCCCCTTGGCTGGGGGGGCTGTGTTGGCAGCACGTGTCAATCAGAGCAGCACATCCTGCTCCACCAGCATTCAGCTGCCAAAAAATCCGACTTGAAGCCATGTACTCTGCAAAATCACCAGTTATTTCACTCAGGGGCTGGAATGAGCAATTTTGCAACCACCCAGCAGCTAATTTCAGCCTTTCATCAGTGTCACTTTCCTGGATAAGGCAACCTGGAGAAGACAAAGCAGAAAGGGGCTGTGGCACTCATGTTTAGTGTTCACAGGATGGAGTCGATGAAAAATACAAAGATTTTGGGTTGTTTTTTTTTCCCCCTTTAGATAAATTGCCATCTAATTAAACCTCATTGTTGTGTAGCTTCCCAGAGTTTCATGCCAGGGATCTAGCAGTTATCAGCTCAATGCTTGGACACAGCAGGGCAGGAGAGGTTTGAGCTTGGGAGTGCTGGAAGGCAAGAACAACCCCCCACCTGGGACAGGGGGGACTATGGAAGCCAAAAAACCTGCAGCCTAGGAAGGGAATTGAACTCTTCTGGAATTTTTTGAGGAATTGTACGAATTTCAGAGTGTATTAGCACTAGATTTCAGTAGAAAAATCTTGCCTCTCTTTGGTCTTTCTTTTAATAAATATCTAATTTATGTCTGCAGATTCAAGGAGGAAGCTTGAAAGCGTAAGGAAGTGAGAGAATAAACTGAAGAACTTAAAATGCTCAACTGGACCTTATCTCAGATAAGTGCATCCTGGTGTGGGAACACAAATCCTTGAAAAACAGGAGAAGGGCCAAGTGCTGAAGCCTGGGTGTAGCTCTGGAGCTCTAGCAGCTTGCTGGAGCAGGAGCTTGGTCTTTAATCACTGCTGGTTTGAAGTCAGGCAGGTTTGCCTGTCACGTTTTATTTCTGGTGGCTGCTGTCTTGAGCAGCCCTGACAGGGTGACACGGTGTGACACAGCCTGGGACACAGGCTGGTGGTGGCAGGGATGGGCAGCCTTGGGTGGCCTTGGCCCCTGCACCATGGTGTAATCACTGCATCCTGCATCCTGATAGACAAAGTGACACAAACCACCCTGCCTGGACACACCAAGGGGCTTCATCAGCTCAAGTGTCCTTTTTCTTGCCTCCTGACCAGGAACAGCATGTGGACTGCTGATGGAGGAGATGGGACATCATAGCCCATCATCATCTTCATGGGTGACCAAAGACAAGATGCCAAAATCCAACTAATGTACCTCAGAGGACTTGTTTGTATGGTGATGGGTAGGGACCCCTTGCAGGCTGGTGGTCCTCCCCACCTCGTGCTGAGGGATGCCTCTGGTGTTGTGGTTACAGACATCAGCTCAGGGCTTAATTTGGCTTTGGTGCTGAGATCAGGAGGATCTGCTTGAACTCTGTTTTCATTAGCTCCAGAGCAGTGATGTTCTCCTGGGAATGTTCCTTCTCCCTTTGGCCCCGTGGCCATCCCCAGAGAGTGGGGATGGAGGTATTAAGGATAACCCACACAAAAGATTTTCAGCCCTGTGTGTGGTCCCACATTGATGAACTATGATGGGAATGAAGAGCAGCTAATGATCTTGAGAAGTTAATCACATACTCTGCAGGAATTAATCAGATAAGGAACATATGGAAATAAATTGCATACTGACAAAAAAAAAAAATCCATTGC
Organism: Florisuga fusca; assembly: GCA_038090715.1. NCBI lineage: Eukaryota > Metazoa > Chordata > Aves > Apodiformes > Trochilidae > Florisuga > Florisuga fusca. Next base: position 2,686,969 of record JAAWXA010000023.1, read on the forward strand.
ATCTCTATGGTGAAATATTCCCCCCAGGTTTCCCATTCATAAATCTCCCTCCATGGAGAAATCATTTGCTCATAAAAAACAACATCTGATGCAGAACAACTTAAATAGGTCTCTTGCTCATGATGGGGTTGGCAAAGATGTCAGAGGCTTGAGTAATGGTGGCATTCCTGAGCTTGGCTGGATACCTGAAGGGATCGTTTAACCTCATTTTTATGCAGAGTAAAAACCCTGTGGCCTAAAGCACTTCCAGATTTATCATAAGTAACAGCATAAAGGTATGAATCATACATAAGTGCTTGATATAAAGCTTCTTCCTCCTAGTTGTACACGAGGGTAATACCTCCATACCAAGCTCCCTGGGGACCTCAGAGCTCTTCATTACCTTGCTAAATGCCAGAAAACCATCAACATCCTGAGTATTCATTAGAGGAAATCTCCTCCTCTGCTGATCTTTGGCACAAAGTCTCAAACCTGAGTGGCTCTCCTGATTCCAGCTCCCAAAGAGAGAGAAGAGCTGGGAAATTTCAGGGAACAGTGGGAAGAATGGAGTGGAGAATGGGCAAATGGGAAGGTTTGAAGGTTTGCCACGTGTGCTGCAGAATATCTTGTTGGCATTGTATCCATCATGGACATTCAGCTTTCTCACTCAATAAAACTGAAGGATAAAAGAATGTTTGTTTAGCAAACTGAAAGAGTGAAATAGTTTAAAAAACTCTCTACCCCAAACAAAAAAAACCCCACCCAAATCCTCACTAGGATTACACTGATGATGATGATGAAGGTGAGTCTGGGGGATTTGTATATCTCACTTAATCTCTGCTCTCCTGCCACTGATTTCAGGACATCTGGAAGCTGAAAGGGAAGGTTCTGTCCTAGGATGGCTGTTGCCTCCTCGTACCTGGTGACAGAGCAACAGTGACAATTCTCCATCACCTCACCATTAACATGAAAGCTTCAAATCTTTCCCCCTTCCTCCTTCAGGAAATCCTCCTTCTTGATTTCCTGAGATTGAGTACATTGAACTACAAGGTAAATTAATTAAATTTACCCAATTTTGCTTGCAAATAGGAATAAAGTCAGTGTGTGTGCTGCCAGTTCACTGGCCTCAGCCTTGTTCCTCAGATCTAGTTATCCATAATACTATTTAGAGCAATGGTTTTGGTTGAACAAAAACTCAGTGAATAATGTTCTTTTGAACATGCAGGTCTTTGTTGCTATTTCCCCCTCACCCTTCCCAGCAGCTATATTCTACCAGAGGAGAAATAATATTTCAGCTTCAAATGACAGGTTAGAAATATGCTTTAAATAATTTACTGGTGCAGTTGGATTTTAGTTCTCACGATCTGCTGGTGTTCTGGTTCCTACTTTGGTTTTGGCAAAGAGACATTGCCCATTGCCAATCACAATATATTTAATTTTCTCCAGTTCTGCTGCTTGTCAGCCCTCTAAATAATCAAATAGATGTTCATCCAGTGCCTAATGCTCCAGATTTTGCCTATTCTCTTGCCTATCTTCTTTTCAACCAGGCATTGCACAAGCTGTGATGCCTCATGTTGTGGACATTCATCCAAAGCAAGTATCTTCATGGCTTGGTGCTTCCACCAGCATGGGCTGATGCTCTCTGCTGAGGACAGCTGATGATGTCCAAGAAATTCCTCCTTGTCCCTGTGCTGTCAGCCACAATCACAACACTCCTGCTCCTGATGTGTGGGGTTTGCAGCCTGGGATGGCTGCAGGGGTGGATTACCAGGCAAATAAACCACAGCCCTTGGCTTCACAAGCTGATCCCGGGATTCTTGCTTCTCCAACAGCTGCTTCTTACTCTGTTCTTCTTCAGATCATGCTTGGGATGGTTGTTGTACTGAGACTGTCATGCTTGGGTATCCTCCCACAGAGTGTCAAAAAACCAAGGAGAGAACCATAGTGACAGTCAATTTTTCTGCAGCTTTTCTTTTTCTGGTAATATTGAGTCATTTCAATCCTGATAATCAAAATTGATGGCTTTGCCTACATGAGTCTGAAGTCAGTCACAGAGAGCAAACCAGCCTGGGTATTTTTAGACAGTATTTTAGGAGTAAAATAAAGCAAAAGGCATAAAATGGGAGTAGCAAGGGTTCTAACCTCCAGGAGCAGCAAAAAGTTAAACCAAGTGATGCTCATTTTTTTTCTTCAAACAAACAAAGAAACAAACAAAAAAATCAATCAAACAAACAAACAAAAAACCACCCCAAAAACAAAATAAAATAAAATAAAATAAAAACAAAACCCCCAAACCACATTGGCCCAGATTCTGTTTTTGTATTTCTTCCAGGTGAGGAGGAGGTAGAGAAGGGTAAGAGGTGCTATAGATGTCTGAGAGCTGAGATTGTGGCAAAGAATGGTTTATTGATGGAGTTATGTTTCAGGATCAAAATTTCTGAAGCTATTTGTAATATTTCATGTGTGCTGAGAAGTCACATTAATTTAGCTGGTAAAATAACAGCTTGTCGTCTTAAAATAATTAGTAGTTGACAAACGAGTTGGATTTTAAATCCATGAGTAGCTTTGGCTAGCACAAATAAATGTTAAGGTAGCAATTAAAATCTAACAATCTCTCTGGAGGTCTGAACTTTACAGCTGAAGTTTGGGGCATTCCTCAATTTCCAGTGAAAACGTTGCAGCTCCTCCCCAAGCTGCATTGTTGAGCTGTAGCTGTGAAGATTTTGGGTCCTTATATTTCCCCCCCCATTTTACACAAATTCACTGGAGCCTAAAGGAGTTCCCCACAGTCAGGGGAAGCAGCCAGCACCCACACAGTCCAATATCTGATAAAAAATCCCAAAACCTTGGTAGAGCAATGACATGTAGCAGTGGGAGACTCTTGCTTCCTCATGAGTAAGCGGATGCTGTAAGACCCTCTTGAAGTCCCTATTTCCATGGCAGTCCTTCCCAGGAGGCAGAACCTGTCCCTTTTCTCATCAGGCTTTAAAGTGGGCTGGAGAGTTCTCCATCTCTCCTTTGAGGTGTTCTCCTGCTTTGGAAATGTGGCTGACCTCTCAAAAATAAGCAAGGTCAAGGAGGGCTGAGTGTGCACTCCTCTCTCTCCCACATCTCCCTCCTGCTGCTCTGAGAGAACCAACCATGCATTTATTAATCAGGGTGATTGGATGAGGCACCAAAAAAAAAAAAAAAAAGAAGTCTTGACTAGGTAGTGTCTTGAGGAAGACTAAAATAATCTCCCTCTGCTGTGCTTGAGCAGTGTGACCAAAGCAAATCAAGAATCTCATTGTTGTTTGGAGACTTGTTGCACTGATTTATCATCAGGGGACTATTCATGAAGCTCTGAGGTTCTTTATGATCTCACAAAACCTGAGAAAGTCTCAATCACTTGCCTGCAGTTTTCTGTTTTTGAAGCAGAGCTGCGATGGGTGCTCTGAGCTGCTGTGGAGACATCATTCTGGGCCCTGAAAGATTATTCTGTGGGACACCATGAGTTCCCAAAGAGAAACCAGGGTGATTATTCACATGCAGACTTCCAAACTACTTCAAAAGGTCTATTTAATATTTTTACAGTAATACTATGCACTCTGCTGCTCCTACTGAAGAATTACAGGTGTCACCCTGAGGGGGTGTGTGTGTGTGAGGGGTTGTTCTTGGAGAAAAGTAATTTTGCCAAAGGGATGAGACAAAGAGAGAGGCTGCCCAGAGACCTGGCATCTCCCAGGAGCTCAGGATCTACAGGTTTTGGAGTGCTTTGCCACCTCACAAAGCCATGAAGGGAAATCAGCAGAGAAATACACATAGAGCAGGGGCAGTGTGGAAGTACACCTGGACTCAAGAGCTGAGCAGGGAAAGCTGATGGCATCATCCCAAATGATGATAGAAAGGGAAATGGAGAGCCAGCCTTCCATGGTGACGGTGGTTCTGTGGGATAATTAAAACTCTTTGCATGGAACAGGTCAGGTCCCTGATGGAACCCCAAACCCACCTGGCCTCAGAAAATGATCCCAAGGCAAAACCACGGGAGGAAAATCACAGCTCTGCTGCAAACCAGAGCAAGGAGAAGCCCCGATGGCATTTCCAGTGCTCAGAATTCATTTGGTTTGGTTTGGTTGTGCTTTGCTTTTAAAGTAAAGTGCAAAATGAACATTTGGGACCAAATGCTGTCAGATGAGGCTGCAAATGAGCCTAGCAGGGCAAATGTCAGATTTGTTTCTGCTGTAGCTGCTGAGGAGTCATTACTGAACAGTCTTTATGTAACCTACTTTGCTTTAAGGCATAATCCAGCTACCAGATGACCAGCAGGAGGAAGATATTTTGCCTGTGGGTTGGCTTCTTTCCTCTTATAAATTTCTTTGCATCTCACCCCAAAGCACCTGGCTGTAGCCAAATGCTGAGATTGGCTAAATGTCTGAGGGATGAGGCAAGTCCAAGGTGCTGGGTTAATTGACAGTTTGGCTTCTGCCTGGAGCCCTGGCTGCCTGCAAGGAGATAAATTGCTGTGCCTTAAATTAAGATTCTGATTGGAGGTTTAGAAAAATCTCTATTTCCCCACAGCAGTACCAACTCCTGCATAGCAATTTGCAGCCCGTTAACAGTCAGGTTGTTTTTCAGATTTACCTTTTCAGATTTGACCTCCAAGCTACACTGGTCTGGGAAGAATGCCTGAAAACATGGACCTGGGAGCTGGAGCAGAAATCATCTTCCAGCATCCTGGCTTCTGCAGTGTGAGAATCAGGAGGTAAATCTCTGCAGATACCCAGGAACTTGTGGTTCTTTTCAAGGACAGATGTTGCAGCTGATGTTGTGCATTAAGAAAACTGATTTCCTTTTTAAGCACAACAATTTCAGAGCAAAAATCACCACTTTTAGCTCTAAATCAGGCTTCCCAGACACAAAACTCAGATAGAAACCATTCTTCTCCAAGCAGTGATGGAGGCAAAATCCTTGCAGAAGGGGAGGTGATTTAGCAAGATGAAATAATCAGTGTGTCTTGAATACAACCAGGATTTCCCTGTTAATTACCTAACTGGCTAATTAAGGGGCTATTTTTTTATTAAAATTAATTCTCATCTTTATAAAATACATGACTTAAAAAGGGGATAGTACAGAAGTGTTTATCACTGATGCCCTAAGATGCTAATTTCCTGATGTTATGGCTTGTAATCAAGATTAATTTTCTGTGACTTCTCCTCCAAAGGGAAGACTTTATGCCAGTTTTGACATTTAAATTATATTAGATTTGCAAGTCCAATATTGTCATAAATATTCATAGCCACGAATTGAGTATTCAGTATTTATTTTTTTTTTCTTTAATTTTTAGTTCCCTACTCAAAACTACTTCCAGAACAAGCACAGAGAAATGAAACCCCTTTTATTTGGATCACTGGGAACATCTTGCCTTTGCTCCCCCAGTGCTGAGCTGACATGTCACATTTCTGTTGAACACTCCATAAAAAAAAAGCTGTGAGGGCAAACCCATCCTTTGATCCTTTCACTCAGGGCTATTTGCAAAAAAACCCACCTGCTTTTAGGCAGAAATTATTGGACAGCCCTGCTACTGTTTTAGCTTTTGTCCTGCCCATCACTGCATGAAACAAGGAAAGGTGACTGTCTCAAAAGGGTTTGAAGATACTAAATTTTTCTCCAGGATTTTTTGGGAAGGTGGGAGTGGGGGTGGGTG
>JAAWXA010000023.1:2692650-2857175 GCA_038090715.1 Florisuga fusca
GGGTGGGATGGGGAGAGGCCCAGGGGACATGGAGAGGAGTGCTGGGGGGAGTGCCTGTACACATCAGTCTCAACACAGGGCAAATTGTCTTCCTAATGAAACATTGTCCTCGTTGCAGGGGCTGATGACTTCTTTCTTTTCTTTACACCTGAAGCCTTTCCAATGCCATTCATTGCCCTAAGTTTTGGTTTTATGGCACCCAGGAGACCACCAGCTCCCCTCCACCCCAAGGACTGTCTGTATCTTCCCTGCTGCCAGGCACCCAGGGGTGTAAGGACCCTTCTCCTGGGAGCATCTTTGCACCACAGGGGCCAAGCTAACTCCCACTTGCTAATCTGTTATCAGGCCAGTTATACTGGGACTGATTTTCTGATCTATACCTGAGGTGTCTGCTTCTCCCTGAAGCTAAAGCAGAACCTGCTTGCCCAAGAACTCCCCAAGATCCTTTGTTTTCTTCCTTGTTTTTCAGTTCACTTCCTTATTTTAATACCTGGGATTTCCTACAGTGGCTAGCAGAAGCCCTTGTAATATTATTTACCACTTCCAGCTGAAAAGAAGCTGCTCAAAATGAAGCCCCAATGTATTAGAGGGGTGACCTACTCAGCTGGCACCTGAGTGTGACCTTAGGAAATGAACCCTCCAAGCTTTGAAGATGTAAGGAGTGTCACACAAGACCTGGGATTCCAAAAATCTGGACTGAAAACTGGATATTTGGTGGGATGATGTTCCCTGTGGTAAGCACCTAGGAGTAAAGTGAATGCAAGGAGAACAAATCCTTCCAGATTCCCTTTCCCTGAATGACCAGTCCTGAGAAGGCTGAGCACCAGAACTGGTGAAGATGAACCTCTTCAGCTCTGAATTCTTTGAGAGACTTGAGCCACAGTGGTTTGAGAAGACACATAAAACATCTTGGACTCTTTTCTCCTGAATAGCTCATTGCAATGTAGGAAGAGAAGTTTCTGTGTCATCCTGGCAGAGTAAAAAATATCAACAGCCTGAAATTTCTTAATTTCTGATTCAGTAAAAACTGGGAGATTTTAAAGTGACAAGTTCTCATAAATAATTCCATCTAATGGAAGATACTTTGGTAATTGAAGTATTTTAATTTCAGTCCTTTAAGTGCAGATACTTCTCATTAAGGCTCAGTATTCAGGTACTGTGATGAATTTTCATGTAGAGAGAACAGCAAACACAGCACTGAAATGGTGAAAGTATGAGATGGTGAATTTATTCAGCATTTTTTATGGGCAAAGTCATTAAATGACTCATTAAGCAAAACTGTCCATTCCCTCTGGGTATGAGAGTTTTTATTATTCCTGTTTTTCAGGTAAATAAACAGCAGTAAAAAACCCAACAAACTAGATCTGATTTAAACCTCATCTTCACAGGGGTTTTCATGATCAAGGTTTATTTTTAAATGAGGTCTTAAAGTGACCCTGGGCAGTCTGACTTTCACCCCTCAGCCTAACTCCTGTCTGATGTTGCTCTGCCTAAAAGCAACAAAAACACCCCCAGGGAAGATGAAATGCCAGGGGGGCAGGTTGAGGACATGGATATCATCAATGAATAAGCCAAAATTTAGATTTCAGAGAGGAAAAACCCAGACTTTTTCAGCAATGCAGGGAGAATTTGGCCTGCTAGGGATGTTCAGGATTGCTTAAAGGAGTTTGCAGTGCCTTGGAGAAGTGACTTCTCATTGCCTCATGCTGCTAAGTGAGAAACCAAGTCATGAAATGAAACCATTCATGTCCTCAGTTATTCCACTGGCACTGGAAGTGCTGAAGGAGAAGGGATATTAAAGCAGGAATGAACCTGAGTGCTTGTTTTCCACCAAACTCTCAGCCTTCCCCAGCAGGAATGGGCTGAGGTGTTAATGGCTCCATGGGCAAGGCAAGACGAGTGAGAGCACATTTTCCTACTGCTTCTCCCTTACCTTTTACAGGGCTGGAAAAATAGCTACAAGCAAGGATGGAAAAGCTCCTTCCTGCATGCTTGCTGCAGTTAAATGGAGCTGGGAAAGGTGCAGAAGTGCAGGGAAATGGGAAGCACCAATGTGAGTCATTCCCTCCATTTAGCTTGTATTGAATTCCCAGCTCGAGGAGGCATCACTTGATTTTTTATTTTTTTTTTTAAAGATAGAAATTAAACATTTTCAAGACTCATCTCCCTGCTGGGCTGTTGTTTACAATCAACACCTGAGGACCAGAGGAGAGGACACTCACCCAAGCAGAGCCAGATCTCCACCAGCCCAGGGGATTTGCTGTGCATCCCTTCAGCCCTGCTCAGGATGGTTTCCTCAGGGGCTGCTTCAGACTTTCTGCTCCTCCTTGTTTACACAGACACGGGGCCACAGCTGGGTCCCCCAGATCCAGGTGTCACCACATCAAAGAACATTTCTCCTGCTCTGTCATCCCTGACCACATCAGTCTCACAGGGCTGGCTGCTGCTTACTTCCATTTCTCTCACATCAGCTCGAGCCCTCTTTGATGGGCTCTTTTATATTTGTTGGTATGGCAACTTTCCATCCCCAGCCCCAAGCACACTGCAATCCCTCTGGGATGGTACCCAGCCTGGTTTGAAACTACATTGCTTCTCCATGGCTTGTAGTTCTTATTCTTTCTACCTTCTAGTCCCTGCAGTGCTGAGTTTGAAAAAAGCATAGCTAAATGACAGAGTTATGCCAGTTTTGAACATGTTATCAAATTCACAGCTTCTACAAGGGAGCTGAGATGTGCCAGTCACTCCTCCCTCACCCCAAATCCACGGGTGTCCCATCCATCCAAGTCTTTGCAGTTGCTCCAAGCAGCCAAGACCACTGGCTTGGTAGCTCTTGCAGGGTAATTATGATCTTGTTTCTTTTTTTCATGAGGAAATGGCTTTTTCGGGAGGAAAACCTGTGTGTGTGATAGCAGGACCAGGTTTAATTCTCAAGGAAGAGTTCAAAGCTAATTTGAGGGCATCCAAACGTTTCACAGGACTTGTCTGGGGCTTGTCAGAAAAGGCATTCAGCAGTTCTGCTCTGCTGCAGCTGTGGGTAAAGAAAGGCTCGTGGAGGTGGGAAAAAAAGGGCTTTATTTGGTATATAATGACACAGTCAGTCTCACAACCTGAGAACAAAAATAAAGAGCCTGAATCAAACATAAAGAAGGAGAGGTACAGACCATTTGAGTGCTGTTTGGATTATCATGTTTAAGCTTGCCAGGAACCTTTTTAAATTCTCTCCCCTCAAGATCTCCTTGGTATACACCTGGTACAGAAAAGGAAAAATATTTGATCCTTAGCAGTGAAGGAACATGGACAGACTGGATGACAAAAAAAAATCTCACAGGAAAATGGATACTTTACACAGAAGGCATCAAGAAAGAATGTCAAGAAGATTGTGCCTAACTTATAAGGGACAAAGCTTGCTTATTTATTCTGCATTCATTAAAGTGCTGGAAAGAAGTGGAGCCTGGAAGCTAAATCAGACACGCTTTGAATCATGAAGCAGTGAAAGCTGCACAAAAAATGTAACTCAGAAAGTCTGTTTGGAGAATTTAAAAGCTTTGTGCATGTGAGGATATATTACACACTGCTGTAAGGTAATGAAAAGTACAGGGACTGAGTAGGTGGGATACAAGGATAAGAATAACTGGAAAATGTCTTAGTCCTGTAAGGAGTCCTAATTGCCATGATTAAGTGAAAGAGTAAATTTTGTGCCCTTTGAAGCTTGTTATACCTGTACTGCCAGCTCTGAGCAGCTGCTACATGCAGCCCTGCTTCAAACTGTGTCTTTTAGGCTGAGGCAGAAGGATGGGGAGTTACAAGCCTGGAGGAACAGGATTCTGCCCTTGCTTAAGAAAAAAAAAAAAAAAAAAAAAAAAAAAAAAAAAACCACAAAAAAAGACTTTTTGGAAGGAAATCAAAATCTGCTTGAGGGTTCCTGTTAAATTCAATAAACAATATTGACAAAAAAATAGGGGGGACATGTTGAACTATTGCAGTGTTTTCAAATAAACACTTGTCTCCTCTCTGGAAACACTAACACATTTCCTTTCAAAATATTAGATAAAAAAACATGCTGAACTTCTGTTTTGTTTCAGAATTGTCCTAAGCTAAAAAAAAAAGAAAGAAGAAAAAATGGATCTATAAGCCAAAAGCAAAGCAAGGTGATTTGCCTCAGCTTGAACTAAATGTTTTACTTGCAGATGAAGTGCTATAGGTCAACCCCAAATTAATTATTTTGTTTATCTCATCCCTGGCAAATTTCTTAATTCATTCTTCTTGGTTTGACCCAAACATTTTTTTTTCCTTTGAAAATGAAATCTTTCACTATGAAACCACAACCCCTGTTGTTGTCCCAAGTGCAGGAGGAACCTTTCCAAGAGGATGAAGGAGAAACTCTGACTCCATCCCATGAGTGCTGGAAGCAGGAATGTAGCTTTTTCCACGGGCAGATGCATCTCCACAGGCTTTGACCCCAGTTTTCCTCTGACAAGCACTAAAGAGCAAAGAAGAACCTCAGGGAAGATCAGCTTCTCCTCCTGCTGCAGCCCAGAGGGACCACACCAGCATCTGGAGAAAGCCAGGGCTGAGATTTATCACCCTCCTACACACCCCGGGGTTATCTCTGGGTTCTGTAGCAATGCTCTGCTGGGCAATTTCATTAGAAATAAGAGAAAGAGCTCCAGAAGCACATCTATGCAAGTGACAGCTGACTCCTTGGTAATGACAGCTTTAGAGACAATGATGACAGGCAATTGTTTAATAAGAACTGACAGCTTTTCATGAAAATAATTATATTGATGAAGCACAAGGGCATTTTAGCTGAGTCTCTGGGTTTTCAGCCAAACTCCTCTCAATGACTGACAGTCCTAACCACCACACCCTGATTAACCACCTCTGTAACTACCATACCCTGGCTAACCACCTCTGTAACTACCATACCCTGACTAACCAGGACCATTTGCACCCATAGGAAGTGTTGTTTGGTGTATCATCAAAATCTAATTAATGCAATCAGGCTGGAATCCCCATAAGCACAAATTCTGCCAGAAAACCCACCATCAGACTTCAGAACTTCCTCAGCCATTGTGGGTGGGTGCTTCAGGGCTCCACAGCCCTGCACATTCCCTCCTCTCCAACTTTTCCTGCCTTCCTTCTATTCAACGTGACATTGAGGGGCATCCACCTGCTCTGATCTCATTCTGGGTTCTGCTTATCCAACACCTCTCCAGGCACCATGGGGAAGGTCAAGATTTCTCCCCAAACATCCGTGCTTTTGTGAGGCTTAGAAGTTGGGTGCAGAGGCTGTGAGCAGAAGACTTGTTTTCAATTGTGAAACAAAATGGCCTTCAGGATGTTTTGACCTCAAGTAAAAGGAAGAAAAATCTAGTATTGGAAGGAAGAAAATTGATCTGGACTCAGAGGACAATGAAAACAATTTGTGTTGGAGAGGGGTCCCAAGCCTGGACTATATTAAGCCTCACAGGTTACACAGAATAAAATCAGGGGTTATGATGCTGACACACCATTTGTGTGCTACTCAGATTGTGACATTTCAGTATTTCCAAGTGATTTATTAACATTTCATGGCTCATTACAAAACCTCCTCTACATCCTAATTGAATGGGGAATTTCATCAAACTTGGTACAGATGAGAAATGAAGGGGTGGGAGTGGGACACTGACACCCAACTAAGACCCAACCAGATTTTGGGACTGGGCTGTTCTGCAGCTGGATGGGCTGTCCCAGTAGCTCCAGATGTACCCATCCACTGCCCTTTCCACTTAGTCCCTTCTTCTAACACCACGTGGATGAGAAGCTTCTCTCCTGCCAGTCCCTCTCCTGAGCTGGGAGATGGCACTGGATTCAAAACAAGGGAAAATGGACAAACATGAGCAAGCACAGACACCTGGAGGCTTGCACAGCCACTGGGAATTGCTGGGACCCAGGGTTTATCCAGCACTCTTCAGGCTTTGAGAAATAATTTCCTTCCCCTCCTTTTGGCCAGAGCAGTGATGCTTTTTGTTGATTTAGACAGTGAAAGACTGGGATGTTTTGGAAAGAATGAAGAAAAAAAAAAAGAAAAATACCTGGGAACATTTCCATTTCCCTCAAATCTTGCTTAACTTGTTTTAAGGTTTTATTAAGGACAGAGAATTGTGGACAATAAAATTATTTCTCTGTGCTGGGAGAGGTAAAGCAGATTGTTACACACAGAAAAGAGGGAGCTGACTGCTCTCATAAATAAGTCAATGTGTTACTCCTGCTAGACTGGAGGTGGGATGACAGCTCTTCCAGAAGCTGATGCTCTACTTCCCTGTGACCTTTGGTAAACATAAAATGGCTAAAAATAGCCTAGAAAAGCACATGGGCCTCAGGGCTACCCAACCACCTGGAGCAGGGGAGATTTTAAATGGTCCCCTCAAAACCCAGCTGGGCTGAGCATGGCACCTCTGGTCCCTTTCAACACACCCAGATCCCCATCCACCATCCCCTCCTGGCTAATGATGGGAGCAGGGATGGAGGTGTGGATGGGTGCCTGCTGTGTGCTGGCTGATTTAGGAGCCAATCATGGAATACCAGGGGAGGAAGGGGCTGAGTCCCACTGAATCCCTTTGGGAGAAGATGCTTTCAGGAGATGTTCTCAGCAGGGCTGTTTGCAGTCCCCCTGCTTTCTCTCTCCTTCACCTTTGAGGGGAAGAGGCATGGGGGTGATGAAATATGCAGGGAAAATGAAAAGCAACAGGTGATGGAAGAATATTCAATTCCAAAGCAGAGCTTTGGGTGAGGATGAAAAATTCCTCAAAACGCAGCTCAGGTGCAGGAAGCACCGAGCCCAGGGCATGACACTGACCCCCTGGGGCCCAACAGAGGAAACAAATCCTCTCATCCAGACCTTTTTTTCCCCTTTTATTTGCAATGTGATGTCTGAGAGGCAGAAAGAAAGAGAAAGCAGGAGTGTGACAGGAGTGTGACTGACAGGGTGATGAATTCGGATCTGCACCCAGGCAGAGAGGAAGATCCCAATCAGCCACCCCGTCCCTGGCTCCCTATTTAAAATGCAAACTCACTTTAATGAAAAAATAACTTTCTTATTAGATGGCAACAGAATAGCTACAGGAGAACAGCAGTGTTGCAGCAGGCTGAGGTTCCCAAGCCACATGGAGGGATTTTGATGAATTACACACTCAAAGGAGAGTTCCACAGCAGTTTCCACAAAGCTTTTTGCACCACTCTGTGACTCTCCTCACTCACAGTGACAGTGACAGGGTGGGAAATGACTGTCCTTCCAGTGCCACAGGGACAACCTTTTGGAGAGCTGACCCTGCCTACACTCTGCCCCTTTCTTCCTTTTTACCTGCCTGGCATGAAAAGAGAAGAAAACTGAGCCCTAGAGCTCCAAACCAGGGGATGCCCACAGGGTCTTAAACAAGGGGAACAAAACATAATTAATGATGATGGAGATTTGGGGGTGTGGGGATATGACCTGAGCCATGGTGATGAAAAGAGGAGCTGGGTCATGTTGCCAAGGTGGTATGGATTTAAAAAAAAAAAAAAAAAAAAAAAAAAAAAAAAAAAAAAAAAAAGCCAAAACAGAAAACCCCCATGAAACTGTCCACAAACACAAGGATGTTCTCTTAACTACAAAATGTTAAGTAAAACTGAGTCAGCTCTGCTGCTAACTTGCACTCCAGGGATCAGCCCCTTTGTAGCCTGTTCCCCCAGGGTCACTGCAGCTGTGAGCCCAAATTTTGGAGAGGCAGAGCCTGGAGCATGTGGCCTGCTGAGATGAGACTTTTGCCAACCCAAAATGTGTCACCCTCCGTCACCCATGCACCAGTTTCCAAGTTGAAAACTGTTCCCTGCACCGTGGTAAAAAGCACAACCTCTGAAAAAGGAAATTCACTGACTCCTTCTCGAGCCAGAAATAGGGGGGAAAAAAAGGTTGGGTAATTTATTTGCTTGGGATAATAAGCATTTCAAAGTTATCTAAACAGCACTAATAACAGGGAAACTTCTGTTTATTTAATCAGCCTGTTCTTGCTATGGGATTGATGTCGGTGCTCCAGGCAAGCTCCTCTCATTCTCCTTAAAACAATTTAAACAGAAAATCTTGCCCAACAGCTGGGAGAGGCTGGCAGGGCAGCAGCCTCCCTTCATATCTCTGCTACTGCCTTAACCATGTGCTCCTAAAAAAAAAAAAAATCTCAATTTTGTTAAATGCTAGGCTGTGAGCAGGGAGAGTAGCTGGAAGCATTTTGTGGCTAAGTCCTGGATCAAGCTGAGCTTTTAGGGACAACCAATGCATGTTCCATCACTGCTATGCCCCATTTCCAGTCCAGTCAGCTTGGCTGGGATCAGATTTCTGACAAGCTGCAAGAATGACAAATGACAGAGCCATGTTTATTTGCAGCTGAGTTTCTTGGCTCCTTGGATAGCAGCTCTGCTTTCCTCAGTAATCTTTGCAATTCATTCTTTGTGGCTGGACACAAAAGCCCTGTTTTCTATGAAACTGCTTATCTCCAGCAAAGCTTCGATGGAATATCTAATGAAGATATGAAAACTCTGTCAAAACAATCCCTGTCCCAGACTGGAAAGTCATTTTTCATAGCTTCTTCCTTGTTTGCTGGTAATAATAGTAAGAGTGGGGGATTTTCTCCCCATTAGCCCCAAAACACCTGACAGCAAAGAGCTGTCTGGTGGCCAAGCCCAGGCTTGGGGGATTCCCAGGAATCTCCCTGTAGGTCCATGATTTATGCCAATAGAAATGTTGGTGTAAGCCACAGACATAAGAAAATCAATCTTGGCACATGGGTAGCAGGGGAGCAACTTTCAGAGGAGAAAAGAGAAACAAAAATTAGTTTTGTGCAAAAGTCAGGAGATATAACCTTGCAGTCAAGGGGTCAGCCCCTGAGGGTCCTTAAAAGCAACTTTTTCCTGGGCAATATTTAAGGGCTGGCTTTTAGCACAGCACTACACAGTATGAGAAAACCTTGAGAATACACCCTGCAGGTTCCTCTTTGCCAAACACTCTTGTTTCAAAGGACTCAAGGCAGATTTATTTCTGGCTGTAAGCACGTATGTGGTGGTCTCTGCTGAAACATCTCCACTGATGAAAAGAGGGGAATGAGGGAGAAGAGAAGCATTAATGACAGGGGAAGACCTTCTGCCTTGTCTCCTTGTGATACAACCATGAGCTCAGAGCCTCTTTAGAGGAACTCAGGCCAGGCAGACAGTGACAGGGGTGGGAGACCTCATTTGCTGGAAGAGACAGAGCTGGCAAGCAATAAAGCACTTGGCATCTCATTCTGGAAATAAATAGCTCCTGCCATGCCTCATCTTCCTTCCTTTTTCTTAGAGGACTTGTAGCATTAATATCACTACTGAAGCAGTGTCTGTGCTGTCTGAGACAGGAGCAGAGTAGATCCCTCAGCCACAGCTCAGCTCCTCTATCCTAAAGCTCTGTCAGGCTGGAATATTCCTGTGCCAGCATCTCCTCTGGCTCTCACAGCATGAGGAACCATCCTAGAGAGGGGGAACGGAGAGGAGAGGTTGCTAAAGACTGCACCAAGCTGGAACCTCAGAGAACCAGGGCAAGCTGGTGGGATTTGGGAGGAGCAGGGAATGTGCAGGTTTGTGGTCAGGAGCTGGGCTTGAGCAGCTGGGTGCTGGAAAGTCCAGCCTCTCTTTTTCATCATTATTGACACCTCTCTGCCCTGGAGCCTTTTTAAAGTCTCATTTCCTTGGGTAATGGTGGTTTTGTTTCCACTGGGAGCACTGCCCTGAGACACATTGTCAGTGAGACCCTTGTAGGGTTTTGGTGACAAACTGAGGGAAAATGCATCCCTAATGGAGCTCTTGGTGGAAATTCTCTGAGCTTTTTGCTCTCCCAAGCAGAGTGTGCTTAGCAGTGAGCTAGAAGTCTAAGGGGTCTCTGCCACTTTTTTTGACTCAGAAAAATTAGTGTTGTGGCTGCTAGTGCTCTGTTTTCAAATGAAACTCCTTTTTCACTAAACAGTAAAGAATAAATGGGATTTGGCTCCAGGATGATCTTGGAAAAAAAAACCAACAGACCTGGCAGTGTTTCTGGCCATGCTGCCATCACACTGATGTGTCTCCAGTCAAAGTTGGGCTGCTTAAACCATGTCCATACCCCAGCACTGCCCTCAGTATCTGCCCTCAGGCAGTTTCATCATTGCACAAAACCTCTGAAGGAAAAGCAGAGGAAGGTTCCCCTTCCCCTTTGCAACAAGAGGCAATCTCTTAGTGTGCAACAAGTACACCAGGGACAGTGCCAGCACCTGTACAGCACCACTGGCAATGAGTGGCAGCACTCTGATGATTATTTAGACTATGAGCTCTCTGGCACATAGAATCATGCAGTCATTCAGGTTGGAAAAGACCCTTAAGATCATGGAGTCCAACATTTAATACAGCACTACCAAGTCTACTCTACCTATGTCCTTGAGAGCCACTCCCACACATCTTTTAAATGTCTCCATCCATCATCCTTTCATGCAGGTTAGACCTGGAGTTTTTTATCTTCCCTTGACACATCTCAGAACAGCAGCTCAATGCCCAAACCCAGTCCCAACACAAGTCACAGCACCAAGGTCCTGCAAAAGGCCCTTTGTGCATTATTCAGTGTGGTGGGTCCTGGAGGAGCTTCTCTGTGGAGCTGGAGTGTGAGCCTGACCCCTGGTGAAATGCAAAACAAAGAAGTTGCTCACATTTCTCTTCCACACAAAGTGAACCTGGGCAGGACATTCAGTTCTCCAGAGAGTGGGAGGGATGGAGAAGAACCCACAAAAAGATCAGGCACAATTTCATCACAGGGTTACACAGGAATAGAACAGCTCCGGATAATTGCAGGGCATGAGAATATGTTCAGTGTCATCTTAAACTCAGGGAGATTAATTTTCCTGACAGCTTGTTTAAAAGGAAAGTGGGCTTTATAATGAAAAGAAATAAAACCCTCACAGATGGCCCATTGCGTGACCAGCAGTGATTACCTTCCGAGGTTCTTGCCTGAAAGGATGGAAGCATTTCCCAGAGATTTTTGTGCCTCCAGGCCTTTCCTTTGGATGTAGGGCCACAATCAGGCTCTCAGGCATTGATTTTTTGCTAAATGGCAATCTTAAAGATAGGTTTCTTGGTTGAGATGTTCTTAACACTTGCCTATGAGGCGCCAAGCATGGATCAGCACTGTATAAACCAGGGCAAGAGGAAAGCCAGGCTGTTAATCTTCATAATGTGCCTCTCAGTGGGGATTTCCCTTGAATGTTATTTGCATTAAATATGATACTGAGTGCTGGATATGCAGTTATAAATAAATTAAAAGCCATATTTAAGTCAAACACTGTCCCACTGTTGATGGCAGACTCAAGCATGAGAGCTGCTAGCAGGGACTGGACAGATTTTTCTCAGCTGCCTGACTTGCTGGAGTGCTGAATCCCATCTTGGTGCCCTAAGAAACTCACGTTGGGGGCAATTAAACCCCTTAGTGAGGTTTTGTAGTGTCAGCCCAGACTCTGATAGTGCTGGCTGTGTTATGGACACTTTGGCTTGGCAAGAACAGAGTACAGGCTTGCTGGGGCTGCTGTTCAACAAAATACCTCAAGTGCATTGGTTTTCTCATTTGATATGTAAACAGCTTAATTATTGCAGCAGAGTCAGCCTTGCTCTTATGGCACTGAGGAAAAAAAAAAAAAAAACCAAGCAACCCAGGTTTGTGCTAAACTTCACTGAGACTGATTTATTTAGGCAAATAACTGAGCCCCCCCAACTCTGTGGGAGGATACTGGTTGGGACCCTGGGCTGGAGGAAGGTGAGATGGGACTGAAGATCTCAAGCCAAGGGCAGTAGAAAAAGGGGTGGGGGTTGTTCTTGTTTAATAACCACCATGAATAGCCCAAGTAGCTGTGGCAGAGAACAGCATCTCAGCATGGATGTGAAAGGTTCCTCCACTCCCGAGCCAGACCACAAATATTTGGAGGGAGGTACATGATTGTGGCAAGGTTGTGCCACTTTTCTGTGCCCTCCCTGCTAAAGCCCTGAATTTATTCCAACCTGCTGCAGAAAACAGCAGCTCCCAGCCCTTTGCTTTCCTCTCTGCCTCCTCACACTCCACTTTGTGGCTGTCTTCAGGACGATGGTGACGATGGATGGGAGCAGAGAAATTCAATCAGACTTTCAGGGCAGAAAAAAGAGCACATCCCAAAGGGGCAGAGAACATCTGGATTACTTCATTGCTGGTTTTCCCCAGTGTCTTTCCCCAGCCTGCCTCCTCTCTGCCTCTGGGAACCTCGGGTGTTACAGGATTTGTTTCCCAGCACAGTTTGGGTCTCCAGGCTGGCCCAGGACTGTGGGGCTGCCCGTGTGCTCTGCCTGGTGCTGCACTGTGATATCCTTTCTGACCAGATTCCAACATATTTTTTTACCCTTTCAAGGGATTTCCCATCCTGCCAACTCTCCTGTGCTGGCTGGGAAGCACCTGCCAGCTTCCAAAGTGCTGTGAAGGAGACCAAGCCTGGGGCAGAGCTTGTCCCTTGGGCTAGTGACCACAGCCTATCAAGTGTTTGGGGCATTCACACATCATTCTATCTTGAAGGCAAACATCTATTTATTAACCTGACCCTAGATTTCCCCTTCCTCCTACAGTGCTTCATCTCATTTCTCACCTTTGGAGTTAAGGAATAAGTATGACAATGTCATAAGCCCATGACTGACAGTGATAAAAAAATGAAATGTGGGCTTTGGGGAGGGAAACCCAATCCTGTGAGTTTCTCTTTTGAATCAAATGAGTATATTAAAATGTATAAATTGTCCCCGTGAGGATAAAATGTATGGTCTTTGCAGAAGGAATCAAGAGTAATGAGAGCTATGAGCTAAACCCTCCCAGTGGCTCTGTGACTTGCATTTTTATAAGCTGGTTTTGGAAGAACTGTAGAATAGGAGAAAAAAGCAGGTTAATTTAATACTGAATACACTCAAATAGTTGTGGACTTATTAAACAAGTTCTCTGAGGGAACGAAGTGGTACAAAAGTCCTACCATGTCCTGAGACCACATTTCTTTGCTTCAGCACTCCTGACCTAGCTCTTGGTTATGTTACAGTTAATAGGATGTGGCACTGAATGACTGTATTAATTAGCTCCTCAGAATTCTGATCAAAACCAGGGGTCTGCTGAGCTAAATGCCATCCTGCATCAAAGTGTCCCCAGCTGGCAGGCAGCACCTATCAGTCTGGGTGAAGCTGCTAAGACCCATTTCTTCAACGTTAAAGGAGGAAGAAAATGAGATGGTTAAAGGATGAGAAATTTCTGCCACTCAGACAGGGTTAGTACTGCCTCACCATCAAGTTTTCTAAACCAGCCCAAAGGACTTGTTTCCTGAATAACTCATCATCACATTTTTATTTTTTTTTTTATTTAGTCTCCCATCTAAGATGCTTTGAAGTTGAACAGAAGAAATGGCATCCATGGGAGGACAAATGTGGAAGCTGATGTTATTGGGGCATGATGAGTTGGTTGGCCCCCTCTCTCAAGAACTTAATTTAAGGGAAAAGTACCCCAAACCTTTCAAAGTGCTCACACCCCGGGGAGGGAGCAGGAGCTGGGGCTGGTCTCAGATGGTCACACCAGATAAGCAACTGCAGGATGCTGGGGTCTGTGTGAAAGAAGGAAAAAGGGCTGAGAAAGCTCAGAATTTATTGTTTATTATTGCCTTTTCTCTACTATGGCAGACTGAGGGTGTTGACACCCTGTGAGAGGAACGTGGGGGATGGAGATAAGGGGAGGAGAAGTGTTGGAAGCATCTCCAGCTTCACGTGCTGCAAGTGGTTTATATCAGAGAGCAACCAGATGGGCTGGGACCATCAGAACTCAGCTTCATCTGCTGAATGCAAGGGAAAAGAAGGATGTCAGCACTGGGGCCACAGGTTTTGGTAGCTAATGATACCTGCTTTAGGGTGAGATGGCCACAACACTTGGACTTCCCACCTGAGGTCAGCTCAGGACCTCCCAGGCTCCCCAGTCCCTCCAGATATCTCTGCTCACCCACGGTCCCCAAGGACTAATCCCAGAGCAGGGAAAACACAACGGTGTCACCATCAAAGCCTGTCCTGTCCCTCCCTGTGTGTCCCACGGGGGGATCCTGCCCATCACACACCTCGGGCAGGACACAGCAGCTTTTCTAAACGTCAGGAAGCAAAAGTGGCAGCTCTGAGACTCCAGCAGATGCTGCACAGAGACAATGGTAAAAGCCTTTAAGGGGAGGGAGGGAGAGGCAGGGAGAGGCCAATTAAATAGTTGTTTTTAATGATCTGGCAGAAGATTAAAGGCAGCTGCAGGTTTTGTTGGGTTGGGCTGGGGTTTTTTTATTATCTCTAGGAAGAAGAACCATGAGATTACCTTCATCTCTCCTGGCTTTACAAACTGCTGCTAAGAGGAAAACCAAAGAGCTAAACTCATTGGCCAAATTCCCTCATTCTTTTATTATCCCTCCAGCTGACATCTCAAGAAGAAGGAGGGAAAAAGAAATCAAGAGAATTAAAACCAACTGGGGGGGGAGAAAAAAAAAGAAGAAATTATGTAAGAACTGGCAAAGCACAGCAGGCCACGTGGTTATGTACAGCAACAAACAAACACAAGAGTTTATTTACTTCAGATTGATCTGCAAGATGGAGCAGAATGTAAAGGGGCTGGGATTAGGCAGGCTGGGCTGTCCTGCAAATGTTGAATTCAAGTCCTGGGTTCCCTGAATATCCCACAGATAAAAGGCAGACTTTTAGGGATGCTCAGGCCATCACAGATAGGCACCTCTCCTGGGGTGGGTGTCTCCACAACCTGTCTAAAAATTATATATGAAGGTAAGAAAGTGAGCAGCCATAGAGGAAAAGCAATTTGCATGGCCATCTGGGCATTAAAATTCAAACTGCTTTGAAGAACAGGGCTGAGGGTGTATGATGGTGTCTGCACGTTGGGCTGCATGGGGTGGGATGGGGTGTTCAGCAGGGTCCTGTTTAGGGGTCCCAGAGCCAAGAGCAAGGCTGTGAAGCAGGCAAACCCCCAGACACTGACCCCTGAGTGTACAGGGGAAACATTTCATTCTGCCTCAGAGCTCCTTTATCTGTTGCTGCCATGATGAGTAACTTTTAAAACCTCCTCTAGCTGAAGTGGCATGAAAACATGAACGTGCTTGGATGGGGGTGGCTTTGAGAGGTGTTTAATTTGTGTGGAAAAAAAGGAACAACAACCCTAAAACCTGCTGCAGTGTGGTTTAGAGGATGTCTGCCAGTTCAAGTGTTAACCCTAAATCGTGGGGCTCTGATGGACTTACTGCTGCCACCACATCCCTCACTGATGCCAACGCTCAGACCAGACATCCCCAACTGACAGAAATAACAGGCAAGCTTGGCAGGGAAGAATAAGGCAGCTTCACAGGCTGATTTAAGCAGCTACAAGGAGAGTGCTAAACAAAGCTGGGAAATAGGACTGTTAAAAAATATAACTATCAGAGACTACCCAGAGGATGTCTGGATGGCACGAGGCAAGATGTGAAGTGCCTGGCCACACTGATTGTGGTGACACGTAGTGACACCCTGCTGAACATCTCACAGACTGTTCTTCCTGCACATCAGTAGGGGCTGAGCTGAGCTGAGGAAGCTGTAATTACTACCAGAGTATCCATCATTGTGGAGATTAAAGGGTACAAGGAATAGGAGGAAAAATCAAATATTCTGAGTGTTGTTTGAATAAGTTTTTTTGGTTTTTTCTTATTATAAGGAAACCTGGTTGTTCACACACAGCCTAGCTTCACTCAGGAACGACCAATAAAACTTAAACATACAAAGCAAATCATAGAAATACACAGAAACTTTTTCAAAATCAGTGATGCTGAATGAATACACTCAAATATTCATCCTGGGAAGCATTCATCAGGGAGGAGCGTTCTCCTGCAATGATCCCAGCAGAACCAAAGCCCACATTGGGCTCCAAGTCTATCAATGGCTGAAATTGCTCTGGTCTGGGACTTGGTTTCAATCACTCAATGAACAAAACCTCTTGGAGAACTAATGGCTTCCAAAAAACCAAAACCAAAACCAAGAAACAACAAACCCAACTCAGTTTGCTTTGGACACTTTGCCAAAGAGGAAGAGGAGTGAAATATGTCAAGTGATCTGTTACAAATGATTTGCCAGCCTGGGCGAGGGCATCATTGCTCTGCTTCATTTAAAGACAGAAAATGAACACAAAGAGATGCAAAGACCTGCTCTGAAGCAGCTTCAATCCACTGCCAAAGCCTCCAGATTGCTGACCAGCAAGACCTCTGCACATCACTCCCCACATCACCCCTTCCCTTTCTTTCCCAGGTTTTCCATTCTTTGTCTTTTTTTCCAGACCTCTGCACACAGTGTACGGCGCGGGGCTGCCCGCTCACACGCTGTGCAATGCTTTCCATTAATGCACTTCAAACCTGACTTCCAGTTGCTTTGCTTATTCACTCTGGAGCCTTCCCCAGCCCAGAGCCCTGCAGCACATTGTGTGCTGCTTCCCTGTGCTTGGAGGAATGGAGTAAAGCCATTAAACAACCTTCCCATCTTAGAAAATCTACTTTAGTAGCCAAATCCCCTGAAAAGAAATGGTGTGGTAGGGTTATTTGCCTTTTTTTTTTTTTTTTCCCCCCAGCAGCTGCTTCCTTCTTTTTACTATTGAAACAATTAATGAGTGAAATAAACAAACAAACAAATAAATAAACCTGAGGAAAAGCCCACAGGTGAGTTTCACATCCTGTGCATTCCTATCTGCCTACTTCTTGCTTGGCTAACCGGATAAGGGACAGCCTGAATAATAGCAAGACTGTAAAAATGTATTGAGAATTGTTTAAACTGTAATCTCCAAAGACATGGCTGGGAAATAATCCTGAGTTTAACCCTTTAATGATCATGGGTTTAAGCTTAAATGGAAGATAACTGGAAAAAATGCTTTTCAGCCATGCTTTACTCAGGCGAGATTGCTTGCATCTCCTCAGAGAGCAGAGAATTTGGGTTAAGTACACTGGGCTGCCACTGACAAAATCTAAAAAGCACCTACAAGAGAAGTACAGCCCTCATCCTCTCAAGATGAAAGTACCAGGACAAAACATGGAAGGAACCCAGGGCTTGGGGGCTGGAGTTTGGTTTGCTGGAGCAGTCTAGGGGGAAACTCGGAGAGAACTGTCTGAACACCCACAGGCTCTGGGCTTAAATCTGCCTGTACCTACATCTGCTTTTACAAGAGCTGATTCTGATTTGTTTCCATTTCAGTTCCCTCCCTTTAACTGTGGGAATATCTCAAAGCTTTTAGCACACGGGCAGCTTTAAATCCTAACTGACTGCTGACTAAAACCCCCCTGAAATTCGTGCTCAAAATAAAAGACTGAAAAGCTATCACATGCAAGCCTGGCAGCAAAGGGACTGAGGAGGTTGGTACCTTGCTCTTAACTGCCTCTCCTTCTGTGTCTTTTGCATTTTTCAAGCCTGATGCTCCAGTAAACAAATGCTTGGAGCACCGGGGCGCAGCAAGTGTTGGTGCTGAAATCCTCAGCACGCATGGGCGTGTGTCTGTGGAGCCTTCTGAGGTCAGGAGGGGTTTGCTAGTTAAACCACTGATGGATTTCCCCGAAACAGGAAAAATACCAGCCTCTGGCTTAGAAGATGGAGTTCTTTGTGGGATGCCTGTGCTTCAGCTTGTCCCCAAAACTTTCTGAAATGAAGCTCTGTGGCTAAACAGAGGAAAGGGGCTCAGGAACCACGCAAAAAAATGGGAAAGAAGGAGAGATGGTTTTATTTCCCTCAGCCTTGCTGGCTGCTGTCCAATGGAAGGAAAGGAGATGCAGAGGATGCAAAGAAAGGGTTAGAGACTCTTTTTAAAAAAATTTTTCTTTTTTTTCCTTTTTTTCTGGCGACGATCTGCCACATCTAGGAAGGACCCGCTGCCTCCAGAGTCTGTGGCTCATGGGAGTGCCGGTCCGGGACAGGGGGACACCAGCCAGGGGTCGGATTAACCCCAGTGCAGGGTCTCAGCCCGGCAGTAAGGGACAGGAGGGGCTGCGGGGTAAGCCCAGACACATCCCCCCCAAATCTCGCCTGCCCACACCCCGGCCGGTCCGCCCCTTCACGGCTGCTCGGGACAACCTCCCCTTTCCCAAGCCAGTCCCAGACTTCCCCCCTCCTACTCCTCCCGTCTCTGCAAAGTTTGGCCATCCCAGCCTGGGCAGGGAGGCGGCTGCTCGGTCCCTGCTTCTCCGGAGCCCCCGAATCCCGGGATCCTCACCTGGATGACGGTCTTCAGCGTGGAAGCATCCACGATGGCGGTGCAGATGAGGGAGTCGGGATCCTGGTCTTTGCCGTAAATTTCCCCCATGGTGAAGATCATGGGGATGGCAAGGAGGAAGGAGGCGATCCAAATGCAGCTGATGAACTTCTTGGTGCGGCTGCGGGACATGATGCTTTTGGCTTTGAAGGGGTGGCAGATGGCCATGTAGCGCTCCACGCTGAGGCTGGCGATGTTGAGCGCCGTGGCGTAGGTGCAGGCGTCCCGGAGGAAGTAGTAGCCCTTGCAGACAGACCCCCCGAAAGCCCAAGGGTGGTGGACCCAGATGAAGTTGTAGAGCTCGATGGGCATGCAGAGAAGGAAGATGAGGAGGTCGGAGAAGGCGAGGCTGGCCAGGTGGTAGTGCACGGTGCTCTGCAGGTTCTGCAGGGACTTCTTCCTCACCAGCGTGTACGCCGTGATGGAGTTGCCCACCGTGCCCACCAAGAAGAGAGCCAAGTAGATGACGGTGACCATCACTTTGGAGTAGATATCGGTGTTGACGTCCAGGTCCTCCTCGTCGGGTCCTTTAGGGAGCAGATCGGAGCGGTTGGAGCCGTTGGCATAGCTGCTGGGCTGGGGGTGCAGGGTCCCCCCCGGCACGGCCGTGGCCGTGGCGTTCGGGTGCATCCCGGTACCGGGATGCACCCGAACGCCACGGCCACGGCCGTGCCGGGGGGNTATCCTTGCAACCCATTTCCCCTAGAAGCAGCAGGTGGGCGGGGATGCGAGCCTTGCCCCCGTCCCCAGGGAGGGGAGAGGCGTTAGGGATGCTCCATCACTCCTGGACATCCATATGTCCTGCTGCTCCTCGAATACCCGCCCACCTGCTGCTTCTAGGGGAAATGGGTTGCAAGGATAAGAAAAACACATTAAAAAGTCTCCCTCTGCCCTGACCCGCCTGGAGTTCCCTCAGCAGCATGGCATGGCAGTGAGCTGCTTTGCTCTGGTCCCCATCCCTTATTTCCACATCCTCAGATTTGGGCATGTGGGGTTCTCTCTGAGCTGCCTTGTTGCAGGGACAGGGGCTGGGGCGTGCCAGAGTGATGCTGAGGGTGACAAGGGGATCCCCCACATAAAAGGACCCCCCAAGAGTGAGCAGTCTGGGGTGGGGTTACCCTCTCAAGACAGGGTGCTGTCCTCCAAAGCTCCAGTGAGTTGTTTTTCTAGCCAGTTGTCTTTGTGATAAATCTCTTTTCAGACACAGAGGGGAAATTAGGAAAATCTCATCCAGGGAATCACTGATTTATCCAAAGACAGCTGTAACTCATCCCTTTCATCCATTAGCAGGTGTTGGGTACCTGGTTCCCTGCAGCCAGTGGGCTCTGTGCATAATGGGGTCCTGCAGATCACTTTTTGATGCAAGAAGATACCTAATCCTGCAGTCTTCATGCAAACAGTGAATTTCCACAGCCTCCCAAGAGTCAATAATTCCCCAAAACGTTCTCCTCTTAAATCTATCCGATAAGATCACCATGAAGACTAACCACAATCAGATTTACTTAGTCATATTATTCATACAAATCTGAAGAGAAATGTTTTCTTGCACTCATCCCACTCTAGTTTAAAGAATGAGTAATAATCTCTTAGCACCAATGTTCCTTTCATTTAAAAGCTTTTGCTCCAAAATTTCTATTAGCCAAGAGTTTTCTGGTCTTGGTGTTCCAGTTGGCCTCACCTGTTGTTCCTTGTCCTTGGAAAGGGTTTTGGGGTCGATCAAGAATATTTAGCCTAAAGAAGGAAAGTGGAACATGCAACAAATGGTGAGTTGTACCTGCTTACACAGGAGAGGTGTAGCTGGGATGCAAGCCTTGGCCTGAGTGCTTGGTGTTCCTGTTCCTCATCCCCCAAATTGAGGGAAGCCCCGTGGTCCAAGCACAAATCCATGCTCCTGGACTAAAGCAGATCTCCTACAGAGGCAGCAAGTGAATTCCTTTGGGGTCTTTGCCTATAATGAAGAGTTATTGTCCCTTCCTGGTCCTGCAACTTCATTTTAATCTTGTGGAAAGCAATTGCTATCCCCACAAACAAAACCCCCAACTGCTGCTCTAATTTTACAGTGTGGATGTGCACATTTCTGTCAATGTCTGTAGAAATGCTCAGCTTTGGATACTCTTGCCTCCTGTTGCTGCTGCCTGACTGCTAAGAGGGAGAGTGTCAGCATCTCCCTGCTCTGTCCCAGCAGCCCTCATGCTCCTGTGCATGGTTGGGAAAGACCTCAAAGATCACTGAGTCCAACCATCAACCCAGAAAAAAAATCCAAAATACATGTCCAACCCCATGTCAACCCCCCTCCTGCCTCAGGACCCAGCACCCATTTACCCTCCCCATTGCTGCTGTGTGTCCTGGGGGAAGTGTGAAGTCCCTTTCCTGGTGTGAGATAAGGAAATGAATACCCAAATCACTTCTGCCTTCACTTTTACTCCCTGCAAGGTTTTAACCTGTATTCCCCTTCAAGCAAAAGCAGATCCAAGGGCTCTGGTTATGTGCCAAAGCCTCCAACCTAAATCCCTGCTGTTTGTTTCTGACTAGCCGACCTTTCAGCTAAGCTGGGCCCCTTTTAATATATTTTGTATATGTGTGTCTGTGGCTTAAAAAGGAAAAGAGTGATGGAAACCAAGAGAAGTCTGATCTCAAATGTTACAGCAAGGCATTTACTTAAAATCTTGCAGGAAAATGTCACCCAAAGACCTCATCTATTAAAACTGCCTGGACTTTGAGCTGAGGGTCCCACAGTGCCCAAGATGTGAGGCCCACAGCTTGCCTCACCCTTTTTGTGTTGACTCAAGTGTTTTCCATCCATGCTTTCTCCAGTTGTGACTGGGGACCACTCGGAATTTTTCAGATTAATCCTATTCCCATCTGGTTTCACCTGGTGGGATTTTTCTGAAGGGCACAGAAAGCAGCAGAGAAAAAGCTCTGCTAGAGGGAGGTTATAAGAGACAGATTCAACAATTTTCCCATTGAGGTCCAAGCACCCAGCCCCAAAAACCTGTTAGAGCAGGTTCCCAAGTCAGATAATGCTGGTTTGGTTCAAGCTTTTAAATCAATTCCCAGTGGACTTACTACAGACAGGCTCTTCTTCACAGTCAGGAATGTCTAAAGTGAGCAAGGAAGGTAAAAATCCTGGGGTGTAAAGTGCATTTTTAAGGATGCTGCACTTGAAAAACAAGGAAGAGAGGGAGAAAGGGGCCATAGGGACATAGATCAGCTTTGCTGATGGTAATATTGGCTGTATCATTAACTTACAGGCACGAAGGTGCATCCCATCCTACAGTCAACAGCTTGTAAAATAAAATATTGCTGCATTGGATGAGCAATAAAAGATTGCCAGTGTCTGCCTGCTATTTACTGCCTTTGCCTGAAGTGATTTCAGGAGAGTGTTTTAAATCAAAACAGCTGATAAATGGGATATTTATTGCCTCTGGTTTTCATAGCAGAGGAACCTGCTCAGGCTCCACAGAGGGAGCACTTGGGGGGGGGGCTGGCAAAGCAAGGAGACCATATCCAGACCAGATCAATGATCCCACCCCACATCATTTGGGTGTGTGGAAGGCACAGCTGGGAAGTGAGGTGTCCAGATACCTTTTACAGGTCCTGTGAATGCTGCACATTCAAGTTCAGAATAGAACTGCTGATAGACCCTGCAAGGTTTGTTACAGCAGACAGAGACTGAAAAATGAACTGGGCACTCACAGGAGATACCAACTGGTAAATTTAGAGATAAAAGCAGTTTTTCAGTCCCCTGAGCTGTTACTGCAACAAGCCCAAATCAGATTCCTCGTGGCAATAAAGTCACTTTTATCTTCATCTAGGCAATATAAGACCCAGGCATCCGTGCTTACACTGCACACAGAATCTTCCTTTGGAAATCCTCTCTTTTATTCCAGGAACTAAATATAAAGAAAAGGGACAGAGGAGTTGAAAGGGAGTGTTTATCCTTGCTGCAGCCCCAGGCAGTGTGCTGGCACCCTGAGTGCAGATGCAGAAGACCACTTACTTTATTTTTAAAGGATTTAATCTGCTTTTGCTTCACTTCCAAGAGCTCCACTCAGTGGTTCCTGCTCGGAGCACAGCCTGGGAATGCTCCAGCTCTCAGTTCAGCACCATCCCTTCCCCCCTTCACACCTCACCAACATTTTCCAGGAAATCCCAGAAGGCACAGATGAACCTCATTTTCTCCTACCTCCAAGTAATTTCTGTTGTTTGTTTTGGTTTGGTTTTGTTCATTTGTTGTTTGTTTTTTGTTTTTTTACTTTCAGCCTGCCTGGCAATTGGAACATGGAAATGAAAAAGCAGCAGAGTAAAACTCCCTGGCAGCCAAACACTCTTAACTGCCTTTTCCTAGTGACCTTCCCATGTATTTGAAATGCTCTCCAGACCTTATTAAATGCCTTGGATTTCAGGAAACACACAAAGCACCGGGCACGATTTGTGCTCTTTCTTATTGTGAGTCTTTTTCTTAAATGCTGGAAACACCACGGGCTGGTAGGGCTTGTTCCTTGGCCGTGTATCACCCAAAAACCAGGATGCTTGTTCAGACAAGAGAAGCATCTCTCTGTCCTGGTGCCTCCCACCACAAAACCTCTTTCCTGACACAGGGGAGCCCAGGAGGGTCAGAGAGGTTCCCAGTGGAAATTCTCCTGGGATGCCCTACACGGGCTTGGAGTCACTCTGTGCCAATACATCCCACTTCAAATCTTGGCACTTCACCTCTTCCAAAGCACACTGTGACCTGCTGTAAGCACATACTCTTTGTACTCTGCAGTCTTGCTCCTTCCTGCTATTCTTTCCTCTAAGAGCTCACATCCTCCCATTTTTTCCCTCACTGGCACCTTGGATCTGCCTGAGCCCCCCCTGGCACCCATCTCACCATACCAGGAGAGGATGCTAACACTGGTCTGTAGCCCCTCTGGGTGGTGAGAAATTTCCTCCTGATTATTACCAGGAGGTAATTACGTGATTATGAACAAGAGGCTGTAGATGCTCCCAAGCTCCATCCCTGCCCTTGCAGCCAAGGGGCTCCTGGACCTGCTGCTCCAATGGGGAACATGAGAAAGGATTTTCATTAAAGGTCTCAGCCTGACAACCCCAAACCACAACCTCACACATCACCCTTGCTGATTTTTTTCCTCCTCTTGGCCAGACGTACCCAGATGATTTCTCAGTTGGAGCATCTTGGCTCAGAGATGACAAAAATATTTTTAACCCTGTTAGAGTGGACAGAGAGTCCATGGAGAGGGATTTTCTTCTCTTTCTTCTGTTGTGGTTCAGTGGTTGTTGCAGCCACCTCAAGGGAAAAGGCTCCCATGCTTGGGAACCACCATGCCCCAGGCTGCATTAAATTAAATTGTTAGAAAGCAGCCAAAGGAGGCAGGACATGAAAAAAAAGAAGAATATAAATCTACAAAAACTTGTCAGAGAGGGCTTGGTGGTAGCTGCATTCAGCTTGAGTGAAATTAATCTGATGACTTTGGTTGTTTCAGTGGGAAGATGTTTACTGAGAAGGGGAACTCTCTGGATAATAAATTATCTCTCTAACCTTCCTCATAAATCACAAAGTGCTCTGACTCCACAGGCTTATATTGACAACTGTTTTATTGTTAAAAAAAAAAAAATAAAAAAAATTTAAAAAATTCTGCATGTTAGAGAAAACAAAGTCTGCTCTTGCAGCCTGTGCTCCTTTCTGCTTCTGGAGAGTTGCCCCCTCTGCTTGTTGTCCCGTCTAAACAACAAATATCTTTTCAAGACCTCATGCCCGAACAATGATCCTGTGGCATCTTTGCTGGAGTTGATCATTTGCTCCTCTGGGGATGCTGCTGCAGCTGTGACAGGAGGAAAAACTTCTGTTGTGCAGGACTGGAGGAGGTGGTGCAAAGAAAACCAGGCACAAGTTTTTTCTCAGGCTCTTTAGAATAGTTTCTGAAGTAGAGCATCATCCTCAGAGCCCTTCACAATTTAAGAGGTGATTTCACATGCTGAAGCACAAGTGGCTTTCAATGGGTTTTAGAGAGCAGATAGAATAAACAGGAGTGCAAACCCCACCCTCACCATTCTAGAAATCAAGGATTTCTGATTTTTGCTACCTCCCAGCTGACTCCAGGAGGTAACTAACAGGCTGGATTAGGATACCAACACCAGTGTGTTTCAGCCTTTCCATGCCACCACCTGAAGGAAGTTAACTCAGTGTATGTGTATCTCACTCTCTCCAGCTAATTATTACAGCTTGTGTTTATGTGGGTTTTGCCAACACAGAAAATAGCAGCAAATCCTCATGCTTGGCTTTGCCTGTGAGAAAACATCTCCAACACAACCTTTGCTGACCTCATGGCAGCAACATTTGGCCCTATGTGGTCCAAATGGTGTTGAGTGGTCTCACGTTGGCTTTCCTGTGGCTCCAACAGCAGCCCCCATTCTGGAGTGCAGTTTCAAAGTATCAGTAAAAAAAAAACAGATGAAGAAAGTAAATTTGGTGTGATTATCTGCAAAGAAATGTTCTTGCTTTGGAATAAGGCAAGGAGGGAGCCAGCAGCTCAGTTTGCAATAAAATTGCAGGTAACCTGTGATTACTGCTCAGACCCACCATTCCCAGCATTGGGCTTGACACCTGCAGAGAAATAAGTCATGTAATTATGGAAGATATGCATAATATATATAATTCAATACATAATCTGGTTCAGTCAACACTTGTAAATTTGTGCCCATGAGAGAAGCAGACCTTTCCCTTTCCCTTTCCCTTTCCCTTTCCCTTTCCCTTTCCCTTTCCCTTTCCCTTTCCCTCTCCCTTTCCCTTTCCCTTTCCCTTTTCTTCCTTTCTCCTTCCCCATCCATGGATCAGAGACAGTTTCTATGTACCATCAATCTCCCATATTCTTCTCTTTGTATCCTGCACCTGTGGTATTATCCATGGAGCTCGAGCTGTTTGGCAAAGCCCATGGATGGACCCTGAACTGCTTCAGCCCCTGCAGATAGCAATGTTGCTCCATTTTTGTGTGTGTGTGAGGAAAATATGATGCTTAAAAACCTGCAGAACTTCTTGAACCAGAAGGGCTTTCACCAACATAGGAAGAGGTTTGTCACAGTTTGCCTTCCTCCCCATCTCAGGAGCTTTTACTGAGCCTAAGATGGTATTTGTAGGTCTCATTGAAACCTGGAAACTAATGAAGAAAAAAGAAGAAACTAATAGAGGAAATTAGTTGTTAAGCACTTTACACCCCCCCCCCACAAGCCAGGTGAGCCCTTTCTGCAAGCCATGTGGAGGCAGTGAGTGTGTACAGATTAATTAGACTTGATGGTCTCATTGCCAAAGAAATATTTATTTCCTGTGCCATAAATCTGCCACACTTTCTTTTTTTTTTCCTCTTGATTTTTGTTGTCACTTGCCTGTAACAGAGTTTTAAATACTGATTCCAATGTAATACGCTTCCTAAGTAGCATTAGTCCCGGGTCTAAACCAAACATTATCTGATTAAATCTTGACCCAAATGAGTCTGTCTACTTTCTGTGTTTCTAAATACATATTTACCATATGTTGCCTCATATGCTACTTCTTCTTTTTTTTTTTTAATTTTCTTTCTTATTTTATTTTATTTTTTGATTTATTTTTTTTTTACTGATACTGTGTTCCAAATGTTGTGGTAATCATATGTTACTTTTAGTCACCAGTGAAACGAAGTTTCAAGTTTGTAACCACTTTCACAAAGAGGCAAATTAAATAACATCAACATCCTGAGCGATTCCGATGCTTTCAGCTCTTCCCACCTCCTGAAACACTGAACAAAGCCTCCGAGGACATGGGTGGACATGGTGTGAAGCCTGCCTGAGGTCACAGCACCCCAGGACCCCTTGTATGGTTCAGATCAGGTGAGATGCATCTAATCCTCAGACTAAAAGCTGTCCAAGGCTCCAAACAGCATCATCTGGAGCCCTGCACCAGCTCTCACTGATCCCCTCCCCCTTTGCACAGCATTCAGGTCCCTGAGGTGGGTGATGGTGACCACAGAAATCAGAGCACCATCACACTTTTGCTTTTTTGCTGTTATTGTACACATCTGCCCCCAGGCTGGGGACAGCCCCTGCTCCCATCCTGTGGTTTCATCTCCTTTCAGCCAGGGGAAGGGCCAGGGGAAAGCCAAATAGCTCCTGGGGACTACAACCCAGAGGTCAGGAGAAGCCCCTGGGCTCAGCAGACACAACCTCACAAGCCTTTTAGCAGCTGCTCTACCTCCAGCCCTGCCTTGCACTTGAATTCTCACCCCAAATCAACACCAGTGCCAGACTGGAGTGAGTGGTTAAGCAGCAACAGCCTGACAGGTCCTGGGCTCCTCTTCTCCAGCCTCCTGCAAGGCAAATGTGGCTGCTCTGCCAGGGAAGGCTCTGTTCTCCCACCTCTGCTCCAACACAACCCACATTCTCCTGGAGCTTCTCAACATCATGCAGCAAACTCAGTTTCTGCTTCAGCCACTGCCCGTCCCCTCCAGCCCTTCTCCAAGCTCAGGAATTGATGCCCATCAGCAAGAGGGGGGGCTGGGGTGGCAGTGGAGAGCCAAGAAAACCTGGTCAGATCCTGGAACAGAGCTGGAGAGATCCTAAACATGAACCTGCAGCAGCTTCATTTCCACCAGTGCCCGACCCCACCATTCCCAGCCCTCCAGGCTGCTGGGCCAGTGGGCAAAAGCATCCCAGAGGCTCCATCAGCCACCAGGAGCTGCAGAAGCAAGCAGATGACCCAGTGCCATTTTTCTGGCTGCTGGATCCTTCTCTGGCTGCTCCTTGGGTCCAGACAGGATAGGAATGAGCAGAGGAAGGGGGTTTGGAGGTACTTGTCAAGCCCACCCCATCTCTTGCTCAGCTATTCTGTCTGTTGTCCTCTTCAGGGCTGATTATAAAATCTTCATGGTAGCTTCAAATATGTGTCAGTCAGCAGGCAGAGCAGCAAAGTAAGAGAGTTGGAGAGCCTGGGGGGATTTTTTATTCTTTTACGAATGGCGAGCAGAGGGACACCATCTGTTATGCAGATTTTTTTTTTTTAAATTTATCTTTTTCCTTTCCAACCAATTGTCTCTGTGCTTGCAACATCAACAGTCCCATGAACCTGTCATTGTTTATCAGTTTTACCAAAAAGCCTGAGTAGCATAAGAAGTATCTAAGCAGGGGCCCTCATTGCATTATCTGCATCTTCCTGAGATGTTAGCAGGAAATTTCAGTCATCTGTGGGTCTGGATTTGGCATGTTCCTTCCCAGCTTTTGTGGTTAGGTGTCTGAAATGCACAAAAGGAGTGTTTATTTCAATGGTTCAGAGGTTACTGGGGGACAAAGAGAATAAATGAACAGGCACAAGCACAGAGAAGTGGCAATGTTGGAGGTTAAAGAAAAATACTTTAGGTTTCTACTTCTGTTTCCAATTTACCCCAGATCTCTGCACCACAGCCAAGGTTGTATTTCCTCACCATGAGGTTTTTTTCCCCCCCTATCTGAAGGTTTTCATGCTGGTTTTTATTTGCGAAGCAAAACCCCAACCTCAGAAGTTGATTTCTCACATGGAGATGGAGTTGCTCCGGCCATCAGCTCCTTCCTTGGTCAGCTGAAACCCTTCCAGAGATTTCTGAGAATCCTCTTTATTTATATGAATTTCCCGAGCAAATGTGAGGAGATGGAAAGGAAAGGGAAAGCTGCTCCTCTCATGGGCACAACCGTCTCTCTGATTGATGGATGTGTCTCTGCTCTCCACCACTCCTTTCTCTCCAGGACCATCCCATAGCCCATGGTTGTGTCCAGAGCTGCAGGACCCCTTGTTGTAAGACAAGTCCCACCACCAGCAGAGCTTCTCACATCTGCTTTCCATCACCTCCTGCTTGAAATACATATACTTGGTGTTTGTCCAGTGTTCTTCTGATGGGTTTCAGCCAGGATGTGATGAAATATTCACAGACTCTCTGGTGCCCTCCCCAGCTGGCATTAACAGGTATGATTTTGTTCTCTTAGTGAGCACTCACCTGAGACATTAAGCACACAGTAAAGATCAGGGGAGAGGTCATGGACTGCAGAACAAGTAAGGACCAGAACAAGTAATTTCTGAGCAGGCAGAAAAACCTGAGCTCTGAGGATCAGGCTTAAGTTAGAATCAGGCATCTGATATGGTCTCTCTATGGAATTTTTTCCATATTCATGACTCTACACAGGAGGAAAGTTACCAGTTTATACCCTTAGAAATGCAATGGGAGCAGTCTGAGGTTTTCTCCTCTTGTACCACAGGCAGCAGGTGCCTGGCACAGCAGCTCTCTTGCTCAGCAGCAGCTAGCAGAGCAGCAGGACCTGAGCCAGTGCTTTCACTGGAGGAAACCAAGCAGAGGAAGCTACAGGATGGAGCCCCTCCAAATGCTGAGAGGCAAAAAGAAAAAGGGCCAAGCCAGTGAGAAAACCCTGGCACTTCTTCCAGGCAGTCAGAGAGAGATTAAACACCCTGTTCTAACAACTGGGAAACTATCTCCTGGAAAGACTTGTGGTTTGACTCCTCCTCTGTGTTATCTTTCCTAAAAAGAGCTGCTGTCCACAGGCCAGGGATCTGCAGGATCTATAACCCATGAAAACATATGGCTCTGCTCCTGGACACCTGGGTGGGTATGGACATGCAAAACCCTCAGCAAAGCTGGAGCTGTGCAGTAGCAGCTCATGGGTACCTGCGGCTCTGGAGGAAAAAATTCCACTCTCCTGGTTTTTGGATCATCTCTCCTAATTCCACCAGATTATGGTGTTAGTGAGGGCATGGAGGCAATAAGCTAATGCATCAGCCTTTCAGGCTTGGGGGGGATTTACTGGCTGCCTTCTCCTGATATCAGAGCTGCAGCATGGGCTGACATGGATATTGAGAACCAACCCTAAGCCTGTCTGCATGAAGGTTCCAACCTAAGGCATTCTGACCTAAGCCATTCTTCCTCTGAGTCCTGAGAGTAATAAATTTGCCCTTCCATTAAAAAGAAATATTCAAGAAATTTTTTTTAAAAAACGAAAATAACAGATTTCTAGGAACTTCTGTTTCAAGATACCAACAGGTACCAAAAAGTATCTGGGTTTGCCAGGTCCCCCTGGAGATCAGCCTAATGAGAAAGGAATATCTCCAGTTGTAGTCAAAGAGAGGACTCAGGGAAAGGATCCCAAAGCTCTCAGACACCATGGATGGCCCCCATCCATGGAGATGTTGTGAATAGCAATTACTAGAACAGATCTATTCTCATTGGGATGATGGCATGGGAAGTTCAGACATTCTCAGGGCTTCTCTTTTGCTGAACACATCAGAAAGGACAACCATTCCCAAGAAATTACTCCTGTGAGCTCCGAGGGAGATCCAGAAGCTGTTATTCCATAATTTCTCCTAGTTTTGCTTAAGTAAGGATCAGAGCAGGCAATGTCTGGCTACAGAGCCCCCCCTTGACAGGCAGGTTGGGTCCCTCCCTCCCTGCAGACCCTTTGGTGCTCTCTGCCACCAGCTGGGTTGATCTCATGTTTATCCCCCAGCCTGTTCAGCTGCTGCTCTTGCCCTTCAGAGCTGACATCTCAGATGGGGTAATCCTCTTTCGGTGCCTTTAATTAAAAGGTCACCTTCCAATGGCAAGCGAGAGGAGCTTGGTGGTCCTGTCTGCTCTTCTCACAAAACAAATTACCCATGAAGTCGTGACTGGGAACTCCAGCATCTCTCAGCAGCAGTGGGACTTAATCACCACTGCACTTTAAAGGACTCTCCTGTTCACCTATGGCAGGAGCAGTGAGGAAAAGGAAAAAGAAACCTGGGGAGCTGTGAATGCCAGTCTTCATACAACGATGTTAATGTCAAGTCAATGGAGCCTTAAGAACAAGTGAACAGATTTGAAACACAGACAGAAAAAAAAAATTGGTAAGAGGGGAAAGCTACATCTTCCTTGTAGCTGTCAGGTTCTGCTGCCAGTTTGAACTGGGAGGATCACAGGGAGGAAGGACTGGGAATACTCTTCTTGCATTATAAGCCACGTGACGGTGGGTTTGGGCAGGTCGCTTTGAAAGCCACTTTCTTAAATATCCCCCAGGCAGGCTGGCTTGGGGAGTGAACACAACATAGTCGTACATTCTTCATCAAAAAGCCTCAGTCAGTCTCCTCCTCCCCATCTGCCACCAACCGTGAGGTCTCAGCCATCAGGTCCTGGCACAGCAGGTCAGTGAGGAGCCTTTCCTGCTGCTCTGGGGGCTGATGGAGAGGAACCAAGGTGCCAGCCTCTCCTGAGCAGAGCCAAAGCAGGCAGGGCAGGACCACTGAGGGAGATGGCAGAAGGAGGAGTGTATACCCCAGGGACACTTCCCTAATGCCCCTGGTAATTTGTAGCTGCTCGCTCGAGTTTTCCCTCACTGCCATTTCACAATCCTGGCTGATTAAATTTTACTGTCTGGTACTGAGTCTAAATAATAATGAATAAGTTATGAGGAGGTCTTCTAAGGAAGCACATTCTGTTCCTGTGATTCAGAGCGTTGGGATTACTGCCCAGTGGACCCAGGGGAGTCCATCAGGTCTGCTGCCCATTTCTCATCAGTTCAGACACCAGTGGGTGAGTGTCTGTGGCTGCCACCTCCCACCAGGGAGCAGGTAGGACCCCAACCATCACCCCAGCTCCCACACTGCCAGCTGAGGAGGTGAGATGACTGATGGAGGATACAAAAAGGAAAGCTCACCAGCTGTTTCCTCTTCCCAGCTTTTGCTAGGTTTTCTTTTTCTGCTTCAGGCAAACCTCCAGCAGAATAAAGCCCTGGGCAAGATAACTGGAGTCCTACAGCAGGTTTGGCCCTCCCAGATCCCATATCTGGTGGAGGAAGATGTTAAATCTGGCCAGAAATGGTGCAAAAAAATATGTGCTGGTTTTGCCTGATTGACCCAGCAGAAATTCTACAGCTTAGAGGTGTTTTTGAGCCCAGCAAGGGTGGGATTTTTAAACCAATTTGCTCCTGTACAAACTGAATAGCTGGGTTCACAAAGACAGCTCTGAATTCCCCAGCCTGAACTGCACTTCAGAAGTTTTTATGGAAGTTCAGCTCTGATGAGCCATGATCAGATGGGGCCTGCACAGTAGTTTTCTCCTCCAGACTGGAAGGCAGCTTTTTTCTGGGCTGAAGTGTCATGGTTGGATCTGCATGAAGAGCTCTTTGAGGATCAGTTGCCAGAGCCTGCCAGACCACAAAAACAAAACAAAACACAAAAAACAAACAAACAAACAAACAAAAAACCACACAAACAAACCAAAAAACAAACAAAAAAAAACCAACAAAAAAGATTTGCTTACTGTATTCCACTGAATTTATATTTTTGTCAATCTTGCCTTTATCATGTCCCACTGCAAAATGTGCTGAATGGAGATAACCAGGCAGAATGAATCCTCCAGGATTTGCAGTGGCAGGAAAATAATCTTGATATTCACAATGAAAGATTTCAAGCAGTTTTATGCCACTTTAGAGTCTCAAATTATGATGGGTTTTATCATCTGTCTGTGGAAAACGCTAGACTCTGGATTTCTGTACTTGTGTGTTTATTTACTGCAGCCAGATCAGAAGAAGAAAGCAATGAGAAATCACAAACAATCCCCATCCTGCACACCCCAGGATGTCTTTTCTTTCTGTGTTTGGCTTTTCCCCCCCTTCTAATTAGTGATGATATTACCCAAATTAGGAGCTGAGGACACAGCTCCCAGCACCTTAGGCAAACACATGGGAAAACCCTTGCAGGATCAGGCAATGAGAGAAATGATGCCAAGAATTAGTAAGGTGCCAGGAGGCCAAAACCTGTGGGATTTGGGGAATCTCCGCTGTTCCCTGCACCCATAGGATCCCCCAAATATGTTATTAAGTGTTTAGATTTTGTGGACCATAAGCTAACCACAGCATGGAACTCAGAGCCCAGGCGTAGGGAGGGCAGTGGGAGGAAGGTTTACTCATCAAAGAGGATTAATTAGGAGAAAAGCAGCTGTTGAACATTGGATCAATAGTTACTGAGGGGTATAAATGAATAAGAAGGAGATAAGAGCATCTCTCTCTCAGCTACTGGTTTCAGCAGGAATTGTTTGTAAACTACCCATGTTAGTAAAAGGAAGCAAATTTCCCAAATATGTGTTATTGGCCTGGAGGAATGACTTGTGTTAACTCTTTCTCTCTCATATTTACTTTGAAAAGACAAGTGAAACTTTTCAGTTTCCAGGAGACTTGTGCAGACACTGGAAGTTTAGGGGTGGTCAGAGACGGAGCTGAGCTCTGTGTCACCCAGATGAGGTTGAATTCAGCTGGACTGCCCAGGGACTGAGCAGTGAGATGTAAGACCTGTCCCTCCTCTGGCTTTAATTCAGATCTAACACTCCTAAAATTAAGCAAATGCACAAACATTTGCATTATCTGTGCTGAATTAAAAAGTGAATCTGACAAAATTTGGCAAGTTACAGAGTTTTAACTTAATCTATCTGGTCCTCATGTTGCATCGAGCCAAAATCCAGCTTGAATCTCACTTTGATCTTTTCCAAGGTGACTTCAAGCCTGGGCCCACCTAATGTCATTGCCCAGGGTTAGAACATCTCATTAGCCAGTGGGATGGCAAGAGGGATGCACTTTTGGGCTCTTCCTATGCTGATGGCTCCCCAGAGGTACCCACGAGTCTGAATGTCACAACTTTGTGTGTGCCAAGGCAAAAAGCTTCAGGCAGTGAGACAGGGAATGCCACAGAGCTGAGAAAGGTAAGGAAAGCCAAGAAGATTACTGTTGTCAGAGCAGGACATGGATGAATGATTTCTCTCTGGTGTCTTACTGATTGTCTGCTTCCAATTATACCCTTGGATTGGCTGCAGGTGGGAGAGGATAATTTCTCACCACTTCTAACAGCTGTTGAGGAGTTTTAATTACACCCAGTGCACTAAGAGAAGTATAAATCAAAACAGTCGGCATGGGGGAGGCTAAATGTTGCTCTTTCAAAACCAGAAATTGTGTTTAGATTCAGCTCTGTGAAGGGGATGTTACAGAAGTGGTGCTGCTGGGTGAGTGTTTCCCTTTGAATCCCTTGGCATGCTCTCCCTTGGCTTCTGCAGTGGTTATATTTCCATTATCTTCAATTTATAACTCGACCTTCCACTCCAAGGGTTTCTTTCTTCCCCTGGATGTGTGTATCTGTGTTGCTGCTCATGGTTCCCGTGATACACAATCCAAAAGCAAAACCTGATGCCAGAGGAAAGCAAGGTGGGTTTTAGCAATCTGAAATTTCCAAAGGGGCTGAGATGTGAGGAAGGATTCAGGTGCCTGGACATATAACAAGTGCTGCTTTGGACTCCCCATGGTATCTGAGGTGTTCCCAGAAGGGCTGGAAGATCTTCAGGATTCCCAAAGTCCTTGTGGGAACTGTGGGCCCCAAGGTTGCTTTAAGAGAACACACAGAAAATCCCATTGTCATGGCAATATTCCTGATGTTGAGTAAATCCAGGAGATGATGAAAACCTCCTGCCTGGCTCACTAATTTCTGGGATTTGGGGAAGATAAAGGTGAGAGCTGGGGACTCCTTTGTGGTATAAAAGGGACAGATGCTTGGGGAGGGCCATCCCTCCACCCCAGGCCACACAGAGGATGCTCTTCACCCAGAGTCTCCAGTCTGGGGGGGGTTTAATCTGCTCAGACCTGGGATTAATCTGCTGACAGGATTTGTATAAGAATCCCAGGAAAGCTGGTAACTAAAGCTCTCAAGAGGTAGAGGATTTGCTGTGATCCTGGGCAGGATAACCTAAGATGATATCTCTTTAAAAAACCCAAGAGGGCAGAGATGCAGGCAGAAACTTCCAAACCCACAGAAGCTCTGGTTTAGGTTGAAAACACCCAGAAAGATGTGTTTTAACAAGCCTTCATGTCTGGAATGTTGTGCTTTCTCCTGAGCTGCAGAGATACAAAAGGAATTTGTTTTAATATAACATTGGGGATTGCTTTGATGTGCCCATGGAGAGGCAGGAGGAGACAGGGATGGAAGAGACTCTGGAGAAGCTGCTGGGAAGAAGAGAGTTGATAAAGCACCTCTCAAAGCTGCTGCTTGAAAGGCATTAATTATGTGCCTTTTTCCCAGCCCTGGGTTTCACTGCAGTGAGCTCCATCACTTTGGGAATGAGGAACCAGGAAAAAAAACAAACAAACAAAAAAACCCAAAAAGAATAAACTTGAATAACACTCAGCTGCCTCCTGGCACAGGGCAGCATTTGTAAGGGGATCTTTCCTTAAAGGTTCTGTCTCCTACTGAAATGAAAAATGTGGGGAATGCCAGGAAGAAGGCAGGTGTTGAAGAGGAAATGTGCAAATGAAAGGAAGAAAAAAATAAGTAAATGCCAACCTAAAATAGCAGCAGCCTGGGACGTGGATCCATTGAGCAGTTTTTATCTCCGAGTCAGATCACAACTCACCCAGTCCTGGTGCCTTTCCCTTCCCATTGCTCTCTCCCCTGAACACAAAAATAATGTTGTAAATACAATTATTTGCAAATGCTTCTTGGAAGCAACCTGGGCTTTTCCCCCCCTTAAAGACACTGCAACAAAATTCAACAAGGGACTCTGTAGGGAGTGAGCATAAAACTCAGTCAGCTGCATTTATATGCTTTGCAATTTTTTAAATGACCATTCTTGAAGAATAAAACCATCTTTTACAACCTGAAGAGTTGAAGCACAAGCAGTCTGTGCAGCTCGCTTGTCACTGTCCTGATGTGACCCAGAATCACGTGGGATTTGTCCCCATTTTCAGAGATGAGCCCGAACAGGAGCAGGGCAGGCAGTGCCCGTGCCTCTGTTATGGATGGGTTTGTGTTGCTGGCTTCACTCTGGGCTTTTATTTGCCCTGACTGGGCTCACATGGACCATGAGTAACTTTTAGGATGTTTGCTGGGTTAAACTGTGCTGGGTAGATTTGTCTGCAGTCCTCTAGATAACAGCTTGGAGAAAAACAGCCTCTCAAGCTGCCCACATGCGAGTTTAGACCCATCTCACCTTATTTATAGGTAAATTCCCCCAGGAAGTCTGGCTCTTAATACTTTTATAACCTCTTTCAACCCTCTGGTAGGATGAGGAGAAGGGAAAATGTGACTGGAATTTGCAGTTTGAGGCTTGCAAATGGAAAAAAAAAAACCATTGATGATATAAATTTATTTATATTCATGCATAAAAAAGCAGCTGCTGGAGCAGGGGAAATCCCTCCAGCTGGTGTGTGTCAGGCCCTGCAAGGGGCAGCTGGGCTGTGACAAAGGTTTCCTGGGATAATGCAGGGACAGGGAGGAGATGGCAGAGCCTGCTGGTGGCAATGAGAGGTGGGGAAACCTGCCCCATTGCCTGTGCATTTGGCATCCCTGAAAATGTTGGTGGGAAAGACATCCAGGAAACAAAGCTGGGGTTATTTATCAGATAGCTGTGGTATTAGTCTGATTAATCTGCTGTCTGATAACAGCCTGCCTGGCTAGAGGGGCTCAGCTGTGATCTGGGACAAGGAGATGTGTAAATATGGGATGGCTGCTGCTGGTGGCACAGACTCCAAATAAACCATGGGGTGGGAAAGGACAGGATGGCATCACACCAGCGCTCTCCATTCCATGGTAGGAAAGGCACCTGGTGACACCGGGATTATTTCCCATGGAATTTAGGGCTCGGCCATGTAGAAACCTGCTTGTGAAGCAGCCATATCCATAGTCAGCACACAGAAAAAGGCCTTTCCCAGGGTATCTCATCCTCCAGCAGAAATGCACTTTGATGCTGAGCTTTGCCCCCTGGGAGTGGTGGCCAGGACAGAGGACAGGCAGTGCAGGCACCCGTGCCTTGAGCTTCATCAAGAGTCACAAATCTCACACTTAGCCCTTAATGAACTTCCTCATTCAGGCACAAAACATATTTTCATTTAGATGCTTAGGCAATGGAAAAAAAAAAGCACGGAAGAAAAATTCAGGAATATGAAGAACTGTGATGAAAATGCTTTGGGCATTCCCAGGTTTTCAGCTCACTAGAACCTCAAACATTAATATTTTTTTCTTGTGCAGAATGTCTTTCTAACTTTCAGTCTTTCTGACTGTTATGGGACAGGGAAAAAATTAAATCTCTCTCCCTAACTGCTAACAAGGCATAAAAAATAACAAACTCTTCCTTTTCAAGACCTTCTGTTTATTCTGTACTTAGGGTTTTCCTCCTATCTCCTCCCTTTCTCCTCATCTCTAATTGTCACATAAAAATGCTAAGTATTTCACCTTCTAGAGACAGCACCAGATTTGCACTTCAGGGAAAGCAGCATTTGCAGATCTAAAGCTCTGCTAATGAGAGCAACCTTGTGCTTAGAGGGAATGTTAATCAATTAGACACGCAGAGCATTAATGATGTTTCTTGTGCTTAATTAGATCAGCAAAACACAACTACAGCCACTTTTTTTTTTTTTTTTTCCCCCTCTTTCCAGCTCTCCAGCTTCTCCCTCCTGAGGAGCATCACCCAGATGGCTCTGGGGTGCTCTGGGGAGCTGCATTTCCCCAGCTATGCCAGGGGGGAGAGCAGCTGGGTCCTGCCTCTGCTTGCAGCCCCCCCATGCCACCCTGGGGAGAGGCAGGAGAGAGCTGTGGGAGTGATGTCAGGAGTTTTCTAGTTCCCTCCAGCTGTTCAGTTTTGGAGGCTGAAGGTTTAGCAGCTCATTGCTTTGCCCTGGGATGCAGCAGGGATTTCCTCCCTTGAGTCCCAGCACTCCCAGAGCTGGAGCACGTTGTTCGGGTACATCTCGAGGAGGACCAGATGCTCTCCTGCTTCTTGGACGTTTCCAGGAGAACGTAAAACCCAAAGATTCCCATGAGCCACCCCATGTGGAGCTCCTGAGCTCCCCAGGATAATAACAGGACAATGAAAAAATGACACGAGGCAGAGATCTCTGTAGAGAAGAACATCGTTTGATTCAGAGCAAGACAAGAAGCAGATAAAATGCCAGAAACGCTCAGAAGTCCAGAATAATTTGGACCTGCAAAGCATGGGATCCCTAGAAAACACTGATAATCTGAACCAAGGCTTTGTATCTGTTTTCTCTCTGGTTATCTGATTTACCCAGATGCAGGTAACACACTGCACAGTGCCTGGTTCTCAGAGTAGAGAGAAAATCAAGGAAATCCACTGTGATGTTTTAACCAGGGAGTATTCCTGGAGTAGATCAAAATGAAGTGTTAAAAAGATTGCAGAAGCTTAACCATCTTCCCAGCTTGAGGGTTGGGAATAGTGGACTGTCATGTATATAAAGTGGAAAAAAAAAATTAAAAATAGGAAAATGAAGTTTTAACATGTGAAAAAAATCAAATCAACCACACATCAGAAAGCCCCAGACCGGGTTTCATTAGCAGCTTGGGCTGTTTCTCAGGAGAAGCTGCCCTTCTGCACAGTGAGCAACAAATCTATAAAATACAAGACGAGCAGCCCCTAATTGATCCTGACTGATGTTAAAATCCACAAATTAACAGTGCCCAACAGCCCTTTTCTCCAGGTCTCAACATTTCAGTGCAATTCATCATGTCCCTGCAATGCCACCTGACCCCTAGCAATGGCAAAGGGCACAACTTGACCCACGATGAGGACCATGACCTGTGCTTGGGCTGCCAAGGAC
This sequence comes from Florisuga fusca, assembly GCA_038090715.1. NCBI lineage: Eukaryota > Metazoa > Chordata > Aves > Apodiformes > Trochilidae > Florisuga > Florisuga fusca. The sequence goes on from JAAWXA010000023.1 coordinate 2,730,617, forward strand.
TCAGTGAAGAAGTTGATTACCCACCCAAGTTAACTTAATCATCCAGGTTGTGGTTTTTTTGGTTTGTTGTTTTATTTTTTTTTTTTTTTTTTTTTTGTGGTTTTTTTGTGGTTTTTTTGTTTTGGTTTGGTTTTTTGGTTTGGTTTGGTTTGTTTTTTTTTTCTTTTTTTCTTTTTTTTTTTTTTGGTGCCTTGAGGTTGAACTTATTGCTACTTCCCCCCCCAGAGTAAAACAAAACTTAGTGTCTGCATCTCCCAAGGCAAATCCACTGCCAATCCATCCTTGGGAATGAAGGCAGGCAAAGCTGACGGGTAGTTTACTTTTCCTATTTAAAAATATTTCTCATAGATATTGCTGAGGTGACAAATATTGGGAGATTTTATCTGCAGTGCCAGAGAGGCTCATGCACCTCATGAATTTTAATTCTTACCTCTGCTGAGGTAGAAAGCTGTCTTTGTAACTTCATCAACTTTCAACGCGTTGCTCTGCTCAGAATTTTTGTATTTTTAAAAGCAGATTGCTGGAATAGTAAGAGATCACATTTTTCTTATTAGCTTGAACCAGGGCACATTAGTATGTTCAACATTCATGTCTACAGCTACAGTTTCTATAGTTACTCGTGCTGCACTGAACTGCTGCAATATTCATTTTATAGCAGCTCTGCTTCCCCCTTTCTGGAAGGGCAGGTCTGTAACAAGAGGTTTTGGTGGACTCATCCCACTGTAAATAATGTTAGGAGGTTTCTCAGGTCCCTGTAAAAACTGGCAGGGTGTGATTTGGTAAGGGAGGAAGCAAGATGGAAAACAACTGACATTCTTAATTTAACATTAGATTTATTCCTCTCTGTGTCTCTAGGAAATTGGCTGGAGGATTCCTGGCTGGAGAAGGAATACAGTGCCTCATTCAAAAGAGAAGAGTCTCATTTTCATCTTCTAAAATTGCTTTGTGAAGGTCATAATGAAAAATTGAGAGACAATTTTGGCCTTCATTCCATTCCAGAGGAAATCATTGTAGCCACAGAAAATGCCAGCACATTCTGCTTCCTTGAATTCTCTCAAATTGTTAGATAGAAATCCAATGCTCTTGCCACAGCAGAGCCACAGCCATATATATATATATATTATTATAAAATTATATTGACTGACAGCTCAGAGCCCTCCATCCCTGCTTGTGAAGGGAAAGCTTTGAAAAAAAAACCAAAAAGAATCGATCAACTTTTGTAAGAATGAAACGGCTGCTCCCCTGCTGCATCGCTTTCTGGTTACAGAACTCACCTATTTCCCTTGGAAAGCTCTATTTCTAAATGCTAAAGGCTTCTTTTGGACCTTATTTGGATCTTTTAAAATATATATTGATGCTGCAAATCTGGAATCCAGCGCCGGGGGCTGCTTTTGCCTTTCCTTTAACCCCCCCAGACCCCGTTCCCCGTTCCCGGCCGCTCCGCCGTCTCCGTTGCCCTCTAGTGGTACCGGTCCGGGTGGATTATCCCCACATCCTCCTCATCCCTTCCCGAGCAAGAACAGAGCCTGGAGTTTTTTTGGGGAGAAGAAGGATGAGAGAGGGAGAGGGTGAGGATTTACCGGCGCCCTTCTGCACACCCAGGTGAAGAACTGAGTCCCTCAAGTTCATCTGGGTATCATAGAATGGGGTTTGGCTGGGAAAAACCTTGAAGATCAGCAAGTCCAACCATCAATCCACCACTGCCAAGGCTGCCCATAAACCATGACCCTTGCCACTACATCTACAAAACTTTTAAACATCTCCAGGGGTGGAGATTCCACCACTGCACTGTGCCAGGGCCTGACAAGCCTTTGGGGGAAGAAATTGTTCCTGATATCCCAGCGAAACCTCTTCTGGCACAACTTGAGGCTGTTTTCTCTTTTTCTGTTGCTTGTTACTTGGGAGAAGAGACCAACACCCACCTAGCTACCACTTCCTTCAAACTCTTCAGAAGACAAACCCATCTCACTGCCTGCCTGGGGTTTTGTCTGTAATAAATGATGTTCAGTTCTTCCTGCCTGGACTCCATCCTGAGAGCTCATTTGTTTTACTTCCCTCTGGCTTTTCCTCAATACCAACCACTGTTTGTTTGTATTTTTTAACATCCTGAATCAACCCTTAAGCAAACCCCACATGTCACAGGACTTGACCTCGTTTACATGGTGTGGATCTGGGGAAACCTCCATGGCTTTAACAGGGTTGGTCTGTCGATGAAAGATGACACCAAAGGTACTGCCTTTTTCTTCTGCCTTCCCACCAGCCAAAAACCTCATTTTGCCTTCAAAAGCAATTATTCTGTCTCAGGAGGAAAGGGTAAGTCAGTAGGAGGCACCAGCCCACAGGGTGTCCGTGTCACCTGCTGTCCCACCAGTCAGATGATGCTTCCTGCAGCTCCTGTATCCACAAGAGGCTTTACTGACACTGTGATTGAAGCACAAACCTAAAGCCAGTTCTTGTCCCTGGAGACATCACACAGTCCTGCCATGAAATCTGGACCCCTTGAGCCTGTTAGCAGGAGGCTCTGCAGCACCATCTTCCCTGACAGCACCCATCCAGCCCACCCCTGTTGAGGACATCAGCTGGGAAAGGGTGACAAAAAACCATGCACACAAGTACCTGTCAAATACTGATTATATTTCTATGCTTTTATGGCAATATAATACTTCATAAGAGGCTGGGAAACATACTTTCCAGTATTGTAAGTTACCTGTACACCTACATAACCTTTTTATGAAACAGGAACACCTTGTTGTTGCTTACTGAAATCCATGACTTACCAGTCCCACAGCAACATAATAAATGCCTAGAATCCCACAAACTCTTCTCTTGCTCTGGAAGCAACACACTTGGATAAAGCTAATTTTATAAACACTAGAATTGCCTTGCAATATCCATATATATATATATATATATATTAAGAAAAACTTCCACCTTTCATAAATACACCGTACACAAAATATGTTTCCCAAATACATTCATGCATTTCCCCCACTGAAGATCCCTGCTTGTACCCCAAGTGTCTGTAAAGGTGGGAAAGGCAGCTGCTGGGGGACAGGCTGGTGTTGGCTCCAAACCCATGTGGAGGTTGTGAAGGAGCCTTGGGTGTTTGGGTGGTGCTGGGGTTCACTCCTGCATCACTGGCTCTAATCCTGCCTCCCTGGAAAAAAGAGCTCTCCTGCCCACTCTGCCCCATCAAAGCTTCACCAGCTGCCTGTGTTCAAGCAGCCAAAAGCCACCTTCCAGCTCACCCTGAGCACTTCCAGTTTTTCCTGTGACACTCAAGTCTCTCCTGGTGCTTGACAGAGGCTGGGAAACAGGAGCTTGGAAGTGGCACTATCATCACCTGGCTTTGGTGGAAGGGGATCTGTGGATGGAAGAAGCTGCTTTCTTGACCACCGTGGACCTGAAGTTTGACCATGCTCCCAGTGCCACCAGCCCCATCTGAACTGGAAATGGCTTTGCCTCTGCCCTGAGAGTCAGTTCTCTGCTAATGAAGGACACAAACGCCCATCCCATGTCCACTTAGGAAAGCATAAATACACAAAATACACAAAAACATCTACAAAGTAATTCTAAGTGGCAGCTGGCACAAGAGCTGTGCCAGTTTTGCAGCTCAGTCCCTGTGAGTGGGGGCACTCAGCTAAGCACTAGCCTGACCCAGGCTGGGTTGAGAGAGTAACTAGACACAAACCTGCCCAAATTTCACTGTTCCCTCTCAGAAAGGTTCTGGTTGGTATTGCAAGTCCACATTTAAAGGTTATTTTGGAAACACTGCCCTCTCCACATGCAAGCATCCCCTTTCCACCAGGCAGTCTGTCCTTAGGGCAAGACATCCCTAGAGCTTGGTCTAGAGACAAATTCATTTCAGGCTGAGGTTCCTCATCTACCCCAACTCATTGTTTTTACAGAGCAACCCAAGAGAAGCATTGCATAGATCCATTATCTCATGTCTTCTGGCACCCACCAAAACCAGCAAGGAGTAAGTTCAAGTTTTGCCCAGTGCGTTACAAAAGGCATCAACATTAAAGAAAGCAAGGAGAAAAAAAAATAAAATCCCAAAGAAGTGACACCACGGTGTAATTCCTGCAAGGAAATGAGGCAGTGAAGGTACAGTGCTCAGCAGCTCTGGGGCTGGCTGCCTGTAGTGTACTGATGAATTTGCTAGACAAATCTCACCTCAAAGCCATCTCCCATTGCACAGTGATGTGGATTTGCATCATTAGATAACCTTGCTCCTGATCCTTAGGAGCCAAAGCTGTGTGTCACAGGGAGGAGGAGGTCACTGGTGGGGCTGTCTGCTTTGCATACTGCAGTTTCAAGCCCTGTTGTCCTCTTTGCCATGCAGACTGCAGGACTGCAGGGCTCTTTGCAGCCTTGGGAAGAGAAAACTTCTCAACAGAAGTTTTGCTACAACTGGCTTTACAATTAAGATATTAGGATCCAGATCTTCTGGTGGTTTAGCTCCCACTCCGTGCTCCATTGGAGTTACCAGTGCTTATTTCCACGAATGGAGAATGTGGTCCTTGCTTGTCACAGACAGAGAATAAAGCTATGGTAGCCCTTTCTTTAAATAAAATTAAATAACTGCACACGGCATCAGTGCACATTTTGAAATGTGCTTCTGCTGTTCAGAAATTAGCAAGCACACCCATGGTCAATTAAATTACTACTTTTGAATTTAAAAAGTGATAATATTACTATTAATTTTAAAAACCCCTGGGGACTGCATAAAATCTTATTTTGGAGACTGAGAAAGTCACTTCCACATGTAGAGAGCTAGATATCCTCTTCAGCTGGCAGTGAAGGTTTGTCTTCCTGGGGGTCACAGTTGCCATTTTCAGATGCATCTGAGCTGCCCACTGCTGACTCCGATGGTGGGGGTTTGTAGAGCAAACAGGCAACTATAAAGAAGGTTGTCCCAAGCACCTGCAGCCACCAAAACATCCCATTACTCTTTGCTCACTCCAAAACCAGGCACCCAGCCCTCATCTGGCATGAGATCTGCTGACCAAGTTTTGGGGAGGAGATGATGCAGAAGGCCAGCCTGGGCAGCAGATCAGCACATACAGCTGGAGTGGGTAAAAATCTGAATTTAGCCAGCCCATAACAATGGGACAGTGAGAATCTGAAAAGCTGTTCAGCTCCAGATGGACACCTGGAGAACAGCACAGTGTGGACTGACATGGCCTGAGAAGGCTTTTGAAAGTCTCTTTATCACAGTGACTGCTGAACACTGCTATCTAGGGCAAGGAGCAGTTAAAATGATGGTTTTCAGCTAATAAGTAAGAAACACACAGCTAAGTTCCCTTGTTTTCTGGCAGTGATCAGTGGTGGTTATTTACAGCCTGCCCACAATGCCATCCCTCACTCTCCTGAACACACTGTGGTTCTGTATTTCACTTCCAGCAAAAAAATCCCCTTGGTAACTGCTGGGAGGAGGTATTTCCTAAGGTCTATCAAAAGCTGTAAGATTAGGGAGTGACAGGAATTGAAGAGAATGCTGATGCCTGGAGCACCATCACCTGGCGAGAAGCAAATGGAGCTTTTGCCTTCTCTGAGAACGTTTCTTGTGTGAAGGTCTAACTTGGATTGGGGTGGTGGGGGTGGAGATCAGGACAACCTAATTGTGTAAAAATCTCTCCTGGGGTAAAAGGCTGCCTCCTGAGGTCCTGCTTGCTTTTTCAGAGGGGGAAGTTAAAAGGGAACATCACCTTGTAGACCAGTCCAGCGATGAGGGTGTATCTGCTCATGGCTGAGTTCTGGTAAACATAGCAAGAACCTTGCTCACCACACTGGTTCTGCCAGAGCAGGCAGGATTTATCGATCATGGACCCAAAGGCAATGGGGCCAGGGATGCCTCCTGCAGGAAGAGAGAGGGAACTTTCACTTTGGGCAGCACCTACACACCAGCCCTGCAAAATGCAAGGTGCTGGCACAAAAACATCAGGTTTTGCTGCTATCATGATTAACAAACTCATCCTACAGCTCTCCCAAGAGCCACGAAGTACCCAAGATAGACTGAGATTGAGCACCTGAAATTCCAGCAGGTCTTTTGACCATCCTGACATATGCATTGCACAAGATCCAAGAGACAAACACGGGAGCTTAAAAAGCCTCCGCTCCTTTTTTCCTTAAAATAAGGACACGTTGTTTAGAAGTGGCTGATATCTTACAGAATCCTTCATTCAGCTTGCACCCCGTATGCAAAGGGGATTTGGGTTTTTCTGAATGACAGCAAACAACAGAAAATACCCTCCTTTCAACAGCCTCTGTCCTACCCCCTTCTTTTACAACCCAACAGGTTTAACTTTTGGGCAAGAGCTTGGCACAGGCTCCCCACAGCCACCAGAGCACATCAGTGCCCAGGATTTCCTCCTTGTTCCTTACCTAGGGTTCGTACCACAATCCACTGGATCCCGAGTGCAAATGACCTTTGCCTGTCGGAGACACACCTGGGGAACAAAAGGGAACTGCTTCAAAATGCTGCCAGGCTGCACAGCACCTCCCCACCCCACACCACCATGAACTGGGGTCCCCCATCCCCTCTGGAGGTGTAGGTCTCCCCCAGTGCAACATCCCCCCAGACACTGCTGCAAACTGGGACACACTTGTGGGGGTTTGATGGCAGAGGATAGAGTTGCCAAAGTTAAAATTTGCTTTCTAGACAGGGAAAGGAATTGATCTCAGTGCCTCCAGGCTGCTGGTAATGAGGTGGTTCCCATCACCCCTGCCCCACAGCTGGAGCCAGCAGGACAAAGCAGAGCTGGATCCTTGCAGCCACCCCCTGCTCACCTCAGAGTGGCAGTCAGGGCAGGAATACTGCTCAGGAAGGTGAAGAGGATCACCATAAATATGAAGAACAGGAGCAGGGGCCTTTTCTCACAAGAGGAAGTGCATTTCCCTGCCTCTGCATGGCCAGGGCCAGGCAGGAAAGGTTCCTCAACACAGCTACACTCCTGATAGACCTGGAAAAAAAAGGGCAGTGAGTGGTTTGCCAAGGAGAGCACAGTGATAGACAAAGCTTTAAAAAGAAATAAAAACAACCAGGGAGGGCAGAAACCAGCTGGTTTCACTCCTCGAGTGAATCAGAAAACCGAGCTGCATTCTTGACACACCTTTGTTTCCAAACAGAGGTTACTAAATAAAAGCAATTAACTTTGCCAGGTAGCTCCTGAATGCTGAATGCCATCACTACCCCTCTGGAGCCTCTGCCTGTCTCTATGAGCATCATGCTGGAAGGATGAGGAGGTTCATCATCTTCACTGAAGATTCAATATAAATACTGGGACAGGAATTAGGTGCCTACCAAGCTCCCCACCTGCCTGGCTGATTTACCACGGATTTCAAGGCAGTTTGGAGTGAGGCAAAACTGGTTGAGAGAAGTAAAGCTGAGTGACCTCAAGGCATCCTCTGCCTGCATCCCAGGTGGTGCCTGAGAGCACCCATCCTGCACCAGGCTTTTACACTGCTTTGCAGACCTGTGGACACTTCTGCAGAGCCAGACAGGTCACACCAAAGACGTGCCACCAACTGATTAATACACAGTGCTTTCAGACATACCTTCTTGCCATTCCTGAGGTTTTCAGACACTTTTTTGCAGCCAGCATGGCAGGGAGAGTAATACATAATGTCATCACTGCCACAGACAGGGCTGTAGGTCTCCTGGAGACAGCCACACTCAGCATTGCAGGCTGCTGTCAGGTTTAGGTGGCCAGCAGGCAAAGCACTAAGGGAAACACAGGAGCAGTCAGTGAGGAGACACTGAAGAGCATTTTCCAGGAGGAAATGGGCAAAGCAAGAAGAGGATAAAGGGGAGGGGGGGGGACAGCAGGAGATGTGGTGGATCACTAAGTAGCATGAAGCCAGGCTTGGGAAAGCTTCATCTCACCCAATTTTAACCATAAGCAGGACGAGTGCCCTGGAGCTGTCTCCTTCCCACAGCTCATTGACAGAACCCTCCATTTGGAGAGGAGAATCCCAGTTTCAATCCAGTTTTTCCCACTGGATAGGGATGGGGGACCCCGTGAAGGACACTGGTGTACCTCTCACTCTGGCACTGCTGATCTCTTCCTCACTAAAGAGGAACCCCTCCCATAAACTCCAACTAGATGCTAAAAATTAGAATATTTTATATTTTGGGTCTCATCCTCATTCGCTGCCTGTAAGACTGACTGGACATCACCTTCCACCACCACCATATTCACACCATGACCACCACCAGCACCCTATATTTGAAGTTATCCTTCTCTTGTGACCAGGGCCATGCAGCCCAAGAGAGATGAGATGGTTGTTAGTACCTTCCCTTGTACATCTGGGTGACTCCTGCCATCGGCATGTTAGGGCAATGAATAAAAAAAATGAATATAGCCAGCAGACTCGACACTGTGCAAACCAAACACAGTTTGATGATTCCCGAACAGCGGAGTTTAAATTTATTCACAAGGAATCCTCCCAGGAATGTGCCTCCCCCTCCTGCTGGCACAACCAGATAACCTGGAAAACAAAACAAGACAAAAAAACAAAACCAAACAAAAACAAACAAAACAAAACAAAACAAAAAAAAACAAAAAACAAAAAACAAAAAGAAAAAGAAAAAGAAAAAGAAAAAGAAAAAGAAAAAGAAAAAGAAAAAGAAAAAGAAAAAGAAAAAGAAAAAGAAAAAGAAAAAGAAAAAGAAAAAGAAGAAGAAGAAGAAAAAGAAAAAGAAAAAGAGGAAAAGAAAAGAAAAAAAAGAAAAAAAAGGGAAAAAAAGGGGAAAAAAGGGGGAAAAAAAGGGGAAAAAAAAGGGGAAAAAAAAGGAAAAAAAAGGGAAAAAAAGCACATGCAAGTTTAGAAATATCAGCAAGGAGTTTTCATGTCTGAGCACATTAACTGCAGTATGTCTGCATGAGAATAATCCCTTGGTTGTTGGGTGGCTTCTTGGTGGCTTTTCAGTGGACTTTGCAGTGATCACTGTAACAGCCCAGGTAATGTGGCAGCTCTTCCTATTCAGAGATCTTAAAGCAGAGTCCTTGAGGAGCACATCATGGGTATTAATGTTTGCTGGACACCACTTCCTCAGCCTGCTATATGGCAGCTAAGTCAGGATCTTCCCAGTTTTGGGATGCTGACAAAATACATCCCCTCATCAAGACATCCCTTGTTAGAGGAAAAACTGAGTTAATGTTTCCTGGTAGTGCACTAGATGGAACAGGCTACAATTATTTTGCCTGCCTCTAGAGGGTAACAGATGGCCACAGAAGTGACACATTTCCTCCTGATGTCAGTAGATCCAGCTCTGTGCATGCACTTGGTACAGATATGCTGATGGGAAATGATCCTATTTAATAGCTGAAATCAATAACTGCTCTGCATGAGCTGCAAAGTGTTTGTCTCCACTCCAAGGGAGCTGGAGTGCTCTTGTCTTTGTAGGCAACATGGGAAAACATTGCAAAAACTTGGTTTCCTTACCAAAAAAGGTAGCAGCTTCAGAGGCACTTAAACTAAACTGAGACTCCAGGAACTTGGGTCCAAATGTGGACATCCCAGCAATGAGGGTGGCTTCAGTTGCTCCTGCTAAGCAGAGGAAGATGAAGGTGGGGTTCTTCAGAAGCAAAAGCACTGATCTGGGAAGAAGAAATAGACTGGAATTGAATCACTGTGGCACATTTCAATTTCAGGTCTGCCCCCAGTCTTCAGGTCAGAAGGACCATGTGTAGGACCCTAATATTCCAACATTTAGCATTAGGCTGAGTATTTCCCATTGGTAAATGGGGGAATACTGAAAGGACATTATTTCTCACCAAATCTCAACTATTTCAAGGTTTGATTAGTCCCTGATGGCAGCTATCTCAGGGCTCCCAACCTGACCAAAACCAGGGAACAAAGTTGTATTAATCCTTGCATACACCCATGTCCTCAGGAGAATCATAATCTCTGGTAACCATAGATGTGCTGCAGCTCAGGGGAAATACCAAGCAAGCTTTTCTATATGGAAGAAACACCTCCCTAATGTATTTGCTTGACTTAAACATTTTATTTTCAACCCACCAGGATTTAGTAGAGAGCCATAGATATGCCCGAAAAATTGCCACGTGCCATTTATATGCAGAAAGATGATCCAACAACAGTTCCATCTCTGAGGCACAGAAACACCCTCAGGCACATGGGATGGTTTCAGTTACCTCTCACCAGCTTGGATACTGGACTAGGAGGCTTGACATGGCTTTCTGTGAGGCATTTTGTAATGAGCTTGAAATTCTGCCACATGACTTTTCCCCAGAGCAGTGCCACAGATCATCCCATTCCTGAGACAGGAACAACCCCGTGATCCCACACTGGTGGCAGGGACAGGGATGCCCTGGGTTGCTTGCTGAATGAACAGGCACTGTCACTTACCTCTGACTGCTTAGGAGGAAATATGAAATCAGAGAAAAGCTACTGGGGTACAACTTGAGTGAGAGAGCACCAGATTTACCCAACTTTATCTACATAAAGTGGAGATTTTAATTATACCAGAAGAACAAAGAAAGACAGAAATACCACACATTCTTACACCTTGATTACAGGGGGCTTTATGCTAACCATAGTCTAGCTGTTGGGATTAGTGTAGTTTAATTTAATAAACCATTTTCCAGGAATGATCTTTACAACTGTGCTTTATTTGGAAGCACAAAGTCTAATCTCTTAGTGAGAAAACATTTGTGGACCTTGTGGCTGATGTAAAAAAAAAAATAAATGCACAATGCCTTCATCTTTTTTTTAGTTCGAGAGAAAAGAGAGGAGTTGTCCCCTGGTACTACTGTGACTTTGTGACTGTTGGCCAAAGCTTACAGATTGAAAAATACAGAGGAACTCTTTCAGCTCTAAGAGTACAGATTCAGTCATGTAATTTAATCTGTTTGCAGACAGAACACGTAGTTTCAAGGAGCTCTGGCATATAAAACCTTACCAAAGTCAACACAGATCTTTTCATTGCTATCAGAAGGATTTCAATCACACCCAGAAACCACCTCACTCTTGAATAGTTTTGTCTGTCCTCAGTTCTTTCAGCCAAAAGGGATTTCAGGAAGCTCAGCACTGCCAAGAGAATAATCTCACCCCCTATAAAAGCCTGATCCTACAAGTCTTTATTGCTGTGGGCACATATGGGCACTTTCCTTGGGTAATGATCCTACTGAGTGGGTTGGGAACACCAGTATCATCAGAGCCTGCTCCTCTGAGCAGCAATTCCATGTCCAGGGCACTGTGACAGGGTATGGCCACAAGTAAAAGAGTCATTAACAACAGATGGATATTAATGCAATTTTAGAGTGTGTGAATGAGGACTTTTCCAGCAAAAAATGACACCTGAGGGAACATCACCACCATGGGAACAGAGGACAACATGTATGTCCTGCAGGAATGCAAACCAACCTCCCTTTACAACACAGAGAAGCTGTAGAAGAGCTGTGAGACAGACAAAAAACCCATCCTACCACCTCATCCCAGAGGAACAAGTAGAATATTGTCTGTAGCTTCTCATGGTGAAGATTGGGCCTTGACAGACCAGTGAGTGATCCTCACAAACAGTGTCCTGTAGCTTGCTGGGACAAAGCCTCCTCTCCTGGCACAGCTCTGTGTGCCTTCTGTTTGAATCCCTCTGCACTGGCAGCAGAGTTCATTTCATGAGAGCAAGCATACAGAACTAGAGAAAAGAAAATGCTGTTTTATGAGGCCTTTTCAACTCAGGAATTAAGACAGAAGTCTCTGCAGGGCAGAGGATTAAGCTGCACGGGCTGCATTCCTGTAAGCTCCTGCTCTTAGGCAGCACTGTGAATACAGCAATTCACAAAGCTCACTCAGAAAGGACCTGGTGCCATGGGACAGTATTTTGTTTCATCAGTATTTCTACTTATCTTTGTGAGACTCTTACTGTCTGTACTGGAAGAAAATGTGCAAAACACAATGTGCTAAACCAAAAGCAACAGTGTCCTTTGGCCTCGCTCTCCAGCCTGGTCCATGTGTCCCCACGAGCTGCATGCACAGATGGGATTCTCCTTTTTAATGCAAGTTTCCAGAATAACAACCCTTTAAGGCACTTCCCTTTCACTAATCAAAAGCAGGGAGCACAAAAGTCTGTCGGGTTTTCACTTTCAAACAAAAACCACACCAAGGTCTGGCCTGACCTGAATTGCTTGATATGAGTTCTCTATCTTTGGGCGTTTGTTCTTGGGGAAGGAGGGGTGAAAGAAGATGCTCCTGGGGGAGAACTGCCTCTGGACCTGCCACTCTGGCACCCTTCACTGAGAAACAGGGGGAATTTTGTCCCATACAAGCAACAAAAGCATCAACCACTAAATTTCATCCCTCTCTCCTGCCCTCTTTGTGTTGGTTTTAGTCACAACCTTATCATTATTTAAATGCAGGTTTTGAATTCAATTTCCGTGCAGAGAATAAGCCGTGACCTTGGAAAATGGCACCCACTCAAGAATGCCATTTAATAACAGTATTGAAATCTGCTGTATGTAATATCCTTCATAAAACTGCCTTAACCCCTAGTAAACTTCCTACAAGGAATTCCAGACCAATGTGAGTTGTTCCACTGACACAACTGCTGATGAAAACTCCCATATCAAGCACCTGCATCCCTCCTCCTCTGCCAGCACCAAGGCAAACACCACAACTGAGGTCCAGAAATACCTCCTGGCAGCAGCACAGGGTTTGGCAGCATTGAATGTTGGCAGAAATACAAAAAAACAAAAATCCCCTTATTGATAGCAAGCTCCTAAAGGAACTGACATCCAGTCACCTCTGCAACATCCATGACTTGCAGAAAAGCTGAAGCCAAAACAGCAAAGCAGCACCTCTACCCTGCCCTCAATACACACACAGACACAAATTATAAGATTTCAAAGATCCATAACAAATGTTTCCAGGTGAAAAGACCCCATTTTATTTTGGCCACTCACTTGTTTCCACCCAGGATCATTTTAACCAGTTTCCTACCAAACCTTCTGTGCTCACCCACACCATAGAGTCAAGCAGCAGCTTTGGGGTTAAGCATGCTGCTGCATCACTGCTTTGTTGGAGAGGTAAGAAGCAGTAATACATAAAAGGTGGCTGGAAGATGCAAGGTAAAAGAAACAAACAAACAAAAAAGAGAAAGGGAACTGAAAGCTACAGGATATCTGGAATGGAGCTGTGAGAGTCAGGGTTTCGTTTCCTCCCGTTTCCCATTAAAAGAACAAAACATGGAAAAAAAAAAAAGGAAATGAAAAGCCCCAGTGGGACAGAGAGGAGGAGATGTTGGGCAACACCCTGTTGGGCCAGGTGAGGCCAGACATGAACACTCAGGAAGAACAAATGCTGCTGGGGAGAGGCAATGAGATGGCAATGCCTGTGCACCTCCCATCACCCACAGGCTGGCACCAAGCCACTGCCCCTGAAGCTCAGAGCATTGCCTGTGACTGCAGGTGGATCTTCACCTTCTGAAAACCACAGGCAGGGCCAGCACCTTGTCCCCTGCTCCTCAACATCATCCCCAGAGGAAATTCTAGTTCAGCCCATTTACCAAGAGCCCCTAGACAGGATCAGGTGCTTTGCAACCTCCCCTGCAACAAAGCATCATGGCTCCATTTGAGGATGGGCACAACCTTTTAGCTGCTATCACAGCAAGGAAGCTCAATCCCAGTTATTCCTCTTGCTTCTGGGGAGTGCTCCCTGAACCTCAGGAGCAGGGAGGTGTTCTCACCGAGGTAGATCTTTAACTGTTTTCCCAAAGTCTGGATCCGATGCTTTTTTGTGGCTCCCATCTTTGAGCTGATGAGCCTCTGACACCCTCATAACCGTGTAGCGCTGGGATCCTGACAACAAGAGGCAGATGGGAACAAGGAGCACGTGAAACAAGGGGATGCAGATCCTACCAAAACGGTGGATTTGCAGGGGGAAAATGCAACATGACATCCTCCCTCCACCCATGGCTGCAGAGGAGGAGCAGGGAAAGAGGCAGCTGGGAAGCTGCGGGGATGAAATCCAGGTAGGAATTACAACTGAAGCACGAGAAGCTCCCCCTCTGTCCCCCTGCTCCTTGCAGAAGGATGCAAACCCCAGGGTCAGTGTGAATCCTGCACAGCCCCAGCCCCAAACTCCCTGGGGCCACATACCTGGGAGGCGCTGGGGGTACCCCAGGATGGGGATGGAGATGAGGAGGGAGGCTGCTCCAGCCCCGAGGAAACCGATCCACCATGCCCCTACCCACAGACTGTTCTCTGGGGCAATGTCAGTCCTGTAGGAAAAAAAGCCAAAAAGACACAAGAGAGAGGAGAGGTGGTTTGACAGGGAACAGGACAGCTTGGTGCGTCTCTTGATGAAGGTGGCAGGGCCCAGGGGACACCAATCTCTGTTCTCTCCCACAGTGACCTGCTGGAGATGCCACATCCACCATCCCTCCTGCCACACCAGAGCACAACACAAAATCAGCCTCAGATAATCCATTGTTTAATTTTCCTTTAATCTCCTAGCTTGCACATTCACCTCTCCCTGATTCATTCGTGCTTTGGGGTTGCTATGTTCCACTTCAGAGCCACCCTTTGCAAGAAAAAAAAAAATTCTGGGAAATCCCAGAATCACTGAATAGTTTGGGTTGGAAGGGACCTTAAAGATCATCTTGTTCCAAGCCCTCTGCGTGGGTAGGGACACCTCCCATCAGACCAGCTTGCTCCATGCTCCATCCAAATAATCTGTTCTGTCCCCTGGAAACCCAGTGCTTCCCCTTTTTAACCCATTCACCTGCCAAAGAGCCTGTAAGGAGATAAGAGTATATTCCCAATACTAGGAAGCAAAGAGGGAGTAAGTGTCCTGGCTGGGTTACCAGGAGGATGAGCAGCACTCTTGGCAGTGTTGCCCTCATTGGGGAACTCATCTGAAAAATCTGCCTGCTGCTGGGAGCCTCATTAGCACAGCCTAATGAGTGGGAGAAATGAAGCTGACAGGTTTGTCAGCAGCTTTTTCCCAATGACAGCACCCATGCCAGGCACCCTTTCAGCCTTAGCACCCCTGCAGAAACACTTCTGACCCCCACAGGCACACTTCCACCCAGCCACCAGCTCACTTCTCCAGATTACAGGTTCGGTTTTGTTTTTTTGGTTTTTTTTTTACCCCAAAGGAAACATATAGCATAAAGGAAAAGGAACAAGATGATTTTTTAGCGACTTACTCTCTTCCAATTTCAGTATAAATATTTAGAAACATTCCTCCTACCAGATAACCCACTGCAGGCCCAAGGATTGCAGCAGTGTAGAAAACAGCTGAAAGGGGAAAAAAAAAAAAAAAAAAAAAAAAAAAAAAAAAAAAAAAAAAAAAAAGCCATGTCAGATATGAGCTTCAGGGAAGGTGCATCTCTGGTGGAAGGGCTCAGCATGGCCTTTGGGGGTGCCAAAGCAAAAGGACCAACTCTCCCTCCCCCCAGGAGCTGCCCCACTCACCAATGTACACGGGGGAGTAGTTAGTTTTGACGTTTTCATCTAAATAGGTGACGCCGAGCGTGTAGAGCGGCGTGGCTCCCATCCCATGCAGGAACTGCCCCAGCATGAAGACAAACCTGTATCCAGAGAGGCTGGAAGCATCCCGGGAGCAGGGCAAGCTCTGGTTCCCCCCGCAGACCCCCAGCTCGGCCACTGAAAGCGTCTCGTAGCGTCCCGTGGTGAAGTGGGGCAAGGAGAAGAGCAAGGAGCCCAAACCCATCACCAGCACCCCATAACCCAACCATCGGGGTTTGTGGCCGTTCCCCCCAAAGTAGCTGACGAAGGTGAGGCAGACGCAGGCCGCGATGTCGTAGGAGCTGGCGATCAGCCCGCTCTGGTAGCTGCGGAGGTCGAAGCGTCGCTCGATGGAGGTGATGACGGTGTTGATGAAGCCGTTGACCGTCATGCCTTGCAGGAAGGACGCGGCGCAGAGGAAGAACAAGACGCCCTTGGAGGTGTTGAAAAGCTGCAGGCACCCCGGGGTGAAGTCCCCCCAGCCGCACGCCGGTTCCTCCCCGTCGGACGAGACGTATTTGATCCCTCGCCCAAACCGGGTCTCCTCCTCTTCAGGGCTGGTGGAGCAGAGGGGTTGGGAACTGGAGTCTGAGGGGCTGGGCACGCCGGAGGAGATGGTGCCATTGCTCAGGGGGGTGCCGCACGCCTCCTGCCCGCCTGGGGCCTCAAAGGTCCGAGAAGTGGCAGCAGGAGGAGAAGAAGGAGATGGGTGGGAGAAGTCAAGGGTTTGAGGGAAACAAAAGCCGTTTTCTCCAGTTGGATTCTGGGGCATTGCCATGAACGGGAAGGCAGAGCTGAGTGGCAGGTCGAGGTGAGGCTGGTGGCTGGGGTGGCTTTGTGGGGATCAGCCTAGTCAGGAGGTGCAATTTTACAACACTTACATCAGTAGGGAAATGGCACAGATCTGAGCCAAGACCATTCTGATCTGTGAAAAGAGAATTTTTAAACATGCCTATATATGAAACCATCTCAAATACTGTTCCTTTCTTCTTTTTTTTTTTTTTTTTTTCAATAAGCATTTTGCTGTGCATCTGGATTTGTGCCCTCCTCCACTGGGGTACCATTAGTATTACAGAATAAACCCCCAAACACTAAAGAACATTTAAAAAAAAAAAAAAAAAAAAAAAAGGCAGCTGAACCCCTTATCCTACCTCTCAAAGAGACCCTGGTTAGACACCAGACCCTCACTCCACCAGCCACAACCACTGTCCCTCTCCTTCCCTGGCATCCACAGCTGCAAGTTTCCCACTGTTAAAAGTCCTTTGGTCTCTCTTTCCCACTCTGCCAATAACAGGTTATAATTATCCTGAAAACTTTCCACAGTCAGACTGATTTTATCCCAACCCCTCAGATCTGTTTACAGCTATTGAGTAAAATCCCTTCTATACCTAATTAGACTGCATGCCATTTCAGAGTGAGCTGGAGGGCAGAGGCAGCTGACTCTAACCTGATTACCAATGCAGGCTGCCTTCTTTCAACTGGTTCCTGAGCATCTCAGCACCTGATCATGCTGGCAACCAAGAGCATTTTTCCTTAAATGCCTGGGCTGGACAATAAATACAAAGAGCATAGGGTTCTCCCTTGAATGCTGGTCTTAAATATTCATCAAATGCTAGGCAAGAACTGGTTTATTTGAGGGCATCTTCAAAGCATCCTGTGATCCCAATATTTTTTGCTAATACCTGCTCAAGAGGTTTCTATAAAAATGTTCCTCTTGAAATGCAATCGGACCCATCCACAGAAAACAGGAAAAATTGACACTTGATTTCCCAACAAAATGAACTTTGCTCAGATCACTGTAAGCCAGGAACAGAAACACAGAACCACAGAATCACAGAATCAGCCAGGTTGGAGAGGACCTCTGTGACCATCAAGTCCAACCTTCGATCCACTGCCCCCGTGGTTCCCAGACCATGGCACTGAGTGCCACATCCAGACTCATCTTAAAAACCTCCAGGGATGGAGAATCCACCACCTCCCTGGGCAGCCCATTCCAATGCCTGATAAAGAATTTATTGGGTTTATTAAAGAATTTTATCTCTGTAAAGAATTTCTTCCTAAATATTCCTGCCCTTGGTGAAGAAATTAACTCATCTGCACCTTGCTAGAAAAAGTCAGTGACATTTGCTTGGAAGCAATAAATAGGAGTGCCTTAGCACTCTAACTTGATTGAAGTGTTTGCTAGCTACTGGGGCAGGCTCTCAGGGGTGGAACTGGTCGTGTTGCTGTGGTGTAAATCAAAAAGTGCCTCCCATGTGGCAGCCAGCTGGCTTCAGCTGCACGCCTCCCAAATCAAACATAAGTCTGATGTTATATTGGACTGCACTTGTCAAGAAGGTTGCTTGGCTGGAGACTGGCTTTGTTCTCACTGATTTCAGTGGATAAAAAGAAGCTCCTCTCTGTTAGCTGATGCCACCAGGATGCACCTTCACCCTGGAGGAAAGGTTCCTGCTGCCTCTTTAACAGCACCAGGTATCTCGGTTGGTATTTCATTAACATACATTGATAATTCAATATTTCATAAGTCAAGGGAGAGATTACAGCTTCTTATTCAAGTTTTCTTTTCCTTGAAGTATCAGGAGGCTGGGCTACTGGGCTCAGGCAACCCCATCATCCTCCCCTTGACTTTGGTTATCCTTACTCCTACTTAACAGTAAACACAGGAAGAAACCTTTCCAAAAAAACAACCAATCCTTTCTCCAGGTGGCAGATGTTCTCCCCCCCTCCAAAGTCTCCCCTGCCCCTAAACCAATATCCTGGGCAGCTCCTGATGGACCCGGGCTATCGGGTTGTACCCAGGAGCTGTGGGCAGGGAGCCTGTTCCTGTCACAAAGCTGCTTTTTATCTCTCAAAATGCGTCTAAACTGGCAGTGACACATTCACTGGGAATATTAGCTTTCACAGGAGCCATATGCCACTTTAGAGGACAGAATATGATCTTTAGGGAAAAAAAAAACCCAACCAACCTCATGCACTTCCTAATAACTCTCATCCATCTGAGCCATCCATTTATTGCTTCCCATTCATCTCTGGTTTTAATGACTCAGCTGGTGATTTCTTGCTTACATCGAGCTAGTCCCAGTGCTATTATCTCCCAGCTGTAGATTTACTCATTTTGCTGCAAGATTTTGACTCAATTTTTTTCAGCTGTACAGCTGGTTCCAGTCTGCCAACATTATCAAGTCAACACAACAAAAGCAGCAAAGCAACAAAAGCCTCTGATTTGTGTTTCGTGATGACATTTGTAAAGACTTTCCTCCTCCCCCAATATTTAGCATTAAATCAATAGTGAAACTTTCAAGCTCCTCATCAGGTGATCATTTAAAAAGTCACAGGACCAATTAGAAAGATTTTTTGAGTCTGCCAAGGGCTGTGATTAAACTAATGTTACAAACTGACTCATAACAGACATGCAAAATAATCCCATTTGCTGAAGCATGACCAATAATAGTTAATCTTCCCTTTCACTCTAAGGTTTTTGACTTTGGTATTATTGTGGAAAATAACATCTATTCATAACTTCTGCTTTCCATAGCTGAGCACAGCTTAACCACTTATAAGCAGACTTAGTAATTTTTTTGAGTTCTATGGCACACACGGAGATATTTGCTACAGAAAAAGAATGGGGGATTAAAGAACAGTCAGAACATTTACTGTTACACAGGGAGGAGCAGCCCCAGGTGATGCTCAGGTGCTGTACTGGGCAGTCTGCTACACTCCTTGATGTGTGGGTGAGTCTGACCTTGCTAAGGAGATGCTATGACTTTGGGAAAGTCCAAATCCCAGTAGCAAGCTCATGTTACTCCAGGAAACAAAGTCCAGAGACTTTGTACAGAGACAAATTCATCTGGGTTTGTATATTTAATTTCTCTTGGTAACACACACTGACTTTTTCTCAGATAGTCTTGCCTCAGAGGATTATCAGTATTACTTCTGTCGTAGCTGATAAACAACATATGGATCAAATGTAATCCAGTCAATGGTTTAGGAATGGGAAAACCTCAAAAAAGTGAGATAAATCCTCATCCTGGTCCTGTGGACAGGGCTTGTGCTCAGGGCACTGGTTCAGTGAAAAGAGATAAAAGAAGGCACAGGGTGATTGGGCTGTTCATGTGCAACACCAAATTGTTTTCCTGGCAGCTGAGAAACTTTCCTCAGCCCACACTAAGTGTCAACCTTGCATTTTATGGCTCACCACCAGAGTCTGAAGCATGGGAGAGAGCAGTAGAAACTGCCCTTTCAATCATCACACGAGCAAGGGCACAGTTATAATTAAATAAATGCCAAATAGTAAAGCTTAGCACTCACAAAATCCAAGCATTCTCCAAGCACTTCTTGTTCGTGGGCAAACTAATAGAATAATATGCAAGAAATCAGGAAGGTGGCTTGGATAATTTTCAATTAGCTGCTTCAGAAATGCTTTGAAGATAAATCTGGCCAGATTTTCTGAGCTTACTTGTAACATTTGTAACACAGCTTATCTGTGCTGACACAATTGGCCCCAGCTGCCTTAGACCATCTTCAAAAACTCCAAGTGCCAATGCACAGAGCAATGGGGCCACTGTATTCTGCCACAGCAAAGATTAGCCAGACAAAAGGTGCTTTTATGCTATAATACTTAACTCCCTCTCCCTAATAGCACTCTTGCTTTAAGATCTTTTTCCTACCCATCAGGTTAATCAGGGAGGAGAAGGGTTTCATGCTGCACTGCTCTCCAGCCCACGGAGTCTCCTTGGCTCTTCCAGCACAGACAAACCTCCAGCAGTTTCCCAGCATCCAGTCCTGCCCACACCATGGCATTATTTTCTAGCAGTTGTATTCTTACAACCTATTTAAGGACATTTAATATTTAGGATAACATTTCTGCATGAGTAATTAGCTTTTCCCAATGATTTCCAGCTGGTTCCTATAGATATCCCTTCTGTGTTTCCACACAGAAGATGCAGATTTAGGCAAATCTTGTATAGGAAATTAAACCAAATTTGCCAAACCCAATTGAAGAACACGAGACATGATTCTTTGCTGCTTCTAAAGATAGAAGCAATAAAATTGCAAAAAAAATGCAGCATCCTGTGTTATATAATGCAAGGATGCAGAACACCGGATAAATGTAATAAAATAATGCTGACAATCTACCATGGTTTACAGAACTTACTCTTTGTCATCCTCCTGGTTTGATCAGCATGATGATGAAAACAAAAAGGGCAAACCAGAGGAAATGATACCATGAGACTTTGTAGGAGCCACGCCACAAAAAAAGATGGATTTGTCACAGATAGTATCAGGCCCTTCTGTGGTAGGTGATGTGTTAATGTTACACAGGATTACTGCAACCTCCTCATAAACAGAAGGCATCATTTATTGCTGGAGTAGCAAAGCCTTTCCATGGGCTCTTCTCTTGTCTCACTGATGAATAACAGGCTTTTCATTGAGATATCTCCTTCATCTGGCTCTTTTTCCACTCAATGATCCATTCATGTATTACACCAGGCTGCACAGCTCTTGCAGGGTCTCAGGAATCTATTTTTGGCTTGGTTGTAAGAGCAAAAGCAGAAACACAACGGTGCTTGGAGGCAAAACTATTCATATTCTAACTGGGACCACTATCCCCCTCTCTACTGTCAATCATTCAAAAAACTTGAAGAGCTTTGCACGTTTTCACCACTGTTTGTTCCTTAGAACCTGCCATGCCTGTGCTGCTGCTGACGGTGAGCTCTCAGAAATGGATTTCACAAGAACAACCTCTGTTGCAGGAACCATTCCTTCACGGAGGCCTCATGTCTTATTCCTTCCAAACGGAGCAGATAGATCCAAATTTGGAGATGAAATCCAAATCTTCATCCCCAATTTCTGCTGCAGCATGAGAAGAAATCTAAGTGAAATCCTGTGGCACTACACAGTGTGGGAAAGGAAGAGACCTGGCACGAGGCATGGCTATCAAAAAGCCTCTTTTACATGCTGTGGGCAAAGGACATTGGAAGTCAGCATCCAAACTAGCTGGTCCTTCACTTTTCCTGAGACAAGATTGCTTTCCACCCCCTCTTCTCCATAGTAAGTGGACTTTCTAGGGAAAATCATTTACCACAAGGTCACGTTGCTCTACCAACCATAGTTTTTAGCCTGAGTTTTTTATGGCAAGTTCTCCAGATCAACCCCATGTTGGTGGATGCCCACCCATTCCCACCTCAAAAAACACAGCACAGAGTTGAAGAGAGCACATGAGATGAGCCAAATGCATCACAGGAAAATTTGCTGATCACCAGCATCCCCAGCAACATCCTCGGTAGAGCACAAGAGCACATGAGTCCGTGAGATGGGCAGAGAGTTGAACCTTTTCCAGGTGGGAGCTCGAGAGAAACAGAAACTACAGGAAGGATTCAGCCAAGGGAAGAACATTTCCCACACAAGCCCACTTTTTTTCCACATCAGCAAGTAACAGCTTCCCCAAACAGCCCCTGGAGCACAAGCTCACTGGTGCACACCGCTTCGCCTGGATCTTGTTTAACACTCAGTGATGCTCTCTAATCCTCTTAGGTATTAGTCTTGAGATTCCTGCCAAGCACAGGAGCAGCACAGCCACCCAGACAGCACTTAAATGAACTCACAGCTTGAAATGGGCCATTTTGCAAAATACAGCAGGACTCCAGCTGTTCATTTTTCCCTTAGCCTCAGATTAGCACCTAGGAAGTCACTACAGCATGCAAAATGCAAAATGACCCTGGCTTCCGTGCCTTGGGTGACTCCCTAGGAAGTCATTCAGCTTTAAAAGTGAGATTTAACTCTCTTAATTACTTTTATAAAGCTAAGTACCTCATTTGAGTTAGACAGTCCCATTGTTTCTCAGATGCCCTCTGCAAGGAGGGCATCACATCCAGGTTATTTACAGACCTCAAGCCATGTCTCCACAGTCACTATTTTCTGTGTTTGTAAATCACCCCCCAACACTGAAGATACAATCTGGAGCAGGAATGGGCACATAATCATATTCCTGTTGGATTACCCAAGCATATTACAGTCAGCTTTTTCTGGCCCCATGCTGGCTACCACAACACAAACAATATTTGATCTAGTACAAGGCCAGATGGTGCAAAATTAACTCTTCCAGCACAAACCTGATGTGGCACAAGGACCAGATCAGTGCCAGGGCTCATGTAGCTGGAGGACTTCAGACTTGGCATTTGCAGCCTCAAAGTTTCTGGACATCAAGCACTCCCCATCCACCCTCCCCAAAAGGGATGAGCTCCCCAAAAGCATCATCCTTCATCATATTTCACCCACTTAAAATAAACACGATGTCAACTTCCAGTTAATTGGCATTTGATCATGCAACACCCTGGATCTCGACACACTGTGGTATATTACAGGACTCATGCAGAGAGGGAATGTCCCTATTGTGCAATCGAAAGGAAGTGGTGACCACTTCCAAAGGGATGACTTCTCTTCATTCACCTACTCAAAAATCCCAAACCAGTCCCATAACCATAAACTACAGCTACAACAGCTAGGAGATGAAGGTTAGGAACCCAGACCCAAGGGGGACTGGAGCAAAGCATGAGATCAGCATGCTGGCTGACCACTGCCACCAAGGATGAGCAGAAGCCAATCTGAACTGACACCTTCCTTAGAAACCTCAGATATATTTCCAGTCCTCATGCTGCAAGTTTGCTACAGTGGTTACAGGATATGTGTAATGTAGGAAGCACAGAAAATCTCAAGGATGATGACAAATGACAACAGGTTACAAACAGGCAAGTATCCCTTGGCTGTGCTTTCTTGGTTGCCTGCTTCTTCCCCAGCTGGTTGCACCTCAAGAAACCTAAAAACAGTCCCCAGACTCCTTTGAGAGATGCTGGTGGAAAAATGCAGCTCACAACAGGACCCAGCACATACATAACCATCAAGAGGTTTGCAAGCTGTCCCTCTTGCAGGCTGGCACATCCTCCAGCTGACAATGCTTGATCAGGTCAGTAAGTAGTGCAGTTCTCCCTGCCAGAGAGCAAATTGCTGCCAAATGGTGTTTCTTCCTGAGATAAAGGAGTAAACAGGCATATAATGTTCCCATTGTCAACCCAAAACATCTGCTGGAACTCGGAGGGGTTTGCTGTCCATCTGCAGTCTGGAGATGGCTTCAACTCTGTCCCCTCCCTTTTCTCAGCAGTGAGGAACAGCAGCCCTAGGCAGCAGCAGTTGGAGAACAGATTTACTTGGAAATCTGAAAATTGCCTTCAAGGGATCCCTGCTTCCACACACCAGTGTAGCAGGGTTTTCATTTCTGACTCAGGAACCTTTTAATTTTCCTTGCTGAGGACCTACTCACATCCTAAAGCCTTTGCCAAGGTGCAGTTACACAAAGCTTATCAACATTTTGTTTTCTTTCTTGAAGCAGCCAAGCCAAGCTCTGAGAGTTCCAACGACTGAAGATTATTGATGCCATACAGCAATATGCTTTACCCATTAACAATAGCAATCACATTCCATTTAGTGTCACTAAACATACATCAGTGGAATAGTACAAGAGAAGAAATGGGACTAGGGTCTTTGCTGCTCCAGGGATTTCAAAGCCTGCTGGAAAGTGTCAGCACTTTGCTGAAGGAGAATAAACAGAGCATTTCCCACCACTACCATATTCCCATTGCTCATAAAACTCATTTACAATCTAGAAGTGGAATTGCCATTATATCTGAGAGGAGAAACATAGCAGTACCCCAGATTTAGGGATATTTCTGCCTGAAGTGAGATTTAAGGTTAGAATAACATTACTCTGTTAATATTAAACACTTCACTGCCTCATTTCATGGGCTGTACTAACAAGGGGGTTTGATGCAAAATCCATTAAAGTGAGTGGCCCTCTCTGAGTACTCATCTACAGTCACTCATCACAGCTACTGAAGGGGGACGGATGCTTTTGTCTGGGATTCATAAACCAGATGAAGCCCTTGACCTCTCTCAAAGCATTTTCCCAGAAATTCTTTGTTCTCACCCCCCCAGTTCAGCATGACCACACATACGCCAGGAGGTTGCTCAAAGCCAAGATGGAAGAAAACCCAATTGTATCATGGTGAGGCCCAGCAATACAGCAGTCTTGAAATGGAAACATGGCTCCAGGGTAGAAAAAGCTCTTCCAAGAGATCCCAGAGCTGGGACAGCTGGAAAACCTGCTGAAACGCAGTCCTGCTGCCACCGACCCTGTGAGCCTGCCCGTGGTATGGTCTGGGCTATTATTGCTCCCAAATTCTGCTTTTTTTGCACAAAGATCAGCCCCTCACTGGGCTAAAATAATGTGTTGTTTAAATGTCCTAGGGAAGCACAACACAAATCAAGACCACCAACACATGTCAGGGCAGCCCCCATCCTCAACACCCTGTGCACAGTTAAGAACTCCTGCAGATTGCTTTCAATCAGCAATCTTGGCTTATTAAGCCCAAAATCCAAAGGAGGAAATTTTTCCCTGAAATCATACCCAGCATCTCACCGCCCCACCCACAAGAAGCCACCAGCTCTTATGTTTGCAGAATCTTTGAAAGTATTTCTGCCCTTCACCCTTGCATTAATGGGATCCTGCAAGATGCAGATGGTTCTGGCTCTGGCTCTGAATAATCAACTTCTGGGCAGCAGCTCAAGGAACTAAGTGAGAAAGTCAAGAAACCCAAACGGTAAAGCAGAGAATTTGGCAATCTGGCACACAAGCACCTTCACCTGGGGGTTGTAGCCAACCCTAGAGGAGGGTTTCTGGGCTTTGTAAACTTGATTAAGATAAAGGAAAGCAAACCAACTGCTCAGCGATGCTTTTTTGGGGGTGGACTGAGTGAAATAAACAGCATAAAGCAAAGCAATGATTCACATTTTTGTGCTATGGTTTAAAGCAAAGCCCCAAACTGGAAAGCAAGATCCTTCCCAGCATGCTTCATGCTGCAAAGACACACACAAAAACCATTAAATCTGCCTTGAGGAGTTTGCAGTCGGAAATCATGAGGCACTGAGCAGCTGGAGGCTGATCTGCCTAAGCCAGTGGGTATTTCTTTTGTTAGTGGCTGATCCCATCTTCTCCCTTGCCTCTAAATCTCTAATCTCCCTAAAGATTTCTAGTAAGTACATGTTCAGGTAGTTTCTGGTTTCGCTGGCCAAGAACCTCTCTTCCCACACAGGAATTGCTGCTTCCCCTCTCCTTTGCCATCCCAGAATTGCACTTCGTGCTTTTGCCACCCAAAACTTTGTGGGTTTGCAGGAGAAATGAAGGCACCAGCAGCAGAGTGGCTGTTTCACAGGGCTCCTCACCTCTCCTGACCACACTTGCACAGGCTCCTCTCAATGTGCTTTTGGCTGAGCTGTGGCAGGGCAGGTGGCTGTGGTCTGGCCCTTGCAGCCTGCCCAGAGCTGCTGCTTCACTTTCAGATCATTTTTGGTAGCCTGCAGGCTACCAAAAATGATCTGAAAGTGAAGCAGTTTTTTTTTTTTTTTTTTTTTTTTCCCTTTTCATTATTTGACTAACCCTCTCTCCCCACATTGCGTCCTTTTCTCACATTGACAACAGCTCAAAGCCCACAGCCCTGAAGATCCCTTTAGTGTTCATTCCCCCCCCCCCCNACCCCAACCCCCCGATCCCGGGGTGTCCCCCCCTCCCCGCACCACCCGGGTTCCCCCCTGCACCAGATCGAGGGCAAAAACTGTGCTGAACGGAGCCGCATCCGTGGCTGCGGTGGCAGAGAGCAGTGACCAAGGTTTTTACCTCCAGCTTTTGCTGGGAGCTGATCTGGTAGAAAAGGAAGGAAAAGGAGGAGAGCAGCTGCAGGGATATTATTTTATCTGGAGCATAAACACAGCTATCTCAGAGTTATACTGGGGCAATAATAGTTCCAGGCACTGTGGGGCTGGGCATGGCTGGGTTAATAATGATTGCAGAGCACCTCCTCCAGAGCTGCCCAGGAAAACTGTGGGAGCACACCAAGCCCTTTTAATTTGCATGAACACACTTGTCTGGGACTTTTTTTTTCCGGTCTTAGGGGACTCATTGTCACCAGGGTTTATAAACACCACTGGGTGGCTGCTCAGGTAATCTCAGAAGCAGCACCGGCAGGAGCACTCCACATCCTTCAGGATTTAAACCATCTTGCAGGAAGAATCTCAGCAGATGGGAGATGTGCATGTGTGAGTCTAACCATGCAGCTCCTGTGTGCCCACCAGCACTGCTTCTGCAGGCTCCTTTTCGTTTCTTACAAGGGCTGTTTGGCATCACTTGGGAATCTGGCCTGTTCCTGCATGTTCAGAGATAAATAATTCAAGGATGTTTAGCTCTTTAAAGTGCAATCAGTCCTTCATTATCCCGAGTGCAGGGGATAATGTGGGTAAAGGAAAACCCCAGCAAACCCTGCTCGGGGGGCAGGAGGGCAAAGATCCAGCCAGAGGTCTGACATCCATCAGGAATGGAGCTGGAAGGTGCTTGCCTTTTCATCCCATCCTTCTCTGCCCCTCGCTGGGGGTGGAAGGACTTCTCTCAGGTTTTGCCTTTGCTTCCTGGGCTAAATTTGGAGTTGTTGCATAAGCTTTTACAGCAACGTCAGGTGTGGGAGAGCCTGCTGCCTGCGTCACCCTGTGGTCAGGAAAACCAGGAAGCTCCATGAGCACACAGTGATGTTTGGTTTATTGTGCATGAAATGTTTCCACTGAAGTGAGGGCATCGTGGTGCTGTACAATCACTGGTGAGTAAGGCCCAGTTTCAAACCATTCATATTGCAAACAAACGGAGTGGAAAGGGCAGATGTGCAATGTGAGACAGTGAGTCAAAAGCATCCGAGATGGGAAACCCCCCCCTCCCCTTACACATTTCCTGTTCAACCACACCAAGCTGCAGCTTCAAGGTGATGCATCCCTGCTCCTCAGCTCTGCTGACTTCTCCACAAGTGTTTTAGTCCACCTTGCCTTCGGTGAAATTGTCCTCAGAGGTACAGAGTAATTACTTTACATAATTTGGGGCAATTTTTTTTTTCCCTTTTCTTTTGTACAGCATCTCAAAAGGTGTTCTTCCTGGGGCAGGGTGATGTAAAGGTTTGGAACTTGCCCTGTGGAGTTGCATGAGCTGAGATGAACTCTGATAACACATCCAAAGGAAAAGGTGTGGCAAAGAATGACAGAGGTCCCCTAGGAGAAATCTTGTCTACAAAAATCTTTTAAAGATGCCAGGCAGTGGCACAGGCAAATCAGTTTTGCCACCTTTGCTGATTCACCTGTAAATGAGGAGTCTATCCTAGGGACAAGTTTATTTTCAACTCCATTTCAAAGCCCCTGGGGCACACCTTGCTGTCAGTGGCAAAAGACTCCTCCAAAAACCAACTCTTCCCAGGACTAGGCTCATCCTAAGGATCTTCCTGGCAGTCTTAGGGAACAAGAGAAGAGGAAATTCATCTGCCAGAGCTATAGAAAGGTGTAAAACGTGATGCAAGGACAAGTGTGGGAAAGGATGGGGAAGGCTTGGTCAGAGCCTAGATGTGCACAGAGGAGACCCTGGGCAAAGTGACAGGGAAATTATTATTACTAAGTATGTTAATACTAAAATAATTTTTATATTATTGTTATTATACATGTTGCTATCTCCTTGGGTTTGGAAGGGTCTGAGCCTCTTAGCTGGAGGAAAACCCTCATTGTATGAGTCTTGCGAAGACTTGCAGATACATCTGCCATGATTTTCATTCAACATTTCACACCAGGATGGATTTGTGATGTGTTGTACCTCTGTCAGATGCTTTGGGAGTGTCAACAGCTCCGGGCTGCCTTTTTCTTAATAAATTTCCATAAATCATTAAAACTCTGCTTTTAATGAATGCAAATTTAGTGTTACAGAAGGGAAGTCAGTTGGCTGTAGGCACTTCCAGAGCTGGAATCCCTCACTTCCAACCAGTGCCTGGTGGAAGATGTTTCTTCAAGCTCAGTGCTGTAAGACGTGAGGCACCTGAGATGATTTTAACAATCTTTGGACTTAATCTGAGCAGCCATAACCCTCATTAACACCCCTCAAATGAAACTCTCCTCATTTTTCCAAGATCTGCAGAAATGAGTAGGGAAGAAGGGGAGTTGTTGTATATTTATCATATAAAACCCTATTCTGGGAACATTTACATTTTTAATATAGTTAAGTGCATGCATTTACAAGATTAGATTAACATGGTAATAAACAATTTATTTGAAGACATATTGCCATATCATATTTCTGGGGGCTGAATGAAAATTTCCTCATATTGCTGCCATAAATACTTCCTTGATTCACATCTCCTGTTGCAGAAGAAGCAGCAAATCTCCAGGAAGGATGTAGAGAACTGGATTTTTTGTCCTGAAAGAATTTTTTGAGAGTTTTATAATAACTCTAATTTGAGCCAGAAATTCATTCACAGGAAACATAAACCAAATAATGACTAAGGATGGGATTTTTTCAAGAGCAGTGGCTGGTGCTGGCTGGCAGTGGAAAATGCACTTCTGAAAATCCCCCCCTGGGTTTTTCCCAGACTTTGTGGTATTCTGTCTCTGCAATGCCCTGCTGGTTTGTGCAGACTGGAGCATCAGAGTCCATCCTGCTCAGCTCCACAGGCTGCATTTATTACTAAGAAAGCAAAGGAACCTGCAAAGGAAAGGATGAGGTAGGAGGTTTAAAGCAAACTCTTGCACAGCTCCTGATTAAACTCTGGCAACCACTGCCTGAGGGCACTGCAGAGCAAAAATATGACTGTGTTTGAGGCAGGATTAGACAAATTCATGGGCAACACATGCTCTGGTGGCTGTGAAACCCAATAATCTCTGTGCAGACCTCAAGTTCAGGATGTCCCAAAGGTGCTGATGGCTGGTGGCCAGGCGAGCTCCTGATGCAGCTGAGCATGCACAGCCTGTGATGTGTTCATTTTAAAAGAGCTAAGGGAGAACTTCTTTCTTTTTGAAAGATTTCTGAAGGGCCTGGGCTCTTTTTTTCTCACGTCTCTTCCATCAGATGATGTGCAGGCAACACAGCCTTTTCTTTTTACTTTCCTGAGACAAAAAACCAGAATCGATTTCTCATGCTCCAAGTTTTATTTGAATGAAAGATGTCACTACACTGACAAGAATGATGGAAAAGTCCAAAGGCAGCATCACCCAAAGAGAAACCAGGTGTGGGCTCAGTGTAGCAGCTGAGGGATCTTCCCATAGAGTCTGAGCAGTGTGTGGCAGCCCTGAGTTAGCATCAAGGTCATTTCAGGCTTAGGAGTTAAAAGAGAATTTTTGACAGTGATGCTGATAAGCACAGGATTTTTGTAACTGCTGCTTTTTGCCTTAAAGCAGCCCAGATTAACAAAGCCACACCATGGGACCATATAATTTGGGTGTGGAGAGGCATGATGTTACTGTACATACCTCTGGCCCAGCACAGGTCCAGCTCTGCTGCTCCAGACAAGCTCTGAGCACCTCCAGGGGCTCATTGCTCTGTCCTAATGTTCTGTACCCAGCACAGGACCTCCTGAACTGGACCTGGGAGCCCTATAGAAATGCAAGCAGTAATTAATGATAACAATGTTGTAATCCAGATCATTAAATAGGTCATGCCCAGCTCCAAAATTTAAATCCTTTGGGTGTAAGTAACCTACTAAATTCTTATGTAGAAGGGACTGAATCCTGGCCTGTCCCCTGAGGTGGAGCAAGGGGCACTCTGCACCTTACCTTCGTGGGTTGCTAGATCCAAAGTTCTGCTCCAGGGTGAGGATCACACCTCAGAGAGCTGTGGGTGCAAGGGCAGCTGTGGGAATCCCCAGATTTGGCAAAGGAGCCAGGGCAGAGAGGTACCCGAGTCCCACTCCTCCTCTGTTTGATTCACTGGGGGGAAAAAAAATTAGAGAAAAACATAAACCAAGAGCAAATCTTTTGTGGGGGTGTGACAGCTCAGGATTTATCACTTGTTTGCCCCAAACAATGAGGCAAATGGAAACATGGGGGAAATTACCTGCACTGTGGCCTTTTTGGCATCGTGTCCAATGGGAATATTTACTCTTCCTTTAGCACCAACTCAAACTCCACCATCCCAGGGAAGAACAGGCTGAGCACTCCCCAGGCAGGAGTGGGGCAGGAGAGGCTCAGACCTGATCCCAGCATCTCCTGCAGGGAGTGGGCAGTGGTAGCAGCACAAGCTCCAGCCCAGCTGCCACTGTCAACACAGGGTGTTTGTACAGCAAGAGGAGATCATATTCATCAGAACAACACCCTTCCTCTTTCTGTGTGTTTTTGGAGTGTAATTGCCATTGAACTACCCATGTGCCACCTCTTCTCTCTTGCTAGAAGACTAAAGAGGAGGTTATTGTCAGTCAACAAAGATTTTATAATTATTTTTATGATAAAAAAAAAACACATTATAAGCAAAGCATGACGTTTTAATGACATGGTTTTGTAATCCTTTTGAATATTCCTGTTGAGCTAACCAAGCCTTTCAACTCTTTTTTGTTGTTGGCTTAAAATGCTGGCACATATGTTGCTCCAGATCTCCCTCCCTGTGCTATTTGCTCTGCCCAATTCCCCCTGCAGGTTTTGGTAAATGTTACCACTGGCAGGTAACAAAGTGCAGACGTTTACTGACAGTGATATTATCTGCTCCTATCAGCTGGGAGATGGTCATGAGCACCATGTGTATGTGAAGAATATGTTCCAGCTTTGTATGTAGCGTGCTAAGTTCCCCGTATTGGAAAGATTTTCAGAAAGTTATTGATTTTCCAGTCCTGTAATGAGTTCAGAGAACACGAACAGAAAATATTATTCCAGAAATTGATTTTTTTTAATTGTTCACAGTACTACACTGGGGCTGTGAGGCACATCACATGCTTTCTGCAGGAGAAGACTTTGAACTTTGGAAAAATATTGCATCTGTAAACACGGAGGAGAAATCACGTGGCTAATCCTGGGGCTGTCTCAGAGAAGCCCTGGGTCCCCACTTGTTCTGTCTGATTTTGAAAATCCATCCCTCTAACTCCCCTGGCAGGAACAAGGTCTACAGGAGAGATTGGACTCTGCATCTGTGAGGCTGGATCGTGTCCTGGTGGGAGCTGCCAGGATGGGTCAGGGTCAGAAGAAGCCTCAGCCATCCCCTGTGGTGCAGAAACCTCCATCCAGGGATGCCCTGGGGACAACGTTCACCCACCTAAATAGTTTGCATTTAATTTGTACTCTGTGATTGCCACCACCCAACTTCTTCTTGCTCCCTCAAACTGGTCACAGCCCCCTGGGGCACATCCCACACCAGTACAAGCATCCCTCTGAGCTCTGCTGGGAGCTCAAGGTGCCCCTGAGGAGGAGAGAAACTCCTCTGCCTGCTTTCCAAATCCATGGAGCTGCTGTACATCACCATCCCAAAGGTCCAGCTGGATGCCTTGAGCCAGCTACCCAGGAGCTCTGGAGCCAGAACATTTCTGAGCGAGGCTGCATTTTGGTGCTCTGCTGCTCCATCCTGATCTCTGCACTGGTGCTTTAGAAGTTTAAACTTTACCCTCTTTATATTGCAGCTGGAGCTGCCTGTGGGTGCAATAAACACCCTGGGTGCACATATATTGGGCTGGACTCTGCCCCAACCACCCTTCAGAGCTCACATTTCAGAGGGAACTGAGCTCTTCTGAGACAAGCCCCAAGGGCTTGGCCTGGGCCATCCTCTCATCTTTTTTCCTCTCCTCCTCTTGGCCCTGAAGCAGTGGGAATTAAAACCTCAGCTTCAAGTACTGGAAAGGTTTGGAGGATAAAGCTTTAATGTGGGGGCTACCATGGGTTTGTTGGCTGCAGCAATGGCACTTGCATGTGCCATTTGCCTTGAGAAATTTCATCCACTCCAGAGTTTCTTGCTGAAGTAGGGCTGACTTTGCGTTTTCCTGCTGGAAGGCATCAGCATCTCCTGAGGTTGGCAGGGGCCAGAAGTTGGTCTCTGATGTCCCTGTTCCTGCACAGGTTCACCAGGCCACTGGTCCCTTTGAAAGTCCTTTCCCCAGTCAGTGCTTTTTCTGGTTTTTAATTCTCAGATGATGAGAGGGAGATAAGAGAGGAAAGGGCCATGGGGTTAGAGCAGAGCAGCTCAGAGTAAACTGCCATGGTCCTGAGTATTTGAGATGTTTTTACCCTACTTACTTACCCAGCATCTGGCCCCTGAGGAGCACAGGGAACTGGCTGAGGGCAGTAACTTCTCCCATGAGTGTCCATGGCCAGAAGCAGACATGGGAATAACCATCTCTTAGAGATATCCCATGGCTGCTCTCCCCTTCATCCCAGGGACAGAGAGTGGGATGTGCCCCAGCTATGGATCTGCTGTGCCAGAGGATGCTCCATCCCAGCTCTCCTGGCTGCTGCTTCCACCCCAGCCTCTTCCCAGCACCCAGAAATTTCATTTGCACAAGAAAACTTGTCCTGGACCTGCCAGATCTGGAATGTCTTTTTTTTTTAATTTCTTCCAGGCAGCATTTTTTCATCTCTAATTATTAACTGCAGAGAGATGTCTCTTCCCTTCTTTGGGGAGGATTTTGGGTCCTCCTGGGAGAGGTGAACGAGCTGATCAGTGCTTCATGCTGGTGACTCAGTGATCTTGTTGCAGGCAGAGAGTGTGGTGGCTGCTGCTTATGGAAAATATGAGTAGTTACATCCAGTAGAAAAAAAAAACCCAAACAAACTCCCCCTTCTAAAGAAGCTGTTCTTTCCCTCTTGCAGAATAATGACATATTTTCTGTAAAGGCCAAGCCAGGAGCACCCAGCAGAGTCAAGGAGGGGAGTGCACTGCAGTTAGGGATGTTATTGGAATTCTTCCCTCTCATTGCTCAGCTGTGCCAGGCATTAAAGAAGCCATTGGAGTCACTTCTCTAGAAAACCTGCAAATTAGGAAGGTTGGGCAGACAGCAAAACCACCCAAAAAGATAATTTCCAAGTTACAGGGATTACTTATTCTGCTGTAGTCACACAAACAGTTTGCCAGTGAATTTGGCTACTATGAAATTTCTTCCAGAACCTGTGAAACCTCAGGAAGGAGGAGGCAACGCACGTCCATAAAGCTCCAAACCTTATTCTAATAAAAAGAGTTGAAAGTTGCTTTGGCTGAAAAAGTGCCTCTGCAACAATGTAATTCCCAAATGAATTCCCAGCAAAACCTTGGGAAACATCTCAGGAGATGAGAAATGCTGCAGTGAAAGGAAGTTTCGTGGGAAATTAATGAACCAGGTGCCCTCCCCATCCCTTGCCTGCGGCACCTCCCAATCCCAGCAGCATCAGACCAGGGGAGAAATTCCCCTCCTGCACCTGCAATCATTCTACCAGCCCATTTTTCACCTCTGCAAGAAAAAATGGTATCACTGGGGGTATTGTTTTGCAAGAATCCTCCAGGAGAAGGGTGTGGAAGGAAAGGAGGGAGAAAATGCTGCTTCGTTCTTTACCTCCCAAAGCAATTACTGGTGTCACTCAGCTTCCTGGGAAGTGGGGGTGTGGATGAGAGTGAATTGCAAGCATCTTCCCCACCTCCTTTTGCTTTAAGATAGCTGGATATTTTTTAAAAATTAAAGTATTTCACCCCAAGAATATACATAGTCTTTTTTAAAGTGTTTTCCCCTGGCTTGAGGGCAGAAGGGCATTGAGGGAAAGCAGTCAGCATGGATTAGTCCCCTTCTAACTGTGCACTTTGGGGGCTTAGGCAGTGACCAGGCGTTTTGAGGGGTACCCACGACCTTCCCGAAGGGCTAGGACTTGCAGGATGACCTAAGGGTAATTCTCAATGCTCATGTCCCCTCGGAATTCCCACCGGGATAAGGATGGGAGCACCGCAGTTAGCCCAGTCTCACTCTCCCATCTAGTGGTAAAAGGAGGAAAGGTGATCCGGGAAGAAAAAGAGAAATCGCAGCTTTTGGAGACTTTTGGAAGGGGTATCTCCTCCAAACCCATCTTCCCCAATATAGGGAAATGTCACCGACCTGATCCAGGGAGAAACAGCAAAACGCAAAAGTGGTTCTGAGCCTTTCCCTGGGTCCAGGGGACTTTGGGGGAGCTCTGCCCTGGGAAAAAGCCAGGAAGAAGAAAGAGATCTGCACATTGATGGATACACCCAAGGTCAAAAAGTCTGGATTTGAAAGCAAGCATTTCAAGAACGTTTTTTAACCACTCGTGGTGAGTGGGAGGCAGGAAGGAGCAGAGCAAGGCGAGAACGGTGTCTTCCCCACAAGTAACTTCTTCCCTTCAAATAACTCTCCCTGCTGCTCCGGGTACAGACAATGGCTTTGCAGCTATCCCCCCAGCCCCATGACCACCCCTCTGCCTTCCTAGAAAGGCCTCTGTGGTCCCCTAAACCAGGGAGGTGTAACCTGGTGACGCTGATTGTGCAGCCCAGACCCACAGGCATCGAGCTCAGGAAATGGGGAGTGTGCAGAGCCTGAAGCTGCAGCCACACAACAGCCCCTCAGACCTCTCCTAGGAGGTGACATATTGGGGCTGAACAAGGGGAAAATGGTTCTTTACAACTCCTCTGAGCTGTAAAGCTGGGTGTTATTTCAGCCAGACCCACAGAACCGGGTGGGAAGGGTTTCACTCCTCCTTCTGGAATTTTGAGGGGTTCAAAGTGATTCAGGCCCAAGAAATCCCATTTTTTCCATGAGGATCTGGTGCAAAACCAGGTGAGTCAGTGAATAACCCTATTAGGCTGTTGCAGCCTGGGCTGAAGAGGTTCAGGGCTCAGGATGCTGCAGTTCCCATGCTGGTACCTAGAACTCAGTCCCAGAGACCTGAGGAGCAGAATGGGTGTTCTCTTAACAAAGATTTATGTTCTCCTGTCAGATGGAAGAACCATGGTGTTTCCTGGAAGGTTAGATGATGTTTTATTTTCAGCAAATAAGGTCAAAAGCACAAGGGGGACAAAAGACTAATGTGATGTCTCATAGATCAGCTGTTTGCAAATCTCAGAGGTGCAAGTGCTTGGCTCACGTTGCTGTTAAAAAAACCAACCAAACAAACAAACAAAAAAAAACCAAAAAACCCCAACAACAACCAAAAACATAAAACAAAAAAATTCCTGGAGCAGCAGGCTGCTAAACTTGGCTTTTCCTGGGGTATCACCCACACAGTCTGCAGTGTGAACAACCTCAGCAAGAAAAAGCTGACTCAGCTGATTGTGCTGCTCACTCCCACACTGTCAGATGACAAAACCAAAAGGTGCTGGGAGGGTTGGGGTGGGCAGGGGTGGGCCAGGTAAGGTGGCATCTGCCAGCAGGAATGCAGTCCTCTGGGGGGAGGTCCTCAAGCTGCACCCACAGCTGTCTGGAAAGGGGATGGAAGCGGGAGCTGGCGATGGGATGCACGGAGGATGCAGGGAGCTGTGTTGATCCCCGCTCCCTGGGGTGGGACACGGCTGGGCTATGCACAGGGTGGCTGGGAGCAGGGAGGGTGCTGGCTGAGGGTGCTGAGTCCCCTCGATGCTCAGCTCCCGCATCCCTCAGCTCTCGGGCAGGTCGGGAGGTGGCAGCCTTCACCGCAGATGGATGCGGTCGGGAGGGTGAGAGGCAGCGGCAAGCAACCCGGCCCGGCCCAGCTGCAGAAAAGCTTGAATGAGAAAGTTCAGGTAATGGCCAAGTGTGGGAAAGGAGTTGTGAAGGTGGAAAAAGTCTCCTTTCTCTCATGAATGCACCGTAGGGGTTAAGCATTGAGTTGGCACAGGATGTCTCGGGATGTGCTTCACGTGTGGGGCAAAAGGGTCCCAGGAGCAAATCCCAAATCCCCCCCAGCAGATTTCTGTAGGTATAAATCAGATTTCCTTTCCCCCCTGCAAGATCATTTGGATGCAGCATGGATGCCACAGCCTGGGTACCCGGGTGGGATGTCCTGGGCTCGCACCTCTGTTGATGGCCCTGCAAACCCTCCCTTGGAAAGCCTGTTCCCTGCTACAATTAAAAAAAAAAAAAGGTTAATGAAAAGACAGGCTGGAAACCTGGAAGCACACTTACTGCTATTGCTGTGATGCTCCATTTGAGCTGCAAAGAGAAGATGAAGTTCTGCCTCCCACTAGAGGTGTCACCAGGGAAAATTATTCCTTCCTTCTCTAAGTGGCATCACGTTGTTTCTTCTTTTCAGCTTGCTGCCACCTTGGTGTCACAGTCTGTTCCTCCATGAAAATAATCCAGTTACCTGGCAGTGGTGGTACTCTACCTCCAACCTCCCACACCCCCCCAGACAAAATCAGTACCAAAGCTAATTCAAAAATAGATTCACCTAGGAAAGAAGACTAAATAAGGGCTGCTCTTAGCATGTGAGGAGCTAATGAAGACCCACTTAGCAGTCTCATCAGCTTCAGCAGATGATTGTTGATTGCGGGTCTGCTGCTACTTTATTCTTCCTTGCTCATTACCCCCAGGTCAAATGAAAGAGGCACAAAATCGGGGTGGGGATGAGAACAGAGATGGACATCGTGGTGACCCATCCCAACTGGAAAATGACTGGTTAGGGTTTTTTATAGCCCGTTAGGTAGAGCTGTTTCATGTAGCAGCAAGAGGCAGGTCACTTCTAATCACCAAGGGCAAGATCCAGCTCATCACACCATCCCCTGAGCCTTGTTAATGAGATGAATCTGAACAGTCCTGCCTGGAGACCCCTTGGAGAAGAACAGGGCAGGCATTTTGGGGGTGGTTTAGGATTCACCACGGATGTGCTGGTATTTCCCAAGGGACTCAGGGCTGTCTGCACCCACCTCGATGCAGAGGGTGAGGACTGAAAAGGGTGGCAGCTCTGCTGGGCACCCAGCTCCTGGGAGCTGCTCTGACAGTGGCTGTTACCCTCACTGCTCTCCTCTGCCCAGGAAGCCTTTTCTCTCCCTGCAAGAGATTTTTCAACCAGCTGAGACACTTATTGTGAATAACATACATAAATACAGCCTAAGCTATATAAATACAGGGAATCCCCTAACAGGATTTTCTTCTTAAGCACCTTAGGACACCGATTTCTGCCTTTCCTGAAGCCAAACCAGGAGGGCTCAGGGACTGTAAAGTGAGTGAAGTTTTGATGCTATCTTTATTAATAACCTGGGAAAGAAGAAAGGGAACAAAGTGAAAGAGAAACAGAGAGCCAGCCAGATCTTGCCTCACCACAAGTACCCACGCCTTGATTATTTTGCCAATGAACTTGTGGCAATGGATGAAGATGGAAGAGGGATGCTGCAAAGTGAAGGGCCCTTCCCAGAGGGCCCTGTTGCAGTCTGGGTGACTTTGTTGTAAAATCTGCTGTGTTCCTCTGTTTGATCCAGCCCCAAGGCTTCCTTGTCTGTGGTTACACCCAGACCCTTCATTCCCTGTTCCTAACCCAGTAAACCATTCTCATCTACCAGTTCTGGGTCAGAGGAAACTGCTGTTATTAGGCTATTTTATGGACGTTTAATTAATTCCACCTCTGTGATTACACTAATTAGCTAACTGGTTTCTAAGGGCTTGCATTACACCTTCATTAATCACAGTGTTAGCTAGTCTCGTTAAGAGTCCCTGATTTTTTGCATTACAATTTGAAATTATTCAATGCAAAAGTAATTTGAAGGGGGAAAGGAAGTCAATAGGAAGAGACACCGTCTTCACCAGCAGCTTGGCTGAGAGCCTCTCTGATATATTTAGAAATATTATGATTTCCAAGAGCCTGCCAACCATTTACTTAGTGTCTATATATATTAAAAAAAGAAAAAGAAAAAAAAAACAAACAAACAAAGAAAGAAAAGGTAAGTTTGAAGCTTGCAAATCACAACTGTTAAAGGCTCCTTCTCGCTTTCTTTGATCTGAAGCAGTTGACTGACACATTCAAATGGGATCAAAAATAAAACAACTGACAACAGAGCTCCTTCATCCTGACAGCTGTACCCAAATGCTTGCTGCAGCTCCACCACCTCTGCAGTGAAGAGAAAACCCAGGGCAAAGAAGAAATAAAGATTTAAGAGGAGGTTACATCTTGGCTGCTGGCAAAAACGTTACTCTGACAGCTCTCAAGATCTTCCTATAAATCCTCATCTGCAGAGATTATTTGGTGTGCTAAAGGATTCTGTAAAAAATCAAAATTAAAAACAAAGTGGCGCATGTTGGACAGTGAAAATATGTGAGCAGGAGAAGGTTTGTCACCGTGGTTATGGTGAAAAAAAATAATAATATTTATAATAAGATGATGAGAAAGATGATGGGTGAGAAAACAGTTGCCCAGAGACCTGCACTGCACCAGGGTGAACACATCAGCCCCCCAGCAGCTACCCCAGGAGGGGAACCTCTGTCTCCCCTGGGATTTATTTTTTTATAGCAGCCACCTCTCTATTTACCTATTTTGCATCTCTTCAGTCTCCAACCAGTCGTTTTCAGCTGCTGCAAAGCTGAGCTCTGAAGAAGGATGTCCAGCCTGGGTGCAGTGTGTGGCTCTATGTGATGCTGAAGAAGGTGGCCAGACCCCAGCTCAACAAGGTCCTTCTGTGCAGCACAATTTTAACAAGCACCAAGTAAAACTTTTTTAGCAGAAGGGACAAGGGTGGTGTTGGTCTCACCTGCCAGGGATGGCTTTGACAAGGAGAGAGAGAAGCAAGGAGCCTCAATTTCCTGAAACAAAGAGGCTGAAGAGCCCCTGTGACAAGCAAACCGTTAAAAAGAAAAAGTAACAATAATACCCAGCAAAATATTGCATCAGGGAAAAATTTCTGCTTGGTTTTAGCACAGATGTTGATATTGCACACTCAGAAATGGCTGCGTGGAAACACATTTGCAGCCTGCTATTAGATGGTGCAAAAAAGCAGAGAGCTGTGCTTGCAAGGGGGAAATTAAAGCATTTTAAAAATTAAAATATATTTTTTAAATGTGTTTTTTTTTTTCCAAAAGGCATATTCTCCTCTGATGGAAAAGTTATGAGCAGAGAGACTGAGCTTCCCCAAATCACATCCAGAGTCTGTGATTACCTTGAAGCTCTTGTCCAGCCCTCCTCTACTTCTGCAGGAGGAGCCAGGAATGCTCTGCTCTGCTCTTCTTCTGAATTCAGAAAGAAACTCATCCGTACAGCACTCTTTCTACCACCACATGAAAGTCTCACAAAGCATAAGGGGATGTTTTTCAGATTAATGGATATCATCATGTCCAAACCCAAAACCCCTAGGAGGAGGGAATGCTGAGGTCTGTGGGATGAAAGAGTTGGAGGCTGCGAGGAGTTTTTTGGGCACGGTGCCCCTGAAGGTAGCAGATACCAAAGCTCAGGCACAGAGGTGATTGCTCTGCACTTTGTTTATCCCCTTTTTGCACAAGGCTGGGATTTTTCATTTCATCCATAATTCATATCTTGCTGCAGCAATTCCATGGAGGCAGCACAGGACTCCACGGGAAAAGAGGGAGATGCCTTGAGTCACCAGGCAGCAAACTGCAGAGCTTGGGTCCTGCCAGCACCTCCACTTTATCCCAACTGCCCTGTAGGCAAAGACAGGAATAGTCAGTGAAACAGAAGCTGTGGCTGAATTCGGGGAAGGACAAACTGTGCAAGAGAACAAAGGGTGCAAGAAAAGCTCTGTTTGTAGCCAGGAGAGACTGTGCACAGCTGCCAGCAGCATGGGGCTCCTGGTGCCTCCAACCTGTTTTACACCTGCAAATACCATCCTAACTGAGCTCAGCACTAGATGCTCATACCCCACCAGCTTTTGGGGCCAGGTTTTTTTGGGTTGTTCGGGGTTTTTTTGCCATGTAGCTCCAGCAAGTGCTGGAGGGTGACAGTCTTTGCTGTCACCTCGGATGGGGAGGTCACTGTGCTGCTCCGGCTGTACCACATGTACAATCAGCCTGTGCTCACTCCCAGGGCTAAAAAACTTCCTCCTCCAACCCTGCTGCCTTGCCATAACACACAGACCAAAAAACCCAGTTTGTCAGAAACTGAAGTGTTTTGTGAGATTAAAATGTAAATGTTGGGCTCGGCTTTTGGGGGGGGGGTTGTGATATTTTACTCGTGACTCTGCAAGGAAATAGATTGTTGATAACTCTGGAGCTGCTGTTGCAAACAGCTGAAACCTTGATAAATAAACCCTCTGTCAGCCAGCTCTGAAAACCAACTTGCTGGTGGTTTGGAGAAATATTGAGAATTTCAGAGCAGCCTGTAATTACAGCAACCCCTCCTACACAGCCTGTCCCGGGTCTGAGAGGAGAGGGGGGCTGCAGAATGTCCTGTCTGACACTGTTGGAAATATACATCAGGGATTAACTTTTTACTGTGTTCATTGACTTAAAAATATGGGGAAAAGGCCACGTCATGTGTCATACTTTGCACTCAGTGTCACCTGTGAATAAGAGAATGTAAAGTTGAAAAGCAGCTTGAAATAATTCATATGAAATTCCTGCCTGGCTTGGCTCTGGATTGCAGCCTCATCTCCATGGGACACCTGCAAAAAGGTCTGGCTGAATCCAGATCTAGGGCCCGCCCTAGGCAATGCTTTTTCTTCTCATCCCATGATAGATCCAGGTCTCTTGTTCCTGATTCTGCAGAAACTTGCACCACACGCAGGCACGGCTTTGGCTGCATGGCACCATGGTTTGTGATTTATCCAGGAACCTGCTGTAAATGCTGATGAACTTCAGGAAGAAAAAAAACAAAACAGGAGCCTGCTAACTTTCTGCTGGTGACCAAGGCTCTCAGCCACCCACCAGAAGTGAGTTACTGGGGTTTTTGCATCCCTGGTGCACACATTTAAATGGCTGAACCTTGGTATATGAAGCTCTTGGCTCAGGGTTCCCAGAAGAAAGCTCTGACCAGCATCAATATTCACAGCTTTATTACCAAAACCATCATGAATTTAAATGAACCTTTCTTGCATAATACGTATAATAACCTGAACACGACTGCACAACTCAGCCAGCAGCACTCGGAAATGATCAGCAAGTAAAGAATCACTCATAGGATTAATTTGGAAAATAATTTCAAACAACTGAGATGTATATGAAAATGAACAGACCACTCATTAATAGAGCTTGAGCCTGATCTGTAAACTTAGCTACTCACTTTTTATCCCTTAAGTAAACTAGCAAAAGTAATGTATTTATAGCCTCTTGACGTAAGTAGCCCCAGTGAAATATTGTGTGTAATAAATAATCTGCCATCTCCGAAAGCCTACAGGACAAAGCAGCACCAAGGTACTGCAAAGGCAAACTCTGTGTGGTTAATGAGTCCTGGTGAGCTGCCAGCCAGCTGAAAACATCCCAAATGAGAGAAAGCAATGAAAACATTGACTTTATTAACGTAGGATCGGGTTCTATTGACACAGCCGCAACTCAAGGTCATTGGATGAAGTCTGCTGTCAGCTTTGTGTGGCACCTTTAAACATCCCTTCCCACCATCACCTTGGTGTTTGGTCAGCTTTACAACATGGTGTTTGTCAGTCCTTTTCTCTGCTGTTTTTTCCCTCCTTTCCTTTCTGATGCAAAGATCCTAAGCTCTTGGCCCTTTTCCCCTTGCCCCATGCTTCCAGCATTGCTTTTTTCTGGCATCACAGATTACACAGTGCATCCACATTAAAACTGAATGTGTTCATCACCCTTTTTAAATAAGGATGTCATTTGTAAATGCTTTATTCATAATTAATGGAATTATTACAAGGTGCAGCCACATTCTTCATCCGTGTACTGTAAGATACGTTGTAAAGTGCATTAGTAAAAAGCTTTATAGATGAGGACATGACAACCTGACTGTGAGGCACATTATGTGATGTAGCCATTGTTGTGACAATCCTTATGCAAGATTTTAAGCTATCAGTCAGCCAGGGGCTGATTGATAGTGTAAATGTTAATAATTAATAATGGGATAATGTTGATAACTAATTAATAGGAAATGATGAGTATGGATTTTTTTTTTAGTCAGTATTATGCTAATATGCATTATTCACTGAACATAAAATCACGTTAGAGATGAGAAAGGCTCTCCAGCTCTCACTGATGAGTCAATGCTCCTCTTTCCCAAGCAGCTCTTTTCACCTGGCTTCCTGGATGAAATCCATGGGTTAAGATGTATTTTTAACACAAAATCCCAGCTCTGAATATGTGCTGACCAGAGTGATGTGTCAAGTCATGGCTGGTGGGACAGGAGTACAACACACCTGCCCGCTTGAGGCAAGGGAGACCCAGAGGCTCCTTCTGCTACATTTATAAGGGAGCATTTATCTTGCCATGCAGGGATTGCCACTGCAGATTTTCTTCACTTCTCTGTGGCATCCTCCAGCAATCCAACCCATCTGGCACACTTACTTTTTTACAGTGTGAAGGGGAAGGTCCTTGAGCTGCTGAGAAACTGATGCGGCAGGTGGAGTGTAAAGATGGAGAGAGAGGAAGTTTAGTGAAGCCATAAAGGTGGCTCAGTGGTGCTGCCATTTTTTTGCAGCTGACATTCCCTTTCCTTATCTGTGCTAGCCAGGATCAAAGCAAGTGTCATGGCATGCTGGCCAAGTGGCCACCTGTTTGCCACCAGGCACAGACTGCTCGGAGGGTGTGAAATGCCAATAGCAGCCTCAAAAATCAGCATTTAGACACAGACCCTAGGGAATGGCCCCAGGGACCTGCTGGATTCCAGCACTCCCAGCATCTCCCCTTCTCTACCCCAGCAGCACTGTCTCCATCACCCACCTCACAGCTGCCCTGGCAGGACCAGGGATATAATTTTGCTTTCTCCAGTTTCAAAGACTAAGATGCAGACGAAGATGCTCAGCTGCTTTGCAGCTAACCTAAGCCAAAGGCATCAAATATACCCAGCTCACTGCCACTCTCCTGGCAGCACAGCCTCCCAGGAGGAGGAGGAGGAGGGCTGCAGTCCACACACCTCTTGTGACACCCTGATCCCTCCAACCACACCAACATTCCCCCAACCTTCAGACCATGCACAAGCACGGGGTGCTGAGCACTGTGAGAGCCTGCCCTGGGGAGAGCTGGCAAGCACTGGTTAGTGCAGGAGTTGTCACATGGAGGAGATGAATATCTGGAGGTTTTTTTTTTCTTCCAGGGATGACAGTCCTTGGAGCTGATCCACAGATTATCTTTTCTATCCCTCCTCCCTTCCCCACCTCTCAGTTTTTGTGTTCGGCTTTTCGACGTTTTTACTTCAGAGAAATCCGCAAGTACATTTTCGGGTGGATGTCACCAGGATCCACTTCCTCCCGGCCCACAGACAGTCTGTCTCTTATCTCACTTACATTAGTATCAATTATTTACAGTGGGAATGCTAAATCATGAAAATGAAGTTGCAGCAAAGCTCTGCCTCAGCTAAGTACCCCACACCGCTTGCAGCTTTCCCAGCCCCTCTGCTGTTTGTACTTGTAGAGCAACAGCCACAAATTTATTATTTTATTCCCCCTTCCAGAGCTGTGGGGCAGAGCAGTGGCCAAGCACCCCTAGCCCAGGATCTTCCTGAGGGTAAAAATCCCATATGGAGCACAGCAGGCAACATGTTGTTAGGGAAAGCTTTTCCATGGTGACCAAGTTTTGGAGCAGCTCAGCTGCTTTGTCTGCTTGCCAGAAGGTTTCCTTTGCATTGTTGTCTTTTCTTTTTTTTTTTCTTTTTTTCTTTTTGCCCTTCCACAGAGGCTTCCTGACATTGGAAAATAATGGTTGATGGAAGGAGACAGCCTGCCTGCCTGCAGCTGACACCCCAAGCAGGATGCAGCCTTTCCCCTCATCCTCCTCCTCCTCCCATGGAGAAATTCTTCTTCATTTGGGGTGAAGAGGCTCCTTCCCCACTGTTGCTTCCCAGTTCTGTGGGGTTTGAAAGGATTTCTCACACTGACAAGCAGCCCCTAATGAGCTTCTTAAATGACCGAGAGTATGAGGGATTTTTTTGATAAATAGCATTTAAACATGAATAATTAAAATCTCAGTTAAATGGGGATGTTATGCAGCTTAGGACAGTGTAAATACAAGTGCTGGGGCTTTGCTCATATCTTTACTCTTTGGATCTAGAACAGAAGCAGTACTTTACCTCCCTTGGTAAGTGCACCACTAAGTGAGGTGATGCTCACACTCTTGACCTTGGAACTGTGCCTACATTTAAATTTCCAGTTCTTCTCAGTAGTTTTCAGATGAATCCCTGCCTGCACCCGAGAATTTGTCCTTCCCTAGTTTTCATTTGACTGCTTACCCAGCACATTCCCACTTTGCTGGTTACAACTCAGGAAAGTGAAAAAGAACCCCCAAGAAAAGGAAAAAAAAAACAAATAAACATTTCAATACCTGTTTTTAGAGACTATTCAGAGAGTGAGAAGAGCCCTGGAGTGCAGACCAGAGCCCACAGACACTGAGCAAACTGTTCTTGACCCACCATGGGCTAGCAAGGGGGTAACCCTGTGAGACATGAGCTAAGCCCAACATTACAAAGCTCCAAGCCTACAACACAGCTCCTTAAAGGAAACCTCCAACCACCAGTGACAAATTCAGCACTGGAAGGGTGATTTGGGGCACCTTGGAGCCTCCCTGGCAGCATGTGGTG
This sequence comes from Florisuga fusca, assembly GCA_038090715.1. Taxonomy (NCBI): domain Eukaryota; kingdom Metazoa; phylum Chordata; class Aves; order Apodiformes; family Trochilidae; genus Florisuga; species Florisuga fusca. The sequence goes on from JAAWXA010000023.1 coordinate 2,775,562, forward strand.
GCTGTGGTCCATGGAGTGGAACTGAAGGGCAGGGCTGGTCTTGGCTGGAGGTTTCCATCTCCCAGGGGATGCTGTTGGAGATGGAAACCTTCAGCCAAAGCAAGTCTTGCCCCCAGTCCAAGGCTCAACCCTTAGTGCTTCCCCATCCACACTTGTGATTTAGGGCAGACTTGTGCAGGACAGGGATGCCAGGGAGGATGAAGGGAAAGAAGGGTGTTTTAATTTTAACCTCCTGTGAGTCACTGCATTACCCCTGAGCCTGTTTGACCCTTTTACTGTTGCATCAGCCTGTTTATTTTCCTCATAAAACTAAAACTGAATCAATTCCCTTTGCCTCAAAGCCCTTTATGTGTCCTGGTGCCCAGGACCACCCCTAGCAACAGACCTCATGAAAGCTGAATCTTTGGGAGCAGGAACCAAATCCACCTCCCCATCTTCCTCCTTCTTTCTGCTTCAGCTTCATCTATTGCATTGAAAAGATAAATTGTATCTATTTATTTTAAATATAAATGTACAATGCTATCTGCTTGCATGTGCATGGTGAGGCTCTGTTGTATATGTATATCTCTACAACCAATAACCATGTCTTGCTGGGGATTTAAGTATTAGTCTTCAAAATCCAGGTCTAGAGCTCCAGATTTATTTTTATGAAAATATTCTCTTTCTTGCTTAAGGAAAGATATTAATTATAGATGCAAACCCATAAATCTTCTGGCTTTAGGTGAGATATTTGCTGGATTATAAATACGAAATGGAGATGAGGGTCCTGCTCTTCCTATTATTACTATTATTATTACTTACTGGTTATTATTTTCTGTATGATCAGTATCTTCAGGTGGGTCAAACATTACTGGGGAACGGGGAGCTAAGCGTTCAAAGGCTGCACTGATGTTGAATTCATTAAAAGGTTTTCTATCCCAGCCTTGCTCTCTGCTGCATTTCAGAGTCTGGTGAGTCATTAAACACCCTGTTCAGGTCTCTTCCTCTCCTCTCCATCCTGCTTTTGGGACCTCATTTTGTTGTACTGCTTTTGCCAGATCATATCAAGCTCCCTAATGTTTATTAATGATGTCCTGTGCATCCTGCTGCCAGCGTGCTATTGTTTCCAAGGTTCTGCTTTGACACCACTTTTGGAAAGCAGACAATCCAGGAGGCACAGAGGACCCCGGTATCACCCAGGGCTTTCTCACAGGTGACCTTTTTCTTCTCCACTATTCATTGTGGCAGATCTGGGACCATCAGTAATAAGCCAGCAGGAACTGAGCACCCAGAATACCAAGTGGAGGATTTGCTTCAGGCAGGATGTCACAGCTTTGATGTGGACAGTCCTGATGCTGCTCAGCACCTTCAAGGGAGGGCTGGTGGACCCTCCCCATACATCAGCCCAGCACTGAAGAATCGAGTGTCACTTGGGAATTCAATACAAACCAAGACAGAAATACATTGCAGTGGATCTCTCAGACTTTGCCAAGTGCTCCAGAGCCAGGGATGCCAATTAACTCGACTTAAATTGATGACTTCATTGAGGACCTCAGGGATTGCTCCATCAGCTTCCCTGCTGATCTCTGATGCTCCAGCCATGGCTGTTGCTCTGTGGTCCATCAAGGACTAAAGGAAGCCAGATGCCCAGCACAAAGGGCTAGGTGCTCACAAGCATAAGGAGAAGGAAAAGCATGGAGTTGGGCTGGTGTGGAGCTGGAGGGATGCCTGCAGCCAGCTCTGGCAGATGCAGCAGGTTGATGACTCAAGGAAAGCGTGGAGTGGGACCTCAAACTAAATTCATATAACATCCTACCTTGAAATTAATAGGACCTTGTATGCCAGGACTGTAAAGACAGGGCTCTCTGTAAGGTCTGCTTTTTTGAATTAGACTCCAGTGCTTAAATAAATTGAGCTGTCAGTATATTAAATGATTTAATGCCTTCTTCGGTTTTGCAGTGGAATCCTAATGAAAATACTCCTCAGTATAAAAAGCTGGATAAATTAAATGGTGAAGTGTTTTAATAAATGCTCTGTTGTTATGGTGAGCCACATTAAAGCAGTGTTTATCTGTATGGGAATGATGTTGCCCTGGCTCTTAAAAAAATTCCTACTGGTTCAGACTTTTTCTGACATGAAACATAAGCATTTTGCTTAAGTTATTCAGTTTAAAAGCATCTGCACAGTTCCTGGTCCAAAGCCTGAAATCAATGGAAATCTTGTTGGCTGGCTAACACGGGGCTGGATTAAATGGCATTTGAAGCAGAGGGCTCTTGCAGGTTGCTTTGGAGCTGCTGAAGTTGCTGCCTGATGCTGTCTGCACTGAGCAGGGACACAGGAGGGCTTGGGGGGTTCACTGCTGAGGTCAGGAGCATCCTGCAGTGCTGCCTCCCCCATCAAATGAATAATCTGGATTATCAGCTCTGGCTGGGCCCAGCAGTAAAGAGGTGGCAGAGAGGGGGGGACAGCAGTGATGGCATCAATCATGTCAGGGCTAAATCCAGGCCAGCTCAGGACCTGCAGGGCTTGGCAGTGCTCAGCATGGGCAGCAAGCACCTTGGTGTGGGCTGCAGGGATGAGAAAAGGTCCCAACCCCCCAGCTTCAGGGATGGGGTCCTGGATTTACAGCTGGATAGATTTTGCTGATAAAGAACCAGAGTGAAATGACAAATAAGCTACAGAGCAGCTTCAAAGCCTTTCTTTGCTGATCCCATTACAAGTTAAGGTAACAAATGGTATTTCTTTTATATCCTGTATGTAAGGTACAGAGATGCTTCTAAAGGTAAAGACCCTACTGGAAGATAAAGTCCCTTATATGTAAATCAAATATGAAACAAATTTAATTGGCATCCTTTTGGATATCAATTCTTATCTAACCCCCCCCTCAGTGTTTTTTGGAAGGAAATTTTTTTCTGGACACTGTTTCCAGAGCTTGAAAACCCAGAAATAATGTCCCAGTACCCAAGAACAAAAAACCCCAATTAAATTAGATATATTTCTATATACCTGCTTGCTCCTCAGTTCATCTGGATGCACAGTAAGACTTCAGCTTGCAGGGCAGACCCAGAAGAAGTCAATGGGTGAGGGAGGGCTCTGCTCCCAATGCTCCTGCTGAAGAATTTCCACGAAAGGAGAAATTTCAGCAGCTCCCAAACCAGAAAGCAGAGATGTGGGGGACCTGCAGCAGAAAGCCATGCCATGCAGGATGCTGGCTCATTCTCCTTCTGCAGTTCTCTGAGCTGAGATGAGCATGTGATCGAACTACCCATTTTTACTCAAAATTTTAGCAGCTTTTAAGGAATACGGATTTATCATTTCCCTGAGAAGCCTGTCAGACTAAAGCAGCAGATGGGGATCAGCAGGACTGAACAGGACCCCTGAACAACAGGTCCTTCATGCACTTGCTTTGAGCTGCTCTTTGGCATCACATTTCAGGGTTTTTATAGCAGAGGGATGCAGGCTGGGTTTGGTTTCTTTGTTTTATAGCACCATCCCAGCCTTTCCCCTGGCAAAGATGTTGTAGTGAGAACACTGAGGGTCTGCCTGAGTCTCCACCAAGGCCAGACCAATAACTCTGAGAAAAGGGAATTGTCCCACTGGGTGCTGGGGGACCTCAACACCCGTTCTTAGGAACACCACAAAACCAAAGCAGGACCACCCGCTCCATGCAGTCTGGGTGCCTGGGTGTCAATTCACCGTGATCTTTGGTGGATCCAGGAGATGGCTTAGACCAAGCAAACAAAAAAAAACAATCCACCATGATTTTGAACCAGTCAGTGATGATGAAACCACGTGTTGGGAAGCTGTTCAGATATTTCTCCTCCCAGTTTAAAAAGCGACGGTGTCAGCTTCCAGTCGCTGACTCTTTTTATAGCTCTGTCTATTAGATTGAAGAGCTCTCCCTTTCTGCATTTCTCTGCCCTGTCTGAATACATCTGGATTGTCATTAAGCCATCCCTTAACCTTCTCTTTGTTAAGCTAAGCATATTGGGGTCCTTGAAGCTGTCACCATAAGGCATGTTTTGCAACGCTTCAGTCATTCTCCTGTGCCCTCTCCCATTCATCACCATCCTTCTTGCATCCCAGCCACCAGAAATAGCTGCAGTGTCCCACTAGATGTTGCACCAGAGATATTTCACTCCGTTATTTTTTATCCAATTTCCAGCCTTAGGTAATAAGATCCCTCCTCCTGCAGTGCAATTCGGGTTCCTGGAAGTGTGGCTTTGGGCATGCCCACGTTCAGCTGGCAGTGGTGTCTGCTTGGACCTGGGTCATGAAAGCTGCAGGGCTGAAGAAGAACTGACCCACAAATGGACCCTGCTCCTACTCCCAGCCTCATCAGCATCCTTTGCTTGTAGTGGGTTTTTGACTTTCTCCCATTTGCTAAAGAGGAGGAACTGAAACACAGCCACCCGGGGTGATTCTCTGCTCTGTGTGTTTGAACACATCACCAGGGTTTTCATCCATTCAGTGTGTGCTGTGTTGATTTTACATTGTTTTAGCTTCCTAATAAATGAGACAACATTAAGTCCAACGCCTCGCAGAAGTCAAACGTAAGAGTGTTGATGAAATGTGCTAAATCAATCAAATCTATAATCACACTCTTGAAAAATTATATCAATTTTATTTAATAGGATCTATTTTCCATTAACTCATGTTGATTGTAATTAATTGTTCTCCTTAAATTGTTATTAATCAAGTCCCTTATCAGGTCTTCCATTATTTTTCACAAAATCAACATCAGACAATCAGATTTATAATTAGGCAAGTCATCCTCCTCACTGGAACAAAGTCAGAGCTGCTTTGGTTTTCTGGAAAACTCCTCTCCTCCCAGACACTGCTGGCCTCGGGGACCTCCAGGGACAGATTTTAAAACTTTCAGGCACTGAATATCAAGGGCTGCTGATCAAAAATAAATCCTCCCTCTGTAGCAGCAGCTGTTTAACATCCTCTGTTGGAACTGAAGATATTTCACATTATTGGATTATTTTGCTACTTCATTTAGCTTTCCCCCCACCCCCCAAAAAAAAAAAAAATAGACAAATTAAATATTTAGTGTCTGCCTTTTGTGCATTCTGTTTTTAATGTCTGCTTTTCTGTCTAGACAACTACTTTTAGTCTCTTATATCTAAGAGCACTTCCCTGTTGCCCTCAGCTCTGCTTGCCACGGGTTTGCCCACTGCTTGGGGCTGCTTTATGTTTCCTCATCACCCACTTTCCCTTCCTCCCCATGAGGAAATTCTCTTCTATGACATTCAGAAATTCCAAAACCCAGCAGCATGAGCCCTCCAGCTCACACCATTTAAATTGAAGTTCCCCAGGGCAACACTTCTTAAATATTCTACATACGTGCTGAAGGAGTCAGTAGTTCTTGTTATCTAGTGAGAGCTGATCATCTAGAGAAGCACCTTCTTTTTGACTTTTATTTGGATTTGAGGTCACTTGGTCTGAAGATTCTAATGGTTCTTGGAACACAGTGAGGTCACTTTTGCTATTGATTGTCCCAGATTTGGCCCTTGCTGGGCTCAATGCTGGGGATGTGCCTGTCCCTGCTCCATCTGCTTTAACCCAGCAGAGTACTGGGGAGGGGGAGGGGAGAAAACCTGTAAGTAGAAAAGTGGAGAAGCCCAGGAAAAGACAGCAGAAAGTCTGTAAAATAAACAAGCTGCAAAATGCTTCCAGGTTGCTGCCATTTCTGCATCCTTCCTGCTGGGAGATGTTCAGGGTTGTCTTTTCCTTCGACCAACTCTGCTCCTGTACGCTCCCCTTCATTTTCTGGGATGCCCCTGCTGTGGGTGTGTGGTTATTTTTCCTTCCATTTCCCTGCCTTTCGAATGATTCCTTTGCTGCCTTCTGACATTCAGAAGGTGATGAGTGAAGTTCCCCCTTGGCTGAGCATTGGGGAGTGGGATAAATGGTCTGCAACAAGAGGTTGGTGCCTGCTGTGGGGCAAACTCCATCCCTTTGCAGTGGTTTCCCAGGACAGAGGGACAGTGTGGTGTCTGCAGGGAGAATGCAAAGTCCCTGCCTGCTCACAGCCCTGGTCCAAGAGCTTCACTGGCACAAACTGCATCTCTCTACCTCTTGCCAAAAACTTTGGAGCTGTTCTGGGAACAAGCCTGGGCTGTTTGTTTCCTTACTGCATCCAGCACTTGGCTGGGTTATGAACTTCATTTTTAAATTGCAGTTTCTGTTTCATTTTATTAAAAAAATAAAAAAAAAAATAAAAATTAAGCCCCCTAAATTTCATTAGTTTGCACTTACAAAAATAAACCTGGCACCGAGTAGTGTGCTCTCCTGCAATTGTCTCATCAGTTTACCCTGCCACAGGAGCAGCCCCGTGTCATGCCTGGCATGGTGACAGCACCCGGCTGCCTGCAGTCACCTGCCCTGCCTGGAGCTGGAGAGGTGCCTTCATGGACTTTTATGATTAGAAACTTTGGTTTCAAGGTTTCAGGGGAAAGAAAAAAAAATTAAATTAAAAAAAAAAAAAAAGTTGATTGTAAATTTAATTCCTGCATCTTAGTCATTGCTGAGCCATGGGTCATTAACCACACATTAGTACTGCTGCCCATTTTTCATAGGGGCTGCACCAGAGACATGGAGTGCAGCTGCTGCATCCCAGAGCATCCTGCCTGCCACCCAGGGGTGTCTCGGGGTGGTGGTAGAGACCCAAAGCTTGTGGGTTAGTTTTTTACCAGGCAAATCCCAGAGGAGAGCTGGAACTATTACAGTCCTGAGCATGAGTGCAGTTGGTGGCATCCAGGGGGTGGTGACTTCTGTTGTATTTCACACTAAACCACCTTATTGCTGCATAAAATATCCCAGCTTGATTGTTTTATTTCTTCCCATCCTCCTGTTCATTTTTAACCCTTGAAGCCAGGCAAAGTTTAAACATTTTCAGGATTCAGGCCTGTGGTCAAGGACTCACCCAACCCTAACAGAACAAATGGGATTTACCAGAGGGTTTTGTCCCTCATGGCATGAAAAATACATCTGTGAGGGTGAAAAAGACCCATCCCGGGAGGTGCTGCAGCACCAGCCAGGGTCTCCCAAATACTGGGGTTGTCAGTCTGTCCACAGGCTTGACAAACAGCCCTAGGAAGCTGGCTCCTTTAATAGGCTTCAGGGTTTTATTTATAGCCCCTCTGAATAAGTGCAGCTGATACTTAAGATCGGCGGATTTAATGACAGCGAGCTGGCGAAAGGCCAGGTCTGCAAATAGTGCCACTAAAAATCTTCTCTTCCATAAAATTTGTTTAATGTAAGAAATCATATCGGGGCAGGGTTTTGCCTGCCATTTTTATAATTAGCAGGAGAAAGCTCCATTTCCCATCTAAGAGCAGCCGGCGCTTTATGGGACGCGGCTGCCGTGCGGTGGTGGTTTGGAAATTTATCTCCACATTTGGAGGGGATCTCATGCTCTGCTTCCCAGAGGAAGGGGATCTTCCCACCATGGATCCTTGGATCTCCTCTCGCTTCCCCAGAAACATGGGGAATGGAAAAGAGCAGAAGGACTTGTGCCAGGAGGAGGAGCATCGCACCCCACGTGTGCTACCCCAGGACTTGGAGCCAGGGAGCTGCCAGCCCATGCAGTGACATCCCACTGAGATTTCACCCAAAAGCCACCAAACTAACCAGAAAAGCAGCCCTGGGGATGGGCAGACAGGAGCTGGGCAGTTTGTGAGTTATAGACATGGGAAATGCACTGAAACCACCACACTTTGACTTCACTTTATCAACATTCGGTAACTTGGTGATATTTTTCCCTGAAGGGGCACGTTAGATTCTTGCAACTACTTCCACTTTTTACAGACCTCTCTCGACCATATGCAAAATCCGTGGCAAATTACCTTGAAATGAGAAATGAATTGGTTTATTCCTTTTTTTTTTTTTTTTTTTTTTTCCCCTTTAATAGAACAGAAATTAATTTGGGTGGTTTTGCTTGCTAACCACACCAAAGGACTAAGAGCACCCAGAGCAATGTAGCACACCTTATGGCCTGAATTCCCTGGCACTGTCCCTGGCACCACTGAAGGTAGAAGTGTGTACCTGGGAACAGTTTTTGGAGATAAGCATGTGCCCTGGGGTTTGCAGAGGGAAATGTCCTCTTCCAGCCCAACCCACAGGTCTTTTTTGCCTCACAAGAGGATTTTTTGGTGCCGTACAAGTTTGCCCTCTCTGAGATACCAGCACTTTAAAAACCCCACGTATTTAGGGTAACAAAAAGAAATGGAACGCTAGAAACAAGCAAAAGGTTGGAAACTGTGCTGTCTATATCCACTGGATCTCCTGACATCTCAGCTCTATGGAGATTTTTGTCCAGCTCCCTCCTATTATAAAGATTAAGCCGTGGGTGAGCCCCGACCAGCTCTGTGATTTACATTACCCATTTCTGTAATGGACCCAGCACTTGCCTGGCTGTGAGATGGGCTGATATTTATAGAAACACTCTGGATCCCAGATAAAAAGCTGTGTCTTTACTTGAAGATGCAAGAGATGATTAATGTCCTTTCCATGGGATATGGTTTAAAGTTGAGGGACTTCAGGAGGTACCTTAATGCCTTCCTGACCCAGGACCTAGATTCAGAGGAAGCTTTAAAAGTGAAAAAGCAGGGGAAGGAAAAATAATTGGGTGGATTGTGCTGAACAAGGTGCTAGATATGGATGTTCATTCGGTCTTTTTTTAATTTTTAGGCTTTTCCTATCACATTTGTCCTCCAGGAAGCTGAAAAATGGAAAGAGATGGGCAGACAGTATCTCTTCTTCAGATGCAGGAGTGAAGCAAACACACAGATATTTATTTCTGGGAAGAAGGATAACTCCATCACATGGAGAAGTGAATGTTGCTCCTTCAGTTGCCCCCGGGAAGTCACAGAGGGAGTTACAAGCAGAAGTTGGGGGGGTCAAACATGGGGAAAATGAACTTCCTGCCCTTACAAGACACCACGTGCCCAATTTCCAGCTAACAACCAGGCACGAAAGAGGCACCTGGTTGGCTGCACATCTGTTTAGACCTGAATTTCATGCTTCATTAGACTTAGGGGTCCCTGGAGGCTCCATCGTGCTGCTCAGGTGGGGGAATTGACCTTGTGAGAGTTTCGCTGGTGCTGGGCAGGGCTGCTGCAGGCTGGTCCCTGCCATGGCAGGATCCATGCTGTGCCCACCAGGATGCTCAGCCTGGCTCAGCATCAGCAGGGCACAGCTGGGAAATGGCCCATGGGGAGGTCAGTGCTGCCAAGGGGGCTGTGGCACCAAGGAGAAAGCATGAAACATGTCTGAGAAATGAACCTTCCCGACACAGGGTTGTAAGAAGGGCCAGGCAGTTCTGGTTTTCACCAGGCATTTTCCTTCCAAATACATGTGAGGAGTGTTTGGAGGGGTGTGGTTAGCCATGGAGGCTGGCAGCTGTATTTGCTGTCCCAAAATCATCTTTCAAGATTTTGAATTTTTTGCCAAAATCCTCCAAGAGACCTGAGCCCTCAGCAACCACCGTGCAGCAGCCTCAGCAGCCCCAGGTGCAGGACACCCACTCTTTCTCCTGCTCTCACTTAATGTTACAAATCCAGAGGCTTTTCCCCAAAACTGTGTTAATTCAAGGGAGTTTCCCCTACACTTCTCACCCAGGATCCTAATCCAGCAATCAGAAATGTGCTCTTCCCACCCCATGTAACCGGGGGCGTTGTGAACAGACCCACAATCTGGATGGGAGTGGGAACTCCCCAGAAGATCTGAGGACCTTTCTGGAGTGCAATGGTGATCCTGCATCCCAGGAGGATGATGTCCCCTGTCCCTCTGTGCTGTCCTGCAGCCCACGTTCACCCAGCAGAGATTTCCAGTGTTTGGATGCTGGGTCACCCTGGCACATGCAGACTTGCAGGGTGGTTTCTGTTGCTGGGGGTTGTATGGATGGATAAAAATTGAAACTATTGATGTACTGGAGGGACGAAGGAGCAACCTGATGGCTTATCCCCAAAGACACCATCCTGGTTGAATTTGGACAGAGCATCTGCAGAGTTACCTGCAGTGGCTCTGCCCTGCACATCCCAGCACTTGTGCTAAGGGGACAGATTCCAAAAAATGCATCTGGAACAGGAATATCACTATGGGCAGCTGCAGTAGGCTCTGGCCACATCCCTACCCATCAAAGGATGAACTCCAAGCCTCAGACACAGGTTGGAAGCTGCCTGAACCAGGGGGTTATCCCTGCAGAGGCACTGGTGCATCCCATGTCCCAGGCAAGGCAGCAACACAGCCTGAGTGGTACTACTGAACACATTTGCAGAGCAAAAGTGATTTTTGCTACAAAATCTATAATTTCAAGGAGGGAAAACACCTGGTTAGAGCATGGTGAGCTTTGCTGGCATACACATCACAAGTAGAAGGCAGCATTTCAGTCAGCAAAGCTGCAAGTTGTGGAATAAAGTGATTTTTTTTCTGGGCCAGATTACTAATTGCAAATGATTCACCCAGTTCTCATAGAATGGCCTGTTTTTGCTGAACTAAAATCAACTGTATAATACCCTCTTAGCCTACTGGGCTTATCTCCAAAGATGTTTAGATTCCCTGTGCCTCTTCACCCTCTCATTTATTTTCCATACGATAATTAATAATAGTAAAAAAGATTTTTTTAAAGCCAGAATGGGACAGAAATTTTTGGTTTTTAGGGCACAGTTTGCTGGGGCATGAAAGGAAGGCTGGAGAACCTGAACTATTATCAAGAATGCCACTCAAATTACAATATAATTGTCTGAAAAAAAAAAATATTCTGGCAGCTAATTCTGATTGCAGTGCACATTTCTGTGCCTGTGACAAATGATTTCTAAAGTTAGACTCAAGGACACCAAGCTTCCAAGAGGTCACCCATCTACGGTGTTTATTTTATTTTCCATACCAAAAGAAGTTTTAAACCAGTTAAATCAAGGGAAAGGGAGGTGGAAATCGGGAGGGAAAACATGGATGAGCTGAAAAAGATTGAAGTGTTTTGTTTTAAAAGGACTGATGCTGGGAGCCATAAAATATGAAATACAGGAGGGAAAGCAGATTTGGGGCTAACCTACAATATCACATTAGACTTTAAAACTGTTCCAACAGACTAAGCATTGGAGAAAGAATTGGAGCTGTTTGTGATAAGTTGCTCCTCTTATTGGCAAACTGTCATCTGTCTTGAGCGAGAACATTTTGCCACCCTACCAAAACAAGTCAGAAAAACTGGATAAAAACAAAAATATAAATCAGAACAGTAGCTGGGAGCAGAGCTGAAATGATGGCAATTTCCTGGCAGGGATGGCTGTACAACTAAATGTCAGCTGTGGCAGGAAGAGTTATCCTCTCAACTTGGGGTCAGGAATTCTGTGTGAGCCACGTGGTGGTCAGGCCCCAGCCAGCACAGCCACCACGGGACCCACGTGGCCTCTGGTGACAACCACAGCACTGCAGCTCTCTCGTCACTCTCCCACCCCAGGCTTTGCTCCGTGAACATTCCATGGATTTTGTAAGGGTTGGAGCTGCTGGATCAAACCCTTTGTGTTCACAGCCAGCAGCAGAAGGTCGTGGTGCCTCCAGCTTGCTGAAGGTCTCAAGGTAATATCTGCAACTGGAGCTGAGCTCCCTGAAGACACTTTTCCATGGGCTAAGTGGCTTGCAGCTAGTAAAAAATTAAGTGCTTCCCAGGTTCTTTCTAAAGCTAATAATTTTCACTGCATTCCCAAAGCACCCCTGGAGCTGCAGCGATGGATGGAGAAGGGAGATGCACATGTGCAGGGTGAGCACCAACTGCACCCTGACTGCTGGTTTCCCCCTCTTCTCCTGGTCTCCTTCGTGGAAACCCTGCTCAGGCAGAGGGGAAGCATTGGGGCCTGACCTTCTTCATGGCAGTGAGGGCTACAGACAGCCCCTATGGAGAATCCCTATGGACAACCACTCCGGAGAACCCCCCTGGACAGCCCTTCTGCCCACCCTCCCCTCCTCAGCCCTGAACGTGCAGGAATTCAGCTGCACCCACACTTCTTAGTGCTTGATGTCCTCAGGCCAAGGGGGTGGTGGCCAGGGATATCACAAGCACACATGTGCTTCTGGAGCATGGAAAAATATCCAGGGAGATGGGCACGATCTCACAGCAGCACCTTGGCATTTGAGCTGGCAGAGATGCAGGGTGTCTGTAACACCACTGGGATGAGCTGTGTTCATCATCCCCCAGGCAGAAGCTCAGTAGCCCAGGAGGGCACACATTGCTCCAGGCTCCTGTCATCTACCAAATTTAGACAGGGAGCAGCAGGAGACCTGAGGACCTCGATGCCCAGGGCAGCAGGGGTGGAGGGGAACCAGGGAGCAGCCTACCAGCCCCTTCCCCACCTTGTCCCTGACCCTCCCAAGGGTTTGTCTCCTTCACTTCCACACGTTTCACACCATGTTCCTGCCGTAGCAGCCGAGCTGATATCACTGGAGGCAAGACCTGAATCAAATCCTGAAAAAATCAGCTATTTAAATGCAGCAGAGCTGCTGTGCTCTCGGCGGCAGTAGAACTACGAGACACTCAATTGTAATTTGGAAACAGAGGAACAACAAGGGGAGGTTTGGGGATGTTCTTTTGCAAAATCACAGAATGGGAAAAGAGAGAGATCCTGGGCAGACTGAGGTGTGTGTGTGTGGTCCCTCAGGTTGTTGAGTGGCAAGGTCAAAGGCTTGGGCAGGCTGGAGCAGGGAGCAGCACCTTGAAAGCAGGCAAGGGGGAAGCTCTTTGCCCCTACCACAGGAGAAGATGAAGAGGAAACACTGGAAAATGCCCAGAAATACTTTGCAGGTAGGGAAGAGGCAGCTGGATTTGCTCCAAGGGCTCACAGCCCCTGGCACTGGCTCCCTTCTCAACCTGTCCTGAGGTCTCTGCATCCCAGCACGCAGAAAACCCCTTCTCTGATCCCAGCTCTGCAAATCCAATACAACAGGGTTATGGGGCTGGGTTATGGTGAGCTGTTCTGCTTTCATTTGGATTTGAGCACTTTTTATTTTTAAATTGTTATTAATTTTGCAACAGAATCATTATTATTCAGTTTGCAATAGTCTGGTGCTCAAGGCACTTCAAATGCTTGGGTAAACCAGATGAATGAGCAAGAACTGAGCCTTTGCTTCAGCCTAGCTGGGAGGAAAACACCCTAACACATGAAGGTTGGGTCACAGGCTACTGCAAAACCTGGTACAAGTGCCAACAGCAAGTACCCAGCTCAGGAAGACCAAATGGTTTGTAACAGGGGGACTGGGAGAAGGAACAACAATTTATTCCCTTTTGGAAGCATCCCAAGAGCAAGGACATCAGAGCTGCCCTTTAAGCAGAGGCTGCTTGAACTCGTCTCCTGTCATTTAATGCACATTTTGCTGCAGGAGGAAGGGTGACTCCAGCAAGAGTTAACCAAGGTTCTGCTGTGCCCATCTGTGATGCTTTGGTGTGGGTGCACAGAGATATAAATATAAATATATATAATTATATATATATATCATGTACACAGGTATTTAGTTATCTCTGGTATGTGGGCTGGGGAGCAGACAGGCTCTCCTCTCACCACGATGGGGTGTGGGATGCCACACAAATTCTCTCCATGGCTTCTCTGGAACTCCTGGCAAGCCCAGGGGAGGCTGCAGTGTCCCAGCACTCTGTGGTATCTCAGGAGGCAGCCACAGCCCAGGCAAACACCTTCCCCCTGCACCCCCATCATGGCTGAAGCTACTCCTGGGCTTTGTCTTCTTCCATTTAGAAGAACTTTATTGGCTTTTTTTTTTTTTTTTTTTTTTTGAGTATGGAAGAGCTGGAAGATGAGCAGGGTGATGCTCAGCCCCTCGCTGCCATCAGACACACAGCAGAGCTCAACTTCTGCTCTGGTGGCTTTTAGTTGTGCTGTTTGTTTGCTCACAAGAATTATCATATTCCCTGCCTGTAGTGAACCACTGACAATAAATCCAAAGCAACCAGGGCCTGAATTTTTGAAGAGGTTTCCTGAAGGGAATGTCAATTACCTTTCCCTTCCAGCACCACTGCCGTCCTCTGGCACTCAAAAATCCCAGTTTTATTTTGAGAAATGAAGCACTTGCTCTAGTTATTTGGCCTACACTCTAAGGTGAGGGGAAAAAAAAAAAAAAAAAAGGTAAATTAGTCGGTGAACTTGAAGTGGGAAGGGTGGTTTAAATTGGTGTGGCTCTGTGATTCCAGGCTAACTCACTAACAGAGACAGTGTGTGCAATGGGTTCTGTGTGAGGGTATGGAAGGGGTGGGAGAGCATTGTAGAGTAACCCTTGAGGTCTCATTTTAGTTGAAGTTCCCACCTGAGGAAGCTGGAGTTGTTTTTCCTGCTGGGGATTTGGTTAGAGATTTCCAGCCTGGTCCCAAGGCAGAAAGAAGTGCTGTCACCCCGGGACATAGATCAAGGCTTTTGTGGTTTGGGGTTATTAGTAAGGAAAAGAACTCTCCCTGCCTCAGCCCAGCTTGTCCTGAAATCTCAGAAATTAGGTGTCATTACTTGGTGTCATTACTCTGCTGGCATCAAGTAGTACCCAGCCAGCTCACTGTGGGTAGAAGGAAAAGGATAATTTGATTCCATCTTTGGAAACGTCAGCTTTTATGGGTGAATAAAATACATTCTCTTTTCTCCTGTTTATCAATATTGAGTGAAAACAGACTGGAAATTGCTTATAAATGGGGAGTGTCAAGAGAGAGGCAATCTAGTTGTTACCCCCAGCATGCACCCAGCACTGCTGTGCCAGCTGCAGCCCCCCCAGCACCTTGGTAAGAACCAAGCAAAGCAACAAAACAAGGCAGAGAGAGAAGGAAAAGTCACCCCTGACACTTCTGCATTCACAGCTGCTCTGCACAACTCTGCCCGGGTCCTGCAGTCACTAATCCTGATCACACAGAGTAACATGGTCTCAAAGCCACTGCAGATTCTTGGGAGTTGAAGGGAAATTTGAAGAAGCTGGTAAGGATGTGCTCACTTTGCTCTGTGGCAAAGGCAAAGCTGAATAAAAAGAACTCCAAGCCCTGCAGCAGCCAATCCCCCAACCACTCACCCGTGGGGAGAGCAAAGGGAGGGAGATGGGGACGGTCCAGGGACAGGAGGGTTGTTTGTGGCCTTCAATTTCCAAGCCCAAGCCTGGTCAAAATCTGGGCTCATGGAAAGGATGAGGTGCCTGACAGCATGGTAATGGCAAAGGGAGAGATTTCAGGAAGGAGAATAGAAGAGCTGTGAATGAACTTTTCAGATAAATTATAGCTAAAGAGGAATGAAACATTATAGTTTCAATTACTGCTGTGCCCAGCCACGCAGGTAGTAATTCAAACAAGAAACAATTGGTGGATTGTCACCCTCAAATCAGACACATACCATTTAATTCCATTTACTGAAGGTTCACTGACTGTATTTTGAATCAAATACAGCCATTAATGTGCAAAGATCTGAAAAATGCATGTGTCCCTTTTACAAATGTGACAGCGAGACACTAACTACTGTAAACCCTTTTTCTTCAGGTTGGGCTGTTCCTGTTGCCTCTAGTTCTGCAGATATCACTTCTGAAAAGTTTCAGCGTGCCAAGCCAGCTCTTTCAAAATGGTTTGTGCCTTTTTGATGAGGACACAGGAAAAGCATGGCCAACTCCAGGCTTACGTCCCATCATCCAAACTTAGCAAATTGACTCGAATGCAGGAAAAAGCTATTTTCATTAAAACAATCAAATCCTTACTATTATTGCAGTATCTGGCTATTACAGCACAAATATAAATCATCAGTTACAGGAGACAGAAGCTTTCAGCTAGAATTGCTCTAACATCTGCCCCACGCAATGGGCTTTCTTTTTTAAGATAATACCTGCACGCATCCCTCGTGTCTGCAGTGTCACATGCTCTCCACGGGGCCACCAAGCGTGTTGCCTAATAAAGAAAAAGACCTTTCCATGAAACTGCACTTGCCCTTCTGATCTGGTTGAGATTGCATCAAAGGGCAGATTGTTTAAATATAATTTCGACGGTTATTGAGTGGGTCATCAGAACGGGATATGCCATTTCAAAGGTTTTTCTCCTCCCGCGCGTCACATCATTCCAGGTCACACTTCCCTACAGGTGATCCCTGTAGACTCAAGGACACTTCCAGGCAGCAGAATATCAAAGGAGCAGGGATGGACAGGCCAGATCATCCTACACATTTTAAATTGCTTAAAAAGGACCCAGAAGCCTTTTAGCAAAGAGATTGTGTGGCAGGGACTGAAATCAGTGCTCAGCATGTGGCTTAGACAAACAGGGTGGTCATTAGTGACTGTTGTCATTGTCACACCGGTGCAGACTGTTAATTCAGCACAGGAGTCATTAAAACCAAGCCCCAGTGGAGAGAGGGGGTTTAGCAACTGCTAGATGACTTGGCAAAAAATGAAGAAGAATCTCAGTGTCCTATGTTACTCTGCTTGTAAATTCAAACCAAAAAACTCCCAGGAATTTGCTGGGAGCAGGTTTAGGCACTAATTATTTTCTTATGCTGAAAACTGTTAAAACCTATCTCTGCTTTTCCTCAGCCCATAACCAAGCTAAGATCATTCAAGACATCCATCCCTCTCTTCCCAAAGGATGTCACTGCTTCCAAAGCTTTCACCCCAGCTTTGCTCCTGGGTTGGAAGGCAACACCACCATCCCCGGTGCTTCTGCCAACCTGTGCCATCAGCTCAGTTGGCTTTATCAAAACCCTACTTTGAGGCTTTTCCTATGGCTATTCCCATGTGCCTGAGAGCAGAGGGCTCTGTCTGGTCCCATTTCTGCTCCAGCCCTGGGGCTTTATTTGCCTCTGAGCTCCCAATTAAAGAGCAGCGTCCGCTCTGCTGCACCGATGTCCCTCCCTTGGAGTTCCTCCTACCAGGTGCTTTTAATTTATTTGTATTTCCAGCAGTGATAATTGAGTTATCAATTTTGTGCTCATTTGGGCCAGAAGCAAAGAGATCAGAGAGCTACTTTATGCACCTAATTATAGGTTATTTCCCATAGCTATAAAACCACAGAGATACAGATCCAGAAAACCTGTCGCGAGGTGCTCTGTGTCCTCTTCATCTCTCCTGACTTTTCTCTATTGCTGCCTTAGACTCCAGGCTCAAAGTCCTGCAGGCAAAACAGTTGAAAAGAACAAGGGGTACCAATTTCCTCACAGGACAAAACCTCTCCCTGCCCCAGCAGAGAGCTGCCTAACAATCATATTCAACTTCTACTTAAATGATCTGTTTAGGCCCTTAGCACCTCATAGAGATTTATTCTCTTTTGGTGCAGCTTGGCTGTACTTTGGCTGATACAGGCAGCCCGGGGTCCTGCTAAGGAATGAAAAACTTGGTTTTCATTCCCAATTCTGTTTTTTAGGGGTTGGCATTTGGTGTGACCCTTCGTGCCCCCGTTAGCTCCCCAGGCTCTGGCTCTGGTTGCTGTGCTGCAGATCCACCCTGCATCCCACCACGGGCTGAACTGCCTTCAGCATCCTTGGCTCAGCAGGAGCTGCCTGGGGCAGGCTGCAGTGCAGAGCAAGTGCTTGGATCCAGCAGATCCTATTTTTATATTTACAGGAAGAGATGGGAATCATCTTTGTGTTGGTATTAGGTTTCTGGTGGTGACATGAAGAGGCCATCCAAGATGTATGACCTAGCAAATGTACTGTAATGCACACATCACATTTGTTCTCTGAGTAAATAGATATTGTCTAGGGTACATTACATCTGGGCTTTCATGTTTAATTTAATGTAAGTGAACTGCCTTAATTTCTCTAAATTGTAATAATAAACATAATGCTAGCGGTGATATTGCTAATAATTTATTTTGCAAGTGATTAATCAACAATGAACTATTTTAATTACCCGTTCTGAAATGCCAAACTCTAAATTAATTACGTGTTGTTATATGCATTCATATATGTGTCCATATATATGAATATACATATATGTGAATTCCAAGGCTAATTAAAATGAATAAGCCATTGGATGTGCAGAGTTCATAGAGCTGAGGGCGGATCTGCTCTCCCCTGCTCTTCTGCTTTTTTGCATTTCATTCTCAGCACAAAGAGAATTAAATTCCAGTGCTTTAAGCAAGTCATTTGTACTCCTGAAAAATATATTACCCAGGGAAAGAAGCAACCTGGCTGGGTCCCACGCTGCAAACAAGGGTGTTGGTGCAGGGTGTGGGCAGAGTGCTGGGAATTGGGGTGGGCAGTGGGGGCACCTCTGCCAAGGGAAATACAGAACAAAATTCCTTCCAGGGATCTCTGTGCTGGACTTTGGAACTGGCTGGAAATAAAATCATACGGGAACGTGAATGGGGGAGAAGGAGATGATGAAGATTCCCTGGCCTCAGTTGTTGGCAGCAGTTTCTGGAGGGATATCAGGGACTGATTTAATGTATTTCAGGCATAACCAAAGAGTTTTGGTTGTTTTGTTGTTTTTGTTTTTTTTTTTCCTGGGCCTGGGGCTGCATCTAGAGATGCTGCAAGGCACAAAGCTTGTGGTATGGGGTGTTGAGCAGCAAGAGCAAGGGTACCAAGAGACAAGGCTGGGCAGAAAGGGGGAGACCATGGCTTTAAATCAAGACTCAAGCCCAAAGCAAAGGCTGAAGAGGTCCCCAGCCACCCAGGACCAGCAGTGGTCCCCAGAGGGGGCTCTCCCCATGGAACGTGCAGCACGGGGTGGGCAGGGAATCCCTAATTTGGGGGTGGGGAGTGAGATAGTCCTACTGGCTTGTAGCACCAGCTTGAGGAACAGGATGATTAATGAGAGCAATGGCATGAAGGAACCAGAAACGAAGTAATAAGACCTCTATTTGATACATAATACCACTGGGACCTTCAGTGAGGAGAATAGCAGGAGCAGGGCTAAGTTTTGCTGGTTTAGGAAAGCCTTGGGAAGGGGGAAGGTATTGCTGACTTTGCAGCTGAACGCCTGGGCTGTACACAACTGGGGCTGCAGAGTAAGCCTGGGGCATGTTAATGTGCTCATATATTTCCAGACAGTGGAAAAACTTTTGATTTACTGTCCTGAGTGGGTCTCTGTGATGTTGTGGGTTTAAAATGTGGTGTCCGAAGCAGGATGCAGTCACCTGATGGTTGGATTCCAGCTGGGAGCCAAGGAAGCCATTATACACATAACAAGAGCTTCCAGCCAAAAATTACTTATGGTTTCAATTGAAGGAGAAGAAGTTGCTGATAGTTTAGGTATGGATGTCAGAAACACAGCAGTTAACAGCAAAGATGAATGAGAGATTGGGAGGTGATAACTCGGATAAATTGGTGTCTCATCCATATTAAGGAGACAGCTCATCCTCGGTTGCTGCCGGGTGACATGAACAGTGGATACTAAAATACATTGGTCTTAAAGTTAAAGCCCCAAGAACTATCAGGAATAAGTCTCGGAAGCCAAAGTGAGATCTGATGTACACTGCAGAAATATGCAGTCTGTCAGAGCACACTGCTCTCTCCATATAACTTCCACCGTTTGTGGGACAATTATAGAGAAAACGATCCTGTGATCTGTAAAGCAGTTCCTGGAGTGGTTTTATTCACTAACTCAGTGCTCTGCATAATCATCTCCAGCTACATCTCCAGAGGTGTGTGCATAATAGAGAGACATCAAGTCAGTGAGTCAAAACATCAGAAAATAAAATTCAGATGAACGTTGCATTCAAAAATTATATCATCTGTCATTTAACACTGTCTGAAGACCTCCTTATTGAAATAATACATCTAAATCAAAAGTTACCCCAGGCAGTAATACCGTATTGTGCTGTGCTTAGGATCCACCAGGAACTGGGGTTTTCTGCAACTTGAGCTGGCTGCCAAGGAAGGGAAGCTGGGGGCAAGAGCCCTGCGGGGAGCTTCAAACTTAAGCACCCGAGAGGCTGGTAAAGGGGAAATGCAGGGCACTGGGAGGGGCTGTCCCTCTCATGTACCCCCTTCAAAACCTGCTGAAGTCAGTAGTGACCCTCCTCAGAATCCTCCATTCCCTTTGCTGTTGGATATGTGCAATAATTTTTCCTTTGAGACCCAAAGAAGCCTCTAAAATAGGCATTGTGTTCACATGCAAAATTAATTTGCCCTCCCTGACATTACACTTCACTGGATTAGATCCTTCATTCCTCCTGTTCCAAAACACCCATTGAGATAAGAAGTTTCCCTTTTTGTAAATGAAGGTCTGGAAGACCTTTAAATCCCCTAACTAAATTCTTATCATGCCTTTTCCCCAAAGCACCATGTATAGCAGCATCTCTGCTCTACAGCCTGAAAGGAACAATCCCCTGCAAATGCATGGATCCAAGGCCAGGAATATCTGCTCCTGGCAGGGATATCACAGCATGGGCCATAGGGCAAGTGTGGCTATATGTGTGCATATCTACAAAAAATATATACACACATATGTGGGGTTTTTTCCTAATATTTATGTGTATACATACACAGGTATTTCTTAAAAAGAAGGTTTTTATTCTGGGCTTAATTTTCTCTACGAATCCACAGCACATCCTGTTGTACTAAAGGATAATAAAAATTGCCAAGTTGGTTATCATTTCCCACAAGTTCTTACTTCCCACAAGTTCTTACTTGTGGGAAACCTTCCTTGTAGGTACAAAGAGAATGATAGTGCAGGCAGGAAGAGTGAGCCTGGTGTAATGAGCCCGAGTTGCTCCAGGGTGTGAGAATGAGCAATGAGCATCTTTGCTGGAAGCAAAATCAGGAACGTGGGTGAGCTTTGCCACTTAGACAACAAATCACTGGGTGTGCTGGAGGGTTCATTTTTCACTGGCAAACACAGGTGAAACGAGTCCTTTGGTGCTTATCTCTTTATTGCTCCTTGGTGCTTCTTTGCCCTTCATTTCTTGGGAAAGGCATGGTGCTTAGATGGTTTGGAGGTTGGGCTCTGTGCAAGAACTAAGCCACCTCTGTAATCCCAAAGGCTTCATAAAAGTTTTGGTGTTGTCTCCAGGAAAATCCTTGTCTTCCCAGCTCACTCTCTTCCCTCTCTCCTCCATCCATCTCAGTTGCCTCACCTGTATCTGAAGGCATGCTTGCCACCCTTTGAAGAGGCAGTCTCCTCTAAAAAAATCAATTGTTAACATTGCTTTTTAAATGCTCTGACATTTACCTTCGCTGGAGTTTTCATTTCTTTCTGGGATTGCTCAGGCATTTGTAGTACTCATGCACATCCCTTATTTCTCTGCCAGTGACCAGGAGCTCTGCAAGGACAGCAATCCTGGTGGTGTAGTTCACTGCCACAAGTAAGGGGACTTCAGCAAGATAATTGAGTGGACTGGAACTCACTAATAGAAGCATCTTTAATTTATGGAAGGCATCAAGTGAGAATAATTACAAGCAAAAGGGTAGCCTAAATCCCTGAAGAAAATAGATCCTGACTGCAGTTTTCCCAACAAGCACATCTGAACGTTGGCCCAAAGGTCAAGAATAAAAGCCTGCGAGCTTCAACCTCCTGAGCCATCCACCTTGGCTTTCCCCTCTTGTCAAGGAATTGTCTAGGGGTTCATTTAGAAAGCTGCTTGTTCAGAGTAGAGCCGTTTGCAATCTGGGGAAGTTAAGCAAATTAGCAGAATTATTAGGTAAGAGGCAATTCTCCACAGCCTGCAAAGCAACCGCTTGTTAAATGAGCTCACACAAGAGAGTTGCACTGATCGACTGATGGCTGCAGTGTTTGCAGAGAGAAGGCTGTGCAGGCATTTTCTTTGAAATAACACTGCTCTATTCCAACTGAAAAATTAAAAAGGGGAGTCTGAGCAGACTCCCTGGTAGGCTGGGATGGGCTCCTGGCACACACATATTCCTGCTACTCGGTTCTTTCTGCAATAGCATTAAAAAAAATTTAAAAAAATAAAGAAGAGATTAAAAATAAAATACAAAGAATCAGAAAAAACAAAACCCCCACACCTTCAAACTAGCTACTTGACAAAATAGGGAGGGTTGCAGGAGAGCTGATGACCCCTGGAAGCAGGAGGCTCCCTGCACCTGCTCCCCTCTGGGACTGGCAAGGGCACCTGGAGTCTTGCATCCTGGTTATCCTGGGACAGCTTTGGGAGAGGGTCTTTCAGCAGCAGAAGTAAAAATCAGAGTCCTCCAAGAAGGCAAGGAGTGGGTAGCTCACACATGGTTTCTGATAACTTAGTCTCATTTTTATATACTCTTTGGCTATTGATTTGATCTTTTTATACCTTCTGTAGTGCACTTAGTACAGGAAAAATGGATTAACCAAGTAAATGTGCTTTATTAGCGGGTCTCTGATGGAAAATTATGTCAGTTTTCCATTTAAAAGATGCATCAGATTAATCTACTCATGAATCAATTTGCTCACACTTGAAAACCTACTAACATCCCACATAAAAATTTCCAGTGTCAAACTGCATGCAAGATATAACAATCAAAGATTTAAAGTGAAGAAAATGTATTATTGGGAAATCTTTAGTGCTTTCAACACAGCTGAGAATGAAATGTTCATCCCCAGAGTGAAGTGAGGGTGTTGCACCAGGCTTAAACACATCTTCACTCTCAGGAGATGGAGCTGTCTTAGTAAAGCCAGGAGCTTGCATCTTTCAACATTGGCTCAAGCAGGAACCCTCTGGCTTTTCCAGCCCCACTGTGGCTATTCAGAAGACCAAAAAGCCCCTACACCAGCAAGCTGAAGAGCTCCAGAGATCAACCAACAATGTCTAAACCAAGGGTGAAAACATCCCAGGTCCTCCCTGACTGCCCCAGCCAGCAGCCCTGGCTCAGCCCCTGGTCCTGCTGGTGTTGAGGGGACATTTGCTGATGGAGAATCAAGTCAGGTTGGGTGTATTCTCCACAAGAACCCTCTGCAGTTGCCCATGATGGACTTGAGCCACGATGCAGAAGCTCTGCAACTGGATTCAGCTTTTCTCCCAGGCTTAAGAGGTATGGGGTCTGGAGTCAGCCCTAGTCCCTGCCCTGCCAGTGAATAGCTGCTTGCTGGCTGCTCTCTACTTTCCTAACTGACTGCTTTATGCTCCATCATTTGCTTTAAATTGAAGCAGGATACAGCTCTGAAGCCTCAGCAATGGTAGTTTTGGGATCAAGGTCACTGGACCTGGGAGGTGTTGGCTGTTGAGTGCTCTCCTATTGCAGTTACTTATTCTTTTCTTTTCCTGCTCCTTTCTATGGCTGACAGATGTCCCAGGTTTTGTCCTTCTCAAGATTTTTGGCTCATTGGGCCATGCTGCTCTCCATGGGAAGATGGATTGAGCCTTTACTTTCCAGGTAAACCACTTTTCCTCCTAAATACTTAATACCCAACGTGTTTCCCTCCCTCTTCCCCCCCTTCTCTGTGTAAAAATTTCAAACTCTCTTGTAAAGACAAATGGGGTAAACCAACTCCTGATTACTGTCCATCTGGGAATAATGCTGCCATGGTATTAGACAAAAGTTTGCTGATATTTCATTGCTGTGTTTCATCACCAAAGCAGGGAGCAGGCTGGAATTTCACAGGAGAGGAGTTTTAGCACGGGAAGGGAGAAGATGGCTCAAGGCTGGAAATAGCCCTGGAATTCTGCAGGAGTCCTTGTAAAGGAGAGTTGCTTCCTTAACCATTTCCCAGCCATTGGGAAGGCCACAGCTTGGTAGAAAAAAACCCAAACAACAGATGAGCTCAGTGCAGGGCATCAAAGCCACCCCAGGAGGGGACACAGCCCTTTTTCCTACTCTTTGAGTAAAACTACAACAGCACAAAATCAGGAGCTTTGGAAGCCAATCTGGGGACCAAACGAGATTGAAAGGAGAACTTTCATCTTTTGAGAAGGTGTCTGGGGGAGAACAGATCTGTTTCCATCCACAGTCCTGGGCAAGAGCAGCCAGTATGAGCTAAGTGTCCTCCAGGAAATTATCCAGCCATCAAGCAAGGAGCTGGGGGAAGAGGAGGCCAGGAGCAGGAGAATGAGCTGCCTTCTGAAAGGGGGATAGAAATTAATTCCTTCCACAATGCTGAGGAGGGAATGCAAGATAATTCATTATTTGTTCTCGAGCGAGTGCAGCACAGGGTCACCTCTTAGCCCTGGCAGGATATCAGCTCAGGGCTGAACACTTGCATATTTGGGAAAGAGTTTCAAATCTCTCCTTCTCTCTCACACTCTCACTACTTTTTCCCTCCCATAGCAGTAAAAAGAGAAAGCAGAAGCTCTCTGTCATGCACAGCACTACATGATTTATAGGAGGGGGAGAGCAGAAAGAACTGGAGGCAAATGTTATCAGAGGGAGGTGCTAAGTGATGTGAAATACCTGTTCCACATGGAGGTGGGGAAAGAAGGGTTTGGGATTCAGTCTCTCGAACATTCAAGAGGAAGGATGGACATGCTCTGCCTCCATCACTCAGTGGTTACACTCCTTGCAGCCCACCTGTAGACCCAGCAGCTCAGATGTGCTCAGCCCCTGCTCTGTGGGGCACCCCTACCCTGCAGCCCTGGGACTGCCTGGAGCACCACAGCATTTATTTTTGGTGTTGTACAATAAAAGACAACAGCCTATAGCCAGCTGAGATGCCTGGACATTAATATCACAAGCAGAAGAACAGACAAACATTAAAATAGAGAGCTTATCCAATCCAGGCAGACCAATTGGGTAAGCAAATAATTTTCACTAGGCATTGGCAAGCTATTTTCTGTTGCAATGCTCTTTTCTGAATACCTCCAAATGAAGGATTTTATTCCTTGGGAGAGAAAAGAGGAATTATTCACCCCTCAGGCTGGGGTGCCACTACTGCTCAGCATTGCCTGTAGTATTTGAGGTAAAGCTGGAAGCCACCAGGCTCTGCCACCAGCCACACACGAGCTCTGTGCCCACCTCAGGCAGCAAGTAAAGGACATTTACTTAAACCTCAGCCAAGGAAGTACACATGGATTTGTTTTGGCTGCACAGGCAGCCACTGTTGTACAGTCTCCTGGGACTGGGTGGCAGAGGAGCAGCACATGTGTGGGAGCCAAGGCATCCTTCATCTCTTCTGGCTTGGGTGTACAGAAGATGCCATCACTCAGCCCCTTATTCCTTTGGAAAACACGTGCAGCACATCTCACTGTTAAGGTTTAATGCAAACCAATTTCCTATGGCCATCATATGCATGATTATGGCAGTCATTTTCAGTTAGTGAATACGTCAAGAATATTGACATTTTAATCACTTTGGGGGGAAGTAGAAAGTATTTTCCAGCAGGTGAAGTCCCCTCTTTGCACTTCTCCATCCCTCCAGCTGCACGAGAAGGCTGTGCAGCTTTAAAAAAAAAATATACAAGAGAATTAAACCCATTCTCTGTGCAAGTGGCAAGATTGACAGTCTTATTCTGCCTGCAATATTTATTGTTAGCAGAAGCCCTGGCAGGACCCAGGGAATGGCAGCGACCCTGCGATGAAGAGGGTGCATTCAGTAGCTTGCTGAGAAGTGAAGTCAGACATGAACAGCTCAAGCCAGTCATTGCAGCTGGTGATAAACACCTTGTAGGAGCTATCATTCACCCAAAAAGAAAGAGGAAGGCAGATCATTACATTTATTGGTCATAGTTTCTCAAGAGTCAATAAAGACCCACTAGAAAAGGCACAGTTGGTAGCAGCATTATATATATTTTTCGTCTATCTCAAAAATACCTTTGACTCAACAGCTATACATAATACCAGGAGAAGATCTGTCTTCTGCCCCATACGTCAGGACAAATCTTCCTCCCAGCTGAAGGTTCTGGTGGGGATGGTGCTCACATTGAACAGCTGTTAATGTCTTTAACCATCTTTAGCTTTGTATCCTGATAGCCCCTTCAGGCAATCCGTCAATGCCATCAGGGAGGAAAAGAAGAGACTTGTGCTCACGCAGTCATGGAGATCTCTTGACTAAAATTGTGCTTCCTTCACTTGACAAACTGGCAGCACAAAGCAGTTATCTGCCCGTTGGGTTGCTTGGCCCCAATAAAACTCCATGGACAGAATCCAGCTGCTCTGCTTGCTCCACACTGAGCTGTGCTTGCAGAGGTACCAAAGGTAAAAGCAGGTCCCTTCTTTACCACCTCTTTTGCCACCTTCTCTTCCTACACTTGACTGACAAAAAACTCTCAGGTCTTTGGGACTGTTTTTATCAGTCTTAAGTCTTGTACAAATAGGGTGGATATTAGAGTACCAGTGCATTTAGGCTGATGTGTTTAGCAGGTCTAGATTATTAATTGCTCCTCAAAAGAACGTTTGCATTTGCTGACAAAGGTCTTTGTTACAGGAGAGGGTCAAGCAAAAAAAAAAATTATTCCTGCTAATTATTCACTGTTATTTAATATTTGCACAGAAGGTTTGCAGGACTGAGTCTTCAGGATTGCCTTGTTTGAGAAGCTAATAAGGTTTCCAGGAAAGCAGCAGTGTCTGGTGGGCCATCAGAGCAGCCTCTTAGTGGAGATGGAGGACAATTAGATTTGATGTAGTTAAGGGGGGTTGGCTAAAGGTTTATAATGCCTTACCCAGGAGCTGATCCTGGGGTTTTCAAAATCAGTGGTAAAACTTCCACTCAGAGCTGTGTTTTATGGGAAACTGACTGAAGAGGATCCAATTTTCAGACCTTGGGCAGGTTCATAATCTGGGCAGCTCCTGGCTGGAACAGGCAGCTGTGAGCCAGTTCTATATGCTCTGAAACACCACTGGAACTGAGGAGTGAGCAAGGCTGGAACACAAACTGTTGAGATGGATATTTGTAAATTTTTGGCCCATCTCTTTCTCCCTGTGCATTAGAACTTCCATAGAGAGTTCCCCTGAAGTCTACCATCTACCTTCTGCTTTGGTCCCTTTTTTCCTTGATCAGGCCATAAAAGTCTGTATTGCTATAGAAATTCCTGACAAACTGAATTTCTCATTCCATAAAGACATAATTAGGCAAGAAAAATACTGGCAGAAATCTTCAGGCATGGATCTCTAAAGGTGGGGTCCCATTTTAAGCATCTTAATACCTGGCCTAACTCTTGTGGCCTGTGTGTGTATTCATGTCTTCTCTATCCTCAAGAAAACTGGAGGTTTTCCTGCTATTCAAGGCTCAGGTGGCTTTGGTGGTACCTAAATATGGACAACACTTCTTGAAAGAAAAAGCCTTTGCATTTACATTCCAAACTTTTGTTCAAGACGTGATGCCTTCAGCATCCCCGTTTGACATTTTTTGGTAACTTAATTATCATTACCTTGGAAGAATTTTAATAAAGGTGTTGTTTATGCTGGATGCAGCCCTGGGGAATGAGAAAGAATAACCCAGATTGCAGGAGCAGGAGGGAGGAGTGTGATATTTTGGAAACCCAGGCCACAGCCTGCTGGAAGCATCTGTTTCTACTCAACCTTTTCCTCTAGAGTCCTGAGATCATTCACAGCCCAGACTGCCAGCAATTAGGGATTTGTGTTGGGGATTCCCCTTCCCTTGTGCTTTTGTCCCCAACCTTCCTAGTTTCTGAATCTCAGGGCTGACAGTGACAGCATTGAGGTGCTGTTTACTCAGAGCCTCCACCTCCCTCCTGCCTCAGAGCATTCCATCTCTTGATGCTTCCGAGATGGAAATCAGGAGGTGGGATTGGGCAACTGCTCAGAAAGCAGCACTGCTAATTGCCAAGCAAATAATTGGCTGGGAAAGACAATCTGTTTAGATGTGACTACAGAGGAGGTGGCCACTTGGCTATTTTGCCAAGGGCAGAGCTGTGCTGAGTGGCTGTAGCTGGAAAGCCCGGAGCATCCTTACTACCTGGAGCATCCTTCCTACCCAGGGCTGCAAACTGGCTCCCTGCTGACGTGGGGGTTTGTCAGTGCAGCTCATTTCCCTCTGTTTGCAAGCACAAATACCTGCACAAGCATATTGCAAAGGCTTGGGTCTCCTAGGTCACATCAAAGCCCTTTTGGATACATTGTTGGGTGTTTGGAAGGATGTTATAATAATAAATATTATAAATAGAGAAAGAAATCAATCCGTAATTTCTTTTACATGTTTTCAAGAAATGCAACCAGTGCCGTGAAGGAAAGCATCCTTCTTCAAGAGTTCATCTACTGCTTCCCACTTTTGCATGTTTAAAAAAAAAATAAATTAAAAACTCAGGATGTATTTCTGATTAGCCCTGATAAAGCTGCTTCTCCTTTCTGATTTACACTCCAATGCTGGTGAACCACAGAAAGGGAAGAAAGAACAACCCAGTACCTACATCTTCCCAGCAGCTCCTTCCATCACTGGTGCACAGATCTGGGCTCTAGCAAAGGAGGTTTCACCATGGAAGATGGTTCACTGTGAGCAGCTATAGGGGCATGACTGCCATTTAGTGAAGTTTTGACATCTCAGCAGGTTTTTTAGTATGAGAATTAATCACTGCATCCTGAAAGAGAGAGCTGGAGCCCTGAGCTCTCAGTTCCACAAGCTCTCTTCAATCTCAACTTGCTTTCAAGCAAAAAATACCAGGTAGGTGTCTGATCTAATGGAAGCATATGGAAAAAGAGCCACCCATGCAGACTTCAGTAGGATTTCAGAGTGGATGTTCAGACACTGTTAGAGTGCAGAAGAATGAGCAACCAGAAGTGGGCAAGCACCATTTTCCTTTTGGCTGAGGAGTGGTATTCCTGCAGGAACATTGCTCCTGATGCCTCTGCCTTTTAAATACTCGATGCCATAAATATTAGATGCATGGCAAGCCTTGGATCAAGCAAATAGCTCCTTATCTTAAAGCACATGAATAGCCTTGGCCCTAGTAAGAACACATAAATGGTACCTAAAGAACCAGAGATGTGGAATCAAGTGAACCAAATTTCTGGTGTGTGAAATGAGACAAATCTCCACACTTTCTCATGCCAGGGGTTAACTTGGGCCAGGTGTCCTTAAAAAAAGCAAGGCCTGAATAATCTCACATCAGACTTTTGCATCCAAATGGCTCATTATACCAGCAATATTCATGGCTCGTGATAGTCCTATAGATTTATGATGGTTAGGAAAAGATGACGCCCAGCTTACTTTCCCACCAATCATTATTACATGGGAAAGTGAGTGATTTTCTTTAATTCCATCAGTGCTTGTAATGACCAGACTAGCAGAGACACTTTGCAAATCTTTCAGGTGAACAAAATCTCACCAGGGACCCTTTTTAAGCAGCATAACTTTTACCTCTCCAAGAGAAAGTCATTGCTGGCCAGTGCAGGCTGTGAATATTTCCAGTCTGGGGAAGCAGCTGCTATTCCCAGCTCATTCCTTGCCCTGGCAACCCTGTAACTCCCGAGTTCTTCACCCAGGAGAGAAGCAGCTCGGCGCATGGGACAAAAACACAAGGAAGGAACTTCAGACCAAAAGCTTTATTCTTCATTCATTGTAGATGAGACACTGGGCATGAGCAAATACAAATGGGAATGCACAGCAGCTGCAGCTGAACTGCACCATCCTGAATTTGCAGCCGAGATCAATAGAGGAAGATGATAGAGATATCAATCTCCAGGGGTCTCCAGAAGGCAGAGTTGACTGGCAACCACATAATGACTCGGGCTCAGCCCACCAGCTCAGAGCCTGGGTGATAGATCTGCAGATGCCAGTCATCAAGATTTCCTTATTGGCAGCTCTCACGTGGCCATTTGTCTTCTGCTACTTGAGTTGTCTCTGTCCCGTTCAAGTGTTTTATCCTCCAAGGTGTGTCTGAGAGATCAATGCACAGCTACAGCTGGTTGAAGGGGACCAAATCCATTGAACAGTTGATTTGGTTCCATTTTACCAGCTTTAGCAAAGCATTTGGCCTCGCTGGCTGTGGCCAGCAAAGAGGGGAATTCCTCAGGGTCTTTCCTGGCCGCCCGGACCTCTTCTGAACTTGCTGCCTGGTGTTGAGGTGGTTCAAATGGCTTCACTTTGAGGCAATTGGGATTTATTTAAGCTTCTTAGTGGCTACATCTGAAGAGCGGGTCTGATCTAAAGAGGAAGATTAATAGCAGTGGAACTGGTAACCACCAGTCTGGAGCATTTTAAAACCTGATATTTGGAGAGCCACGTTGCTATTACAGTGTGACACAAGAAAAGGCTACTGTTTGAATCCAAATATTTTAATTGCTACCTCCTGCCATCTTCCTTTCAGTGTCATCCTCCATGCCCTGTGTTTTGGTGTCTGAAGTGTCACCTAACATGCAGCAGTGGGTAAAGCAGAAGTGTCCTTTGCTACCACCAGCCCAGCCTCTGGCCAAGTAATTTGGCTGAAATACCTGAAATCTTTCTTAGAGCTTAGCACCCTTTGCTTCCCTGCAAAGCTCCCCACGTTTTCTCATCTGGCATTAAAATCAGCAGTTTTAAGATCTGAGACAAGCAGTGGTTGCATTTGCCATCTCTTGAAATCTCCTCATCAGGCAATTTGTCCCCCAAAGGGGGGAACGTGAGCCCCTGCCAGGCAGCCCTACCCAAGCCACTTGCCCCATGGTTCATGTTGCAGAGCTGGGGAGTTGATTTCTCCTGGAGAGCCCGGCTGCGGCGTGACCACCCCACCGCTAAAAATAACTCGGTAAATCAAATTTTAAAATCACAGCAGCTCCGATCATTTCTGCAGAGGGAGCCAATAAAGTCCTTTCCTTCTTAACCCAGAGCCAGGCGCAGATATTGCACATTGCCATGTGCATAACCTATTTAAAGAATTTATATGCGTCATAAGGCAAAGGTGACTTTTCCCCCCTCTTCCTCCCAGCCCACCATGCTGCAAGCTGATACTGGGAAAAAGCACCTGCCCTGACAATTCCTGCACCCAGAAACATGGTGGTGGGCCAGCCATGGAGCTCCCCAAGAAATCCAAGCTTTGCATTGTAACAGTAAGAACTGCAGATCACTTAACTGCCCAGGCCCATTACTCTAAGCTGCCTATAAATAAACAGAGAGAGAGAGAGAGAAAGAGAGAGAATAGCTTTTAAAAAAGAGCTTTACAATTAATTTAATCGAGTTATCTCTAGGTACCTTTTCAGAAGACAATCAAGCCAAGGAACTAAATGGAAACTTAAGACAGTGAAGACATGGAAGTATTAAATTCATCCTTTGGTGAGTTACAGGAGGCAAAGAAAAGTAATTATTTACTGGTGATTGGGGGGAGGTGGATGTGCCATGGGTGACCGATGCTGTGCTGAGCCTGCAAGAGAAGCCCTGGTGGGCACTCAGATTTTGGGTTAGCACGTCCCAAGCTGCCTGAGCATCACCACCACTCACTTAAAACATGCTCTGCTCCCCAGGAATGTTTGCTCTGCCCTGGTTCCTGGGATATGGGGAGAGCCATTTGAAAGCAGCACTGTGGGACAGAGGTGCAGAGGTCACACCAAGCATCTTCCAGCAGGGACAAGTGCTGTCTTCACTCCCCTCCCTGCTTTGTTTTGGAGCATGCTCAGGAACACATCTGAAATCAGCACGGATGTCCTGTAACGTTATGTTTAAATTCTCAGCAGTGAGTTATGGGTGAGGTTTTCCTTTTTAGAAAATTAGTTTTTCTCATCTGGATGCCATTAATCAAAACTAATGATGTCTCTCTGGTGCTGAGGCTTTCCCAGCAGCCAA
Source organism: Florisuga fusca (assembly GCA_038090715.1). NCBI lineage: Eukaryota > Metazoa > Chordata > Aves > Apodiformes > Trochilidae > Florisuga > Florisuga fusca. The sequence goes on from JAAWXA010000023.1 coordinate 2,807,070, forward strand.
CAAAGAGCAGCCCATGTTATCAGCTGGAGAGAGCTGCAACACCCCAGGGCTTGCAGCCTCCCCAGGATGGGGTCCGAGGTTGTATGAGCCACCTGAGTCAGGTGAACTACAGAAGCTTCTCTGAGAAGTGCTCAAAGCTGTGCTGAAGCTCTTGCTCTCTCCTGTGAGTTGTTGGTGCTCATCCCCTGAAACTGGGGGGGTCCAGGGCTCACCTCTGCCTGCCTGGTGCTGCCAGGATCTGAGAGGAGAGCTTTGCCCAGCCCCAACAGCCAGGCAGGGCTTGGTGTCACTGTCCCTTCCTACCTACCTGGTGCTCCAAGAGCAGACTGCTACAGCACCATGTCAACCCCCCAACACCACCAAATTTAGGTTTGCTGTCCAAAGTGAAGCCAGACCCTTGGAAAGGTCCTTTCTGTCCTCTCTATCCTGGGTGACAGGATTGGTGCCACCACCGGCAGGACAAAGCTCCAAGCCCTGCCTGCCCACCAGACCTCTACATCCCCAAGCTGGGCAAAGTCCACGCACGCTGCAGGGTGGCCTTGGAGAGCCATGGTCACACTGATAAGGAACACTTGTTAGAGGAAATTTAAAGCCAAAGTAAAAAAAGAAAGCTGGGCATCACTTTCCTCTGCCCACCACTGCTCAGTGCCTCCGTTTTGCCTCTGGCCTGAGCGTCAGCTTCAGTGTCAATGATTACAGGCAAGAGAACAGGCAAAATCCCCTCATTATCAAGCCACTGCCATGGCAAGTAGGATCAGTAGAAGGCAACATAAGAGGCTCTGATCTATTGAAGACCCTTCCACTTTATCCTCAACATCCTAATAAAGATGTGTTATAGACAGTACAGAAAAGTCAAAGAATTTATCAGCATTTATCGATATTCTTAATGAAGCAGAAGATTCAACATGCAATAGAATTAGCCTACAACCAACCCTTGCATAGGGCCCATCCTTCTGAGTCCAGAAATCTCCTGCCTGTTCCAGTCCGATACCCTTTTGAGAAATGAGCAGCCCTCAAAGCCATTATCATTATAAGCTAAAAGGCCAAATGAGACAAAGTACTGTTGCTCTTCATCTGAATAAACAAATCATTTTTAGATCAAATGCATTAACAATTTATCATCCTAAAATCCAATCAAAAGGAAAAAACAACAATACAGAACATTGATTTCCTACAGCTTTATCTTAATGAAGTGCACATTCCCTTTGTAATTAGCTTTGGAAGGTTTTTTTTTCCCCTTTCCTCAAGCTAATGTGTTATTTGATTTCCATCCAAACGTTACTAAATCGGAGGAAATTTCCCCCAAATTAAGTGGCTTTTGATAATACAGGAAAATGTCTACTCTCCCAGTTTGCTATTTTTTTTCACCAAACATATATTTGTACTGCAGATGATTCAACTTTACTGCACGGTGTCTTTGCAAGGATGCTTAAATCAATGCCACAGTTGCTGTATTCTGCACAATTTGCCATTTGTAAACCAGAAAATACAACCTCGCCGCTTTTATCCTTTTCCTTACAGCCATCAAATATTAATTTGACTTATATTATTACAGGGGAAAAGTGGACTGTGTTTTATTAACATTTCTAAAATTATAGATACTCAACCCAAAAAGTAGACTCCAGATGAGGCTCGGGAGCCTTCTGCTTGGATTTTATTTGACTTAATTAAAAAGCACTCAGTCCCTTTGTGTTCTGAAGCAGTTGCTGACATTGCAGTAGCCACTCAGTCTTTCAAACCAAAACTATTACCTGAACTTAATAAAGTGTCTATTTAATTTACACACCCCCATGAACTCACCTGTCTCCTGCAGACACCACGCAGCTCTTCCTCATGGCTGGAAAAAAGCAAGGCACTCGTGGCAAACTCCTTGGCAGCCTGGGAGGAATCCAGCTGCCCCGTAGCATGTTTTCCATCACCTTTTCTCTGCCTTCTCTGCCATTAATGCCATTCTCCAATATCCACGATCCAGTGATCCACTGTGCACCTCTGGAAATGCTTTTTGCCAGCCCACCTTGATGTTCCTCCCCTCAATCTCTCTTTTAAATCTTCTTTAAATGATGCTGAACAGAGGACTATTGCCTTCATCCTGCTTCACTGAGTATTTGCTGAAGTGCAATGGATAATTTGATAGTCTGGTTTTATTTGGATGTATTGTTGAGCTACGTGGCAATACCCATGCCAGAGAATAAGCCCCCAAAACCTACAATTATCACCTTATTCCTTAGTTAGTCAGAAAGTTGACAGTGACTTTCTAAAAAATCCTGACTCTTATACAGAGTATCTGCATTAACCTAAATTTTGGACCGAGGTCTCTTGTGAAAATTAAAAAAAAAAAAAGGTCCTATTTGAAGCATTGATCTTCTCTGGCAGTGCAGAGCATTGATACCTGGATGGAGCTGCAAATATTCTGGCTCAGGGGGACAGAGATGGACCCTCAAGTGCTGCTCCTGCAGAATGGGTGTCTCCAAGCAGGTCTCTGGGAGCTGCAGCTCCTGAAACCAACAGTGGAAATAGCTGTGGGGTTGGATATTTTTTCTTTTTTTCTTTTTTTTTTTTTTTTTTAACTCAGCCACTCAAAAGAGAACAAAGCCATTCCCTAATACAGTTCGTGCATTTTATGGACCAAACAATTAAAAAGGTTTTAAAACATCTGCTGACTGCATAATTCCATACAGGGGAGTGTACTCAGCATTTTTAAACAGCGACTGATAGGAGATACCACTTAATAGTACAAAACACCAGCAGCCCCGTTAAAATCAATAGAAAATTAGATGCTATGAAAATGCAATATGTGTCCAATTAGTTATAATTGGAGCAAATGGCATTGTAGATAAACTCCTGGAGGAGGACATATTTGTCCAGAATGCTCCCTGCCTGCTTTCGGCACGGCGCAGGATGGCCGGAGCCTGGCTCTGCTGGATCCTAGAGGGGGAATGATGATCCATCTAATTCCTGTCCCTTAACTCTTATCTAATTATGGAGTTGCTCAGAGCCTGCAGGACTGCTTTGGTGCCACGCTGTGCGTGGTGAAAAATGATCCTCTGTCACACAGGAACCTCCCTGTTGGACTTGACAAATTATGCCAGCAAACCTGTTTAAGAACTAAAAAATCCTTGGACACGGTGACAGGCAGAGAAAGATGCTGTTTGGGGACAGTTATTTATTCATCCAGTGGAGTTTAAGAATTGCAGCTCAGTCCCATGGATATTCACTTTTTCTCCCTGCCTGTCTGTTGTAGCAGCTCAAACCCCTTCTCGCTGATTATTTCTCGGGCTTCTTTCAACTCCTAAAAACTCAGCTGCACAACAAAAATGGGAACTAGGTTATGTGATTCTAACGCTTTATTTTTAACATCTTTGGTGCAACATATTGGCCTCCTCTTTGTTTCATCTTATGACTATAGAAGAAGAGCAAAGATCCCACACTGCAGCAGCACAAAAGGCACATCCCCAACCAAGCACCATTCCAAGCCCTTCGTGCCTTTGCAGTGGATGGGAGCAGATCACTCTTGGTACAACAAACATTATTAATTTGGGGGGTCTTTTTTTGTAGAAACACTATAAAGTAACAGTTATTTTAGCAAAACTATTGGCTCACAGCTACGAAGCAATAACTTCCTTCAGGGTTCATATTTTATTCCTGTTTTAATAAATCCAATTATTAAAGACTTAGAGCTGAACACACACGCACACAAAAAGAAAAAGCTCATGTTTACCCAGACCTGAAACCTTTTTTCATTATTGGACACTGTTACCTACAATGTTAAGAGAGCTGTCTCCCAAGAAAGGGGAAAAAAAGGAAGTGGCAGCTTCTATTTGTTACGCTGACTCAGCAGAACCGTGCAACAAGGAGCGTTAAGACCCAATCCATAACTTTTGTGGCTGCTCAAAGGATGTGTTCTTCCTTGACACTGATAAAAGTTTAACATGGAGTTGCCCAGGTTTTTAATAAGCTTGTCAACAAAAGAGCAAGGCAAATTGATGGGGACCTTCCCAGGAATAAATTCATCTTCAAATAGGCCAAATGAGCATGGAGGACAAGGGGGGGACAGCACATGGGGGGCTTTTGCTGGTCTTTGCGAAAAAAAAAAAGGCAAAATAGGTGTTAGCCAGTGCATCTTATTGTCTCAAAGACAAGGCTTTAGGGCAAAGCTGGCTTCATTTAAGGAAAGGAAGGTGGTGCAGTGCTCTCTGCATCCAAACCCTGACACGGGTGAGGAAGGGAATGGACAAAGCCTGGCTAGAAACCCCCTCCTCACCCAGCCTGCCCCACTCTGCCACACATCCTTGACCCCATCCCACATCAGACCTGCTCAAGGACCAAGCACAGGATCACTCCCTGCTTTTTAACCCCAACCCCCATTGCAGATGTTTCAGGACATCTCCTCTGGGAACTGCCCACAGAGCCATCTCAGCCACATGGCCAAACCATCCCCATTCCCTGATCCACGTTTTCTCTTCAGATACTCAAGGCTAAGCTTAATTCAAACAAAACACAGACCTTTCCCACTGCTGTTAGAGGAGCTGGATCAGGCTTCTGCAGCCTGCATGCACCCTCCTGTGCCCTTCATACCTAGGGAGCAGTTATATTGCATCCATGGGGACATCAGTTGTGCCCACTGTCCACTTTCTGCACAGTAAGGAGTGAAATCACTGCCTGAGAGTTAATATTTTCTACTAGCCTTAATCAAATTGGTGCCTTAAATTATTAAGACTTGGGTTTGGGTTTTTTTGTTGTTGTTGTTGTTGTTTTGTTTGGGTTTGTGGTTTTTTTTTGTTAATTTGTTTACTCCAAGTAAAGAGAAATATTAAATCAGAGCTTCCAATAATCTCTCTGCCAGCAAATTAACCCACTGCATCACAGAAGGAGACAGCAGCCTCTTCATCTCAGGAAGATCTTCCCTCCCAACACCTTCCTTCTGTTGCACCAAGAAGCTTCAGCAGCTGAAGGCCACGTCCTGCCTCTGCCACGGGGTCACTTCTCAGATTGGAATCATTGCCCCGGCTGTCAGGGTGAACTTTATTCTCAATTGCTCTTAGGTCACTGGATTCCTACCCCAGCAGCTTTCTCCAGCTCCCCAAATGCCAGGGTTGAGTTGCCTATGTAAGGGCTTTGCTGGCTCCTGTCCTTACAGCTGCTGGGTGACTTCTGTGGTCGGTGGTCACGAGCCCCACGCCTCTTGGCTGCCCAGATGCCACCTAATCCGGTCCCCCCAGAAGGGCAGCTGAGAATGAGCACTATTTATAGCAGTTGTTCCCCAGTCCCCCTCTGGGCTCTTCAATCTGCCCAGGGCTTTTATAGCCAGAGGCACAGGCCTCAGGCCAGGCCATATCTGGGCATGGTGAGGCCCTCTTCTGCATGGAAAAAATAAGGGGGGAAAAAAACCAACCCAAAATGCAACAAAATAACCACAAAAAACCCCACAAACAAACAAAAACAACAATAAAAAAACTCGAACACCCAAACCCATGTGTCTGTTGAAGATGTCAGCCACCCTGCTTCTCCCAAGCCCCAGCATGTAACTTCTCCCTCGAGCACCACCAGCGACCCCTCCACCTCAAACCTTGGCCTAAGGTTAAACCAATTTAACCTTGGTTAAATTCTGCTTTCTTCAAGACATATCTGTGCCTGAAAGCCTTCCCCATCTGCACAGGGATATCCTCCTCGGCCACTGCTCCTCTGTACAAGCCACTTGACCAAAATACCAACCCCTGTGAGGATTCATGTTGCTGCTGGTTGCTCAGCACAAGCAAAAAGAGCTTTGGAGCACCCTGGGGCACCGTGTTTGAGCATCCCATGAGCCCCATTGCCCAGCTCAGGTCTCCCGTGGGCAGCCAGAGGTCCTTGTTGAGGTCCAGACCTGGCACTTCACACCCTACATCCACTCAGAGATGATCTTTACAGAAGGGGGTACAGTCCAGCTGGGCTGTCTCCCCCAAAATACGTGCCTGGCACCCCTGTGAGCACAAACACCTGAGCTGAGAAGTCCTTGCAAAACCAGAAGGAGCTCATCCTTGGGTATCTGCGTCAACCTGCCTTGGCCTCCTCTAGTTTGAGCTTCATGCTATGAGCAACAGCTTTAGCAACACCACGGCAAGCATCGACTCTGCCTCGGAGGGAAACTGAGGCAGGGGAGATAAACAACTCATCTGCAAGCCAACACTGGGCTCCCATCCTTGGAGCACCGGGCTGCTCCCACAGTGACCCCCTCATCCCGATGGAAAAGCATCTCCCAGCACCGCTGCCCACTTGCCTGAGGTCAAGAGCAACTTGAGGGTCAAACAGGAAACATCAAAGATGCCATCTTCACACACTGACACCAGCCCTGGGCTTTCAGGGGAGGGATGCGAGCTAAGGAGCGAGGATATTTCTTTTGCAAGGAGGAACACACCACCCCCTCACCCACAGTCACTGCTAAGTGCAAGATGTGGTGAAAGTCTTTAAAAATAGATATATTCCCAAGCAATTCATGCTGCTTGCAGCTGGCAGGGCAAACCTAGCATGGGAGCTCTTCCTTCCTAACTAAAAAGGCTCCTTAGCAGCTCGAGGCTCGTGCAACCTTGAGTCTCTCCTCCTCTCTTCGGGGCCTTCTCTTGCTCTTGGCCTAAACCAGTCCTGGGAAGCACAAGGGAAGCCCTGCCCAGCTAGGCTGGTGTCAAAGGCAGGGAAAGATACTGCAGTGCAGTGCTGATCTCTTCTGCAATCGGACGTGCAGACTAGCCCAAGTGCTGAGTCAGCACAATTTCTTTTTTGATTGGTTGATCTGAGTAACGTACTTTCAATGTATGCTAAAGGGGCAGCAATTAATACATTTCCCCCTTTTCCCCACCTTTCCAAACCGCTTCGAATTGAGAGCACACATCTTACCCCCAAAGTCACTCTCTGGTCCTAAATATTCTCAGGTTCTTTTGGTTTTAATTTAGGGCATTAAATTTTTTTTTTTTTTTTTTTTTTTTTTTTTTTTTGCAATCTAAGCGATGCTCACTTTGATCGACTTGTGCTGCTGCAGCTAAAATATCTGTCCTGCAGGTCAATCTAATCATGCTTAATAGCAGTTTATTCTTCAACGCAACATTTTTCACGTTGGGTCGACAGTTTTAAATGAGATTGCTGATGCACCCCTTTACTGATGCTTTTACCAGGGCCAGCACATCCCTTGAAATACTTGTGCAATAAAATGCTTTATTGCTCTTGATGAATGCGCTATTAAACTTGAATTGCAAACATAGGCCTCCCCCCCACACACCCTTTTTTTTTTTTTTTTTTTTTTTTTTTTATCCAAAAGAGTGTGCCGGAATTTATGGCACCACCTGTCTTCCAGTATTAAGTAATAGTAACAACAGTAATAATAGCTTATCAACATAACAAACACACAAAACTGAAAAAAAAAAGAAAAACTCGCCAGGGAAATCCGCATGGCACAAATTCCTCCCTGTGCTCTCATGTGCATGTGCAAAATATCCATCTTCTACCTGCCCGTGGTTCCGCTCACACGCGGAGAATTCATCTCAAGAACGGCTGGATTTTGTGAGGCATAGAATAGAAAAATTTAACTAATTTGGTCCACTGGATTTATGGCTTTTAGAATTCTCAAAGCTCCTCTTTCAGCACCCGGCACCGCGCGGTCCTGGCTTTGCAGGATGGATGGAAGCACCCGAGCATCCCAAGCTACTGCTTGGCCATGGGTCCAGCACTGATGCTCCTCAAAGCGTTCCCCAGATGGGACCCAAGGCTGGGAGATGCTCACCAGTTTATAAAGAGCAACAGAGAAGTGATTTAATTTCAGCTACCAAATAGCCTGGACCTAGAGCAAGGAAACCAGCCATGGTTTTACTCCCAAGAGGTGTAAAAGGGAAGAGCAGCTGCCCCCAAGTTGAGGAACAGCACAAACTGGTTGCTGAAGGCCTGTGCCCAACATCTGCTTCCACTGAAGCCAACAGTGAGAAGTTGCTGTGGCTCAGGGGAGCACACACAGACACCCCTTTTTGGTTTTAACATCATCCAAGCTTGGGTCCCTCAGGATATGTGTCATGGCAAAGCCTCCCCTGCCACCTCCACTCCCGTGCTGCCAGACAGAAGCAGTCAGAATTATGCCTTTGAAAATATTTACATAAAAAAATAAATCTGAGCACTTAGTGACTTCCTAAAGTTAGCAATTTCATGTGATTAACAAGCGTATTAATTCAGTGAGGTGGGGGAAGGAGATAAAAATTGCATTAGGAATGCAGGTATCTACTGTAAATCAGCCCACAAGCACCTTCATAAGAGCAATGTACAGTGGCACAGGAGCTTTGGTAAAACCTGAGCTGGGAAAAGAAAGAGAAGAAGAAAGTGGGAAGAAGAAAGAAAAAAGGAAGAGAGGAACAAAGAGTGAAAAGGGAAAAGAAAAAAATAAAAAAGAGGAAACAGGAAAAGATAAAGAGAAAAAAGAAAAGAGGAAAAAGAAAAAAGAGAAAAGAAAGAAAAGAGAAAAGAAAAAAAAGAAAAAAGAAAAGAGAGAAAAAAGGAAAACAAAGAAGAAAGAGAAAAGAAGTAGGAAAAGAAAGGAGGGAAAGAGGCGGAAAAGAAGAGCTGGGGCAAAGGGTCAGCAAGGAAAGGAGGGAAACTTTATAAATAAATTATAGATAACCTCTAATTCTATGTTACATCCAGAATGGTGACAGTTGTCCTCATTTTTCATCCAAAGGCTCAAGCTAACATGGATGATTTACAAGCGAGTGGAACTACATCCCCTCTTGGGCACCAGCACTTTCCTGCTTGGGCTCAGCTCCTTTCCCAACATCCTCCAGCTTCAGATTTCAACCTGTCCCCAAAATAGTGCTGGACACCCACAGGACCCTCGTGGGGACCCTTCCCATGCAGGGGGGCTGCTGGGGGTCCTGAAGCTTGGGGATGCCCCATCCCTGCAGCCCCATGGGACCCAGCCATGGCCAGCCAGGAAAGCCCTGGCCCAGCACACCCCGAGCATCCTGAAGTGCAGAGGGGATGATGTGCAACCCAGCCAAACTCCAGCACAAACTTGGCCTTCCCAAAGGCACCAGGCAAGGAAAAAGCTCCACCTCTCCTAGGACAGGGCTCTGCACTCCCCACACTTCCATCAGCCATGGTATTTGTTTTAAACAGAAATAAAAGCTCTTAAAGTGCAGTCCCCTCAGGCACACGTCTAACAGGTGATGACAGGGCTCAACACAACTAGAGGCAGACAAAAACCTTCTCAAAATCCAACCTCCTCCTCTCGCCTGCTCCCTGTGGATGATGGTTCTGTGACAGGGAAGGCTTAATGAACCTCAGAGCAGGATGCCAGGGCATCCCACCCACCAAGCCAATCTTTAGGAGCCTGCCAGCCAAGCAAAGAGGGGTGTTGGAAGTGCAGGGGCATCACTGAGTGGCAAAATATTGCTCTCAGCTGTTTGAATAGCTGGGCAGCAGCCTTCTGAGGAGTTTGGCTTTGCCCGTTGTTCCAGGCATTGCAGAAGTGTGAGGATGTTTCGGGGCTGGAAGCTCAAAACCCTCGGATGCAACTTCCACCTAGGCAGAATGTTTTACTTGTGTTTAAACCTGTATTTTCATTCATCTTGTCTCATCATTACAGCACCCTGGAAGAAGAGCCAACTATTTTACATTGGAAAAGGTTAAAAAGGAAAAGTGAAAGCCAGTCAAGGCCTCCAGAGTTCAAGGAGCTGATTTTCTTATTTTCCTTAGGGAAATGAGACCCCCTGTATTCAGAGCACTCCTCTGCCTTTAGCTGTGATCGGCCAACCTGACAGCTTGTCACACCAACAAGATCTCCCTCTCCCCAGATTTAAACACAGAAAGTTTGAACGTGGGAAAGATTAAAAAAAAGCAGAGTTTGCACATTAATTTAAAGCAGGAACGCTGCACGCGGTTGGATCACAACTGTTGGATCTTTTTTCTCTCTCTTCTTCCTCCCTCCCCCTCCATCTCCCTTTGTCTTTCCTAGATGTAAAGATCAACCAGCTCTGTTTGCTACCCAGCCTTGTTCTGGGGGGAAGAAAGGGTTGATGGGGAAGCAGGAAAAAGGAGCTCTTGGCCTGCATCCCTGTTAAAACCCAGGAGTGGACGGCCAGCTTTCCTCTGGCATCGCCTTTCAAAGCCCATGCCGCAGTCAGCATATTGAATATTTAATGTCCTGATGAGCATTTCCACCTGCTGACACAGGCAAAGTGACAGAACAATACACGCGCTGGAACAAGATCACCAATTGACTCCCCAGTCAGTCTGCCAGGTCAGGCAGTTAAAAAAAAAAAAAAAAAAATAAAATAATCTGTCTGGGTTTCTCCCCCACTTTGCCTGGAGTCACACATTGCTCCTCTGAGAAAGGTTCCCACCTGAAATACATACTTCTTTACATTCCATAGCTTGCCAGGTTCATATGGGCATATAAAGAAGTATGTTTCTCAAGCAGGTAGTTTCAATATGCGCATTTATAAGGTCACAGGAGGGAAAATAGCCCTGATTTACAATTTACATCCTAAGAGTGAGTTACGGCTCAGTTTAAACCAGCAGACTTTCCTCCTGCCCAGCCCATGTGCACACACACACACACACACACGTCCCCCAGCTCCTCTCCTCACTGGTAATCCCTGGCTTTGCCCTAGGCAGGTGATGGATTTTGGTCTCTGGGAAAAGGAACTGGATAATTCACCGGATACAAAGCAGCAGAAGTCCGGTGCCTGCCCTGGCAGGGGCTCTTTCTCACATAAAAGGCACAGAGCAAAAGCTAACCCTCCCACTCCATCTCAAAAGTAGGTGTTTCATTCCAAATTGTAAACTTTCCGAATGAAAAACCACCAGAATGCAGTTTAGTGGAAGGGATTTGCTTTGTATGCACGTAGATATCATTTCAGACAAAGCCATGTGGGAGAAAGTTACATGTGTATTCTTTCCCAATTGCCTTCATCCTGTGATTTGGAAACAAAAAGCCAATTTGCTTTCAGAAAGCCAAAAAATCAAATGGCCAGCTACTGATTTACAAACTGACACCAGGAAACACTGCTCCATTTGCCCGAGTACAAAAACTCATCAGCTTCAGACAAGCAATTGCTTTCATCCGTAAGCAGAGATTAAAGCATAGGAAGAAGAAAGAGTCTTACCTAGTGAATCCAATGATTTTTCCTCTGCTGGTCACTGTGAGTGAGACACGACCTCGCAGATAAGCAAACCCCAAAAGATAGCACAAGCCTTTCGGGGGACTTCAGGGCATTAAAAAAAAAAAAACCAAAACCACACCAAACCAAAAAAACAACAACAAAAAAACCAAAACCAAAATAAAACATAAAAAAATTCAAAATTGCTTCTTACAAGCCATCCAGCTGAGCTCCACGCCAGCTTCAGGGTTATTGGGGAGACACCTGCAGCTGTGCAACATAAAAGGCAGCCAAAGGCAGGTGCTGGGAGCTGGAGCCAAAGTCTTTTTTGAGTGATTCCCACAGCCCCCGTGGGATGCACACCCGTGCACACCTCCTCGTGCCCCCGTGGGGCTCTGCCTCGCCTGTGGCCGCTGCCTCTGCCCCTCTCCCTCGCCTCCTGGCAGCCTCACTGAGCTTTAAATCTCCCCCAAACAATGTGGCCCGAGTGGCAGAGCTGCAAACACTCCCTGGGCTGAATGGGAGACTATTATGGGCAGGATTTAGGGAGGGAGAGACGGCGGAGGTCACCCCGGGCACTGCCTGCACTCTCAGCACGGCAGAGCTCACCTGCACCCACCCCCAAAACCATTCCCACTTCCAGGCAAATGGGGAATGGCTGCCCTCCCCTTAATGAATTTTACCATTGCTCACAGCCTTCTAATGAACCCTTTAAAGAGGGGTTTCGTAAATTCAGCAAGTGGCAAACTAAGCACTTTGGAATATCTAATTGCATCGATGCTTGACCCCTGATTTTTTTTTTAAAATATCTCATCCAGGTGGGGGGCAAATATTTCCCTGCTTCCCATCAACTTTCTGAGCACCCCTGGAAAGTAAAGGCTGCGTGGAGCTGGGGTGTAAATCCACCATGCTCAGCCCCCAAAAAGGGCTTTACACCACTCATACAACACCAGCACACACCCCGGTCCTGGCTCTGCACAACTCCCCTCCTCATTCCCTCTGTTTGTTGGCCCTTATAACCATAATTTTTTGTCTCATTTCAAAGCAAATTTCAACCTTTAGTTTGGATGAAGGGGAAGAGAGATGGAGCTGTGGCACCATTGTAATGCATGACTGCAGTGAAATTAAAGCAAAGGGAGAGCTGAGGAGTGTGAGGGCAGGTCTGAGTGCTTAAGATTCAAAAAATAGAAAAAAAGAAAGAAAGCCCAACAAAAATCCAAGTGCTGGCAGGGGGCTTTGCACAACCAAGGCACTCCATGGTACTGAATTTTCTTTAGACTGACAACAGTGGGACAGCTCCTGGACTCCTTGGGCCATTAAACATCTGCAACTCATTCCCACTTTGCTTTCTTCAAATGCATTTGCCATGGACTGTCCTGAGCAGTTCCTGACTTCTGCAGATGAGCACGATGGTGGCTGCCAGGGAATAAAGAGAACACTACACATGAGGAAAAAAAAAAAAGAAAAAAACAAACAAATGACCTTTTAAATCCTTACTAAAACTGAAGACTGTGACACAAGCCCACAGCAGCAAAGTTCATCCTGGAGAATGAAACTGGCTTTGAGGGTCTGTGTGGAAGCTCATGCTTTCCAGGGTTGTGCCTTTTGGCAGAGGAGCAGCTCAGTGGTATGACAGTGCTTCTAATGGTGATGCCAGAGGCACCCTGAGCTTTGCAGCCTGCAGCTACCACCAAGAGCAAGTGGTGGTGGCTGAGCATCAGCCAATATCCTCGACCCACCTACACTCGCTGAGCTCCCGGCCTGGTTCTTAAGCAGAAAAATGTGTGCAAGGAAATTGTGGCTGCTCTGGGGAGAAAAATGGATGGGGAGCTGGATAGTGAAGAGGCCAAGGGAAGAAAGAGCCTGAGGTACTGCCTGGCAGCGGAGGGGAAGGAGGGTGGTGGGAGGGATGGAAAGCAAGGTGCTGTATGCTACATCTCTGCTCTGTCTCAGGCTCCAGGTGCTGCTTAGGTCCAGGCTGACAGCTGCCTGCCACAGCAAAGTCAAGCTGGGAGCTGTGCAGTGCAAAACTTTAGGGACTTTGGGAGACAGGCAGTATTGAGAGCTGGGTATTGGAGAATGGAGAGGCCAGCGAGGCCGAGGCAGAGGCATGTGCTGGCCCCAGCACAGCCCATGGTGGAGGGGATGGGCTGGGGGCTCAGTCCTTGGGAGACACAGACACAACCAGCTGCTCAAGAGACACCCAACAACTAAACCAACAGCACAAATCACAGATTTGTGTCTATACAATTACCCACGACTGCTGAGCACACACTCTCTCTGGCACAGACATGGACATGTATCCGTACTCCAAACACATCCTGGAGGTGGGCTGTGTTTGGATGATATGTTACACCTGCTTATATATACCATTTGTACACCTATGTACAAAGATGTGTAAAACACACCTATGCATGCTACAAGCCATACCTAAACCTGTGTGCCTGTGTGTACAGCACCCACCTCACAGTCCTGATGTCTGTATAATGATGTGACCAAGTCTCACCACTCTCACACCAAATACAATGCCCCTCGTCAACTCTGAGCTGCAGAAGCAATACCAGTCGAGTCATGCCTGAAATGTAACCTCAATTCCAAACCCTTGCAGAGAAAACCTAACTTCTCCTCCTCGTATTCCCTGTCTGATCACCCACCAACCATTCGCCTGTAATTAACGCTCATTTCTCGGCATTTTAAGAGTTAATCACCGCGGCACTGAGATCATTGCAAGTTAGGCTAAGTTTAACTACATTTCACCCTTTTGCTCTGGTTGGTACAAGCTCATAGAACGAGTTGGTTGCAAAGAAATAAATAAAGCCCCAATCCCCCAGGTGTCATTAGCCAGCCTGTGTCTGAATTAGGCATTTAAAGGCTGGTTTAACCTTGCAGAACGGTTGTATGTCAAAGTTCTAACATTTCAGTTCAGATTATTCCAGTGCACTGCTTGCTCTGCAGTTTGTTAGGGTTTGGTTTTTTGTTTTGGTTTTGGTTTAGTTTGGGGTTTTTTTGGTTTTTTTTTTTCTTTTAAATGCGGAGTGTGCCACAGCAGGGAAAAAAAAAAAGAAAAAACCAAACAAATGACCTTTTAAATCCTTACTAAAACTGAAGACTGTGACACAAGCCCACAGCAGCAAAGTTCNGAGTTAAGGGAGCAGCAAACCTTGCCCGCCCGGATTGCAGCACACCTTGATGCCAAAGGGCTGCGCCTGCACAAGTGCCTGCGCACCCCCACAACCCCCCCTTCATCCTCATCCTCCTCATCGCTCCCCCCCGGGGGTCAGCCCGGGCTGGGGGTCAGGCTGATGGAAAAGAGGGGGGGGGATGCACACGCACACCCCGGGGTGGGCAGGGGGCTGGCGGAGGGGAGAGGAGGGAGGGAGCGCTGGTCAGAAAGCGAGTCCACCTTTCCAGTGCTTATATACCCAGCGAAGCATCCGAAACACGCACCGCCGGCCCGCCGGCCCCTGCTCCAGCTCTTCCCTCCCTGACCATATTTAGTCAACCACGGCAAAAAATAGCCTGTCAGCTGGAGCTGCCGGCAGGGCTGGGAGTTCAATTGCTCCTCGCAGCCCATTGACTACTGGTCCTGCAGGGTCCTGACTCGGCCTTTTTTTTTTTTTTTTTTTTTTTTTTTTTTTTTTTTTCCCCCTCCTCCCTCTCGGCTATTTTTAGCAAGGCCAAATAAAGCCGGAGCTCATCTTACTACTCTCGGTTGGCCCGAGGTTTCACGGGGCCCTGGCTATGTTTGGTAAGCTGGGAGACACGAAGCGGAGACCTTGTCCATGTTGGAAGACCTTTGGCTCCCTCCTGTATTTATTTGTTTCCCCTCCTTTTCTTTCCTTTGTATTTCTTCCCCCTTGGTAGAAAGGTATCCAGGTGAGAAGGTGGCAAAGAAGCTTCAAGGGATCCTGATTTTCACCTTAAAGAGGGGAAAAAACAGGGTTCAAAGACCTCATGCTGGGGCCAAATCTCTCACCATGAGGTCCTGGCACCTTGTTGTCTGGCTGAGTTTGTCCTTGTGTCTCCAAAGGTTCTGAAGGCTTGGGAGATGTTGGCTACATGGGAAGCACTGGGGGCTCCCTCAGCAGCCAGGGAAATCCCCCCTGCCATGGTGCCTTAATGCAAGCCACCCACAGAGTGGCATCTCCTGGGCTTTGAGGCCATGGTAGCTTCTCAGCCTCCAAAGCTTTCCCCAGGGGTACACCAGGTAAAGGTTAATTTTGGCAGCACGAGCACTGTCCTTGGCTTGCACCTGGTGCAGGCAAACATCTCTAGAAACTCAAGGTAGGCTCAGCTTCAAAATAAAGATGTCCAGGACAGCATAGCCCTGAGGTGGTGATGAGAGAGGAGGTACATGATGTCAGATGTGGCACTGGATGCAATCAGCCAACCTGTCCTGCTTGATTGCAATAGCCCCCCAACTTGGAGCACCTCCTGAATCCGGTGTCTCCCTTGTGCACTGTCCACCAGGTCTCCATCCCACTCAAGGCTCACCCAGAAGGACCATTGCACCTCCTTACACCCCAAGGACACACTGATGGGCCACCACCGTGAGCAGGTTTTGGGGCATCAGGTCTGGAGGGACTGGTATCTGCCAACACATCCACATGGGTGGTGGTGGCTGGATGTGGAGCAGGGGTGGGAAGTTTGTATGAACCCCAATCAGGTGCCCAACACCATCTGCTCCCATCTGCAACCAACAAGGAAGATGGAGAGGAATGTGATGGGGCCACCCAACAGATGCTTCCACTTAGGACATCCACGTGAAACCATCAAGCAACACTCATCCCAACTTGTTGGGAGCTGACAGCAAGTCATCTAAGGATGGGAAATGCCTGCAGGAACCACCCCACAGGACCACGAGGTGAGAAGGAGCTCCCAGGAGCTCCCAGTGGTTCTTCCCCATGCCCTGATGACTCCGAGCTCCCCAGCTCTGCAGGTGATGCCAGAAATAACCTCTACAACTGAGGTGCATGCTCTCTCTCCTGGTCTGCTTTGGCTTTTCCTCTCAGTCAATGGCTCTCCTGAACCCACTCTGGGAATTGGGATTTCCCTCTGGTCCCAAGGACAGGCTGTTCCACACTGTCACTATTCAGAGAGCTCAGGATGGGGGGTTCCACACTGTCACTATTCAGAGAGCTCAGGATGGGGGGGTGGCAGCAAAACCATGAAGTCTGGTGTCCTTAAGGTGTCACCATCTCTGTGGGGGCCACAACATAAAGTAGCCCTCACACAGGTCTCTCTGAACCCAGGAACCAAGCCTGCCACCCCTAATTGGACTGGCAGTGAGGAGACAGCCTGTAGGATTGCTTCTCCTCCCTTCCCATTCCTCTATCCCAACACAGTCCTTGTGACCACCGATGTCCCCTTTGCACCCTCAGCTCATTCCCCTGCAGAATATCCAGGGATTTCCTGCACAGGTATAAATCACATCCATTGTGGGGTTTTTCTCCTCTTTTCCACCACGGCAGAGATGTCCAGGTCGCTCCCTCTAAGGCATCAGAGAGGACTTTAAACACTTTCCCAGCCCATCCCCTTTCAATAACTGAAGCCATGGAAGTCCTTTTCCACCCTGGTTCACCCCAGGACCACCCCAAATTCACCTGGGAATACCCTTACCCAAAATACCAGCCAGTTTGTTGCCTGTTACCCCCTTGGGAGCACCTTGGGGGTTTTGAGAACTTGAGTGCCAAAAGCGACGGGTTCTCACGTTATTTTCAGCCCCAACTGAAATCACAAAGTCCCCGGGAGCAGAGTGGGTCCCTGTGCCCCAGGGGGACCCTGAATTGGCACTGGGGAAGCTGTTCAGAGCCTCTCACTGTCACAGGCACAGTCGAGCCCTTCTTTGGATTGAGTGAGCTGTTCTCACATCCCTGACAGGTTCCCCAGGGTTGAGAATCCATCCTGACACAAGGATATGTTGGGAACAGGAGCAAACTTTTTTTTTTTTTTTTTGCACAGCTTTCTCCCCTCCACCAATTGATTTACACCACACTCACCCTTCAGCTTGCAGGGACTCAAAAAATAGCAGTGTTCCTTGGCAAAATTCGTGGCAATTTTCTATCAGGAGTTGGTTTGGTTCTTGCTTCACGTGGCAGCAGCTCTGGGAATTTTGGCATGCAGGAGAGGTGGGTCCTGAATATGCAACCAACACAGCCTGCCAGACTTCAGAGCTCTCTCTATATTTGCAAACACACACACATAGACCCACATAAATATTTTTGTAGGTGCACATGTAATGATAATGTAGGTCTGCGTGCAACGAGTCTGCATTCAAGCTCCTTCCACCAAAGAAATCTGAGGAAGGAACAGGCTGCAAAGCCAGTTCAAAGCTTTGGGCAAGAGATTGCAACACTCCCAAACAAAATGCAAGATGTAATTTTAAAAGAAGCAGTCTCGGGCTTTTGAATTTATGTAACCTAAACTGATTTTGCCCGTTTGAAATTGTTATTGTGTGTTGGGAATCTCAAGGAGGCGAGAAGCAAAGCTGCAGACGTTTCCTTTGGAGTCCAAGATGATGAGCCCCTTTACTTCTCCTTGCAGCTCCAAAGCTGTTAATAGTTTGCTTCCTTTTATTAACAGCAGGCAAGAAAAAAAAAAATTCCTCCTTAGAGCATGTGTGAGGTGACAAGTTGGATAATAACAGCTCCTTTGGAGGCTTTTATAGTACATTAGGCAAACATAGTGGATGTTTATAGACTTTTAAAAATGCTGATTATATAAAAATGCATTTATAGCCTTCTAAAATACCAAGCGACTGTAATATAAATATTTCTAATAATAAAAAACTGAACATGCAGATTATTGACCCAATTAGAGTATTTTTTGGTATTGATTTCTGGTTTGCTATAGGCCAAAATCTGATCTTGAAGTAAAAAACTGGACAGTGCCCTGTTGACACCAGTCGTCACCCAGTTTGTCACAACCTGCAGAAGATGCTGCACCCTCCTGGGATGAAGCCAAACTGACCAACCATCCACCTATCACTTCTTGCAGCATCCCCAAGCACCTCCAACCTGAGGGAGCTCCTGGAAAACCTGCTGGCCCAGCCATCTTCCCACCTCACTGGTGGTGGAGAAGCTTTTGGTCACCCCATGGTTGATCTTCTCTGTTCTCTGTAAGAACTTGTATGAATAATTCATTTTTTATTGGCACAGAATCTTGAACATGGCTCTGTTCTGTTCCCAGCTGATACAGTTGCTGGGGATGTGCCTTCTCTCTTTTATTCTCCCTTTTTCCTACTTTGACCCAAAATTCCATCAGTAAGTGGAATTAGCTCTTGCCAGCAGCAGTTGTCTCAACAGAGATGAGTTCTTTCCAAAGATCAAGGCCTTGACAAATTGGCATCTCCCTACCAAAACAGACATCTTGTGAAAAGATGAGTTATCCTTTATTTTATAACAGCAAATCTTTTCTTGGCTTCACTGGGGAAGACCAGCTCTGAGCTTTGGAGCTCCCCTAAATCAGCCTGAGCTCTGGCTCTCACACCACACAACTGATACATGGTCTGACCCAATACCATCCACCCAAAGCTACTTTTCTTCCTTTTGGTAAGTTAAGTTCATTTTTAAAATAGAAAAGCACCTTTTTGGTTTTGTGCAGGGTCCCACCTCTCCACTTCCCAGACCCATTGCAGAATTCCACATTGCTTGAGACAATCTCAGGAAAACTTGTCTCCAGTGCAGACAGAGGGGGGGAAGCAGCTGCCTGTGAGTCTCCCACCAGAGGAAAGCAGTGATTGCATCACCAGTTGCAACACAAAGGTGCTTAAAACCACATCTACTGACTTCTCCAGACTTTTCCAGTGTGAGTGGATATATCACATCTGTGGACATACACCTCATGGAGATTTAAAAAAAAAAAAAAAATAGTGATTTTTTTTTTCCACCCCCAAGCTTTTCCTTTCAATTTGGTGTTCCTGGCAAGACAAAGAAAATAAAACTGTTTTCAAAACTAATGACAAACAGAAGCAGTGCTGATTGCCAACAACACTGCTGTTAACACCTTTCCCTCTCAAAATCCTCATGTGGGAGACAGCTATTCTCTTTTTCAATAGGGAAACTGAGGCAGGAAAACGAGAGCCTGGAAAGCCAGGACATATCCAGGGGTGCTGGGCTGCTTCCCTGCACCCTCCTGGAGAGCTCAGCCACCTCCAGGGCTTATCAGCATCTTGCTGTTGGGGGATGAAATGGTGACATTCAAGATAACTTGGCCAGTTACCCACCAGCTGCCTTGAGTTCATTCACACGTTGGGGGGTTTTTTGGTTCAGCAAGATGGAAGGGTTGGCTTTTAATTTGACTTTTCTGAAGTTGTGAAATCCAGCCATGGGATGCTGCTGCAATGATGCAACACGGCTGCTTCCCTGGCTGGCTGGGAGATTTTCAGTACCTCTGTATGCACATATATAAAAACCACAGCTCTTTGCGTGTCTAACATCATGCTCTTTGTTTTGGAAGATATTTCTCCGAAGACACTAACCACCTCACCTCTGAACACAAATGTTTTTCCTTTATTAGAGGGTTTTTTCCCTGCATTGTTGGAGCAATATTAGCAAGGAGCAAAACTGCAGCAGAACAAAAGATTTTCATAGCGGTCTATCTGTTTAAGTATTTATAAAGCACCAATCTCCCAGGTACCTGGCTCTTACTGTGGTTTTAAAAGATTATTATGCTATCAAATTATAAAGGAAAGAACAAAGGGCCACTCATAAATTTCACGAAAACCCCCGTATTTTCCAATCTGTGTGATCTCTCTGAAACCCAGGATCTTCTTTTGTGTCAGGGACATTTATGTCTTCTCCGATGTCCTTCCAACAATAAGTGTTCCAGCAACAGAGATCACATTATATACTGTGGTTTTGTTTGTGGCAGAACAAAATTAAATGAGTACATAAATTACTCTGCTCCTGGAATAAAGAAACGAGCAAAAGATCCTTTCTTTACAGTGTTTTTCGTTGTTTTGGTCTGTTTTGGTTTTTTTTCCTGAGAGGGTGAGTTAGATTTCCTGACACCATGTGCAAATTAAAAAGTTCACAGTTCAGGCTTATTGTGAAAGCTAAATCTCAGCCTCGTTTTGAGAGGCAACGTATTTAAGAAGACACATTTGGATTCCTGTAAGAACTTGTAATTGGTTTCCCACATCTTCCTTCAGTCAGGACACCTCCTGCTCCCTCCCAGACTGACACTGGTGCTGCTTAACAGCCAAAAAAGACACTCGTGGCTTGGTGCATGCTAGAGAAACATCTCCTGATGGTGCTGGAGCTCTGCAGCATTCCTCTGTCAAGACCTGCTACCTCCAATAACTCATCCCCAAAATGCAGCAGTGCCCTCTGCACCCCCCAAATGCAGCTGCTGCCGGGTAATACCCTCAGAGAGGTCTTGGGGAGGAAGAAGAGGATCCTTGGAGGGATGAGGGCTATGGCAGGGACACAAGTGGAAGTGGTTCAAGTCCCCTTGAGCCCCTCCATACCACCCCACTGAGTGGGAACCTGCTCTCAGGTTTCTTATCAGGCTCCTCCACTGTAAACCTCAGGCCAGGAGTGCCTGGGGTCACTGCTGATGGCTGCCCAGTGCCAGGACTGCGCCAGATTGGTTTGGGAACAGAAGAACTGGGAGAGAATGGGAAAGAAACCAGGTGGGGAACGGAGAGGGGAGAGGGTCAGGCTGGTGGAAAAAGCAAAGTGCTGGAAGGGATCTGCACTTTTTTGCTCAAACACATCTTTGCTGTGTGGACAGGACATGGTAACAAGGGAGATGATCTCTTTAGCACACAGAAAGCAGCTGTTAGGGGAAGTCTGGGAGTAGCAGCCCCATTTACAAATGCTCATTTTACCCCCTCCCCACCTCTCTTCTCCCCACAGTTCTCTCCCCACGAGGCTCTGCTGTGGGGATGCTTTGGGCTCTCACTCTTTACTTGTGCCTTCATTTCCCATTCCCCAAAGCTCTCAGGACTGTCTGGGTTGGATGGTCACCCTTGAGCTAAGACACGAGACCTTTCCTACAAGGTCCACATTCATCCCTCCAAAAGCATTACATATGACTTGGGCTGCTGGATGGGATCAACCTTATCCCTAAGGTTAATATTTCCTCTTCTTTTGTCCACGTCACTCCTAGATCCACCCTCAGTAGTGCAGGGATCACCAGCTCACTGGGGCTGAAGGATGAGTTACCCTGGGAAGCACAGCACATACCCTCAGCCCTTCTGCAGGATTTCTAAATGGTGTGGAATTAACTGTTCTGCAAGTAACTCACTAATAGACATGATTAGCAATTAAGAAAAACATTATTATCTGTCACATGGGATTGAGGAAATATTCATTGCAAGCCTGTGCATGACAGCAATAGGAAAAGGGCCCGGGAAGGCTAAGATAATATCAGTAAGACAATGTCAGGGAGGTTATCATGGGCAAAGACATTCTGATGAGAGAGGAAGCCAACGAGATGACCCATGAAAATGGTGATACACAGCAGTGCCAGCCAGCAGAGTGTGCACCCTGTTGCACTTCCAGGAGAAGGTAATTTATCATCAGATACGGGGAAAATATCTTCGGAGAGATCCATGAAACCTTTAATAAATCAGGAGAAACAAAACAAAACCAAAACAAATATATACAGGTGAAGCAGTGAGGAAAAATAAATTAGCAAAACAAGGTTCTTTGTACTCATCAGGATAGGGAGTTCAAAAATCTGCTGTTCTTCTTAATGTCTTTCTTGGACAAAGCCTTTCACACCGACCTAAAATGCCTGAGGAGCTTTTAAAGCATTCCCTGCCCCTGCCAGATCCTCAAGGACAATCAAGCACCAACCCCTGCAGATAGGTGCCTGGAGTGCCAAAAGCACAAGCAGGGAATTAAATGCTTACTTATGGCAAAGCTCTTCTGGAATTCAACTGGACTTCCTCCTGCATCTTCAGAAACCCAAGTACCTTTGGGAATCAGCTCCTGCCAGGAGCACTGTTGTGCCTTCAGCTAAGCAGGATGTACCTGCATTGCTTCTGCCCAAGCCACCCAGGAGGGCCATGGCAGAGATGCCACGTGGAGGGATGGTCAGATGGCATCTAGATCACACCTAGACCCTGATCAGGTAACTCCAGCTGAAGACACAGCATCTTGATGGAAGCAAGTTGGTGCTTCCTGCATTTCAAGTGTGTTGTCACAGCCTTGGTTCCTTTTTCCTGCAAGATACAGAGCCAATACAGAGGAAAATAAAAGTTTTTCCTTCAAGCTGCAAAAGTTAGTTTAGTTTTTCATGCTCAGACTCCACCAGAATGCAATATAGTCAAGAATAACTAATTTCCTCTTGGGATCATTGGAATGACTGAAGCAAAGCTGCTCTCTAGGAAGGACACAGGTAACCTTTAGCCATGTTCTGACTAAAAAAGTTTGTCTCATTTAAAACTGGAAAGCAATTCCCTTCTGGAAGAGATCTAGAGAGGAAAGCTCCGATCCAAATCTTGTTAAACCAACTGACACTGGAGTTAGACCTGAGGAGGATGGGTTTTTAGGACATACCCTTCATGAGCCACGAGCTCACAGTGGCACCAAGAGGCTTTTGACTCTTCCTTTTGGTCATGCTTCTCTATTTATTTAGCATTAGTCAATTTATTCAAGTGTAAGTTAAGAACCAGTGGATTATAATAAATATTTATTGAAATTTAACAAATCTGTAGGACCTGTATGTATATTAATCCTCATTATAAGTGCTGTCACTTACCACTTAACCTACAGTAGCTGTCTTCCAAATTTATTATATTAAATACATATTTGAAATTACTAATTTACAGCATTAGCAGAATACATTTCTGTCACATCCCATACTCCCAGATTTTGCAGGCTCTCAGGAACGCCCCAGTGAGATGAGCATTAGAAAAAGTCCCCCAAGCTCCTTGTGAGCCAGGAGTCCTTCAAGAAGCAAACCCAAACCCTGGGGAAAACACTGCTAAAGCCAAAGGTCTCCTTGAAGGTTGGAGCTGGGACAAGGTACCACAGTCTTTTCCTTCATGGGCCCATCAGAAGTCCACACTGTTGCCTCCAGCAGACGTTTTGCTGATACCTGCTAGCAGACACAGACCTTCTGCCTGTTGCTCCTCCCATGAATGCTCTTGGATTTGGCTTTCAGGATCAAAACTTAGCTCAATGCACCCAGCTGGTGAATACACCATCTACCTTCCTTTAGGAATCCCAAGCCATGTCACAAAGCTGCCAATACAAGGCTCGTTTTGATGCCACAGACCCAGATTTCCTCACAAATCCACCCACTAGCAGCACTGGTGGGTTTTTCACACACATCTGACTTGGGGCTGGAATTTTCCAAGCAACCACTGGATCCACCCTTGATTTTTACACCCAGGTTGAGCGTGCCTGTGCAGTGAAGTGTGTGCCCATTGCCAGGGTGAGGGGAGGTGTATTGTTCTGCAGTAATGGCATGGTAAGTCCATTAGAAATAATGGTAATTATATTGTGACTCACCTTAACGCTACCACATTATATCCTAATGACTGCTCAGTTAATTCATTTTTATTGGCCGTGCCTTGGAATGGAGCTGTGGAGTGTGTTTGCTAATGCCCTGGAAATTAAGAGTGCACACAGACACGTGGGGTGGTTTGTACCCAGCTGCACAGTGGTGCTCCTGCCTGGAGCAAAAAAGATGGGGAAATAAAATGGGATTCATGCAAGGAATGGGACAGCCAGCCCCACCGTGGGTCTCTCAGTTGTGTCACCCCTGTGGAGAAGCTGCAGGAAAATCCAACGGGGCTCCTGCTGCAAGGAGCTCCCTGGAAAACTCAACTGGCTGTTGCTGGACACCGGAAAAGCGGAGCAGCAAATGGATCCTTGCCTGTTTTGCAGGGGAAGGGGACAGTGGGAGACACAGAATGCACCAAGAGGAACTGCCTGGGTCTGCCCAAGCTTCAGCCCCAGTTTGCCCACTGGAACCTTCCCCATTGTGTCAGGGAGAGGAAACCAGCAGGCTCTTGGCTGAAGCTGGAGATTCCCTTCTGCTCCTCTGTTTACAAGGAAAAGTCTCCTTTGGTCTGTTGTCTTTGTGGTTCATTAAGACTGTAATTTATTTGGGGACAGTGCTTTTGCAAAGTGCAAATTCCCTTCCTCCAGGGAGGAGCTGGCTGTGGAGCCTCCACCTTTTCCCCTTTGCAGCTCTCCAGCCACCCGGACTGATCACCAGGGGTATTTTTAGAAGGTCATTCCAAAGCAGTCATTTCACCTAGTGATTTTATCTTCTGCCTTTTAGCAAATATTGTTATTTCCCCCCCCTTCCCTGCTATTTCAGATGGTGACAGGTTTTAATGTCAACATCAAATTACCCCATATTTCTCAGCCCAGTTCCTGAGCCAGGACCTCTGCTGACACGTGGAGTCCCGCTGCTTGTCATCCTCAGCAGAAGGACCAAGACCGCCTGAGCCTGGACGAGTCAATTTATTCCTTTCCTTTAGAGGTGGTCCCTTGAGGCCAGTTTTTTTCAGGCAGAGGGATTTTCCACTCCGCAGGACAAACAGTGCCTTTCATAGAAAAAATATGTTAATGGCAAGGAACCCCATGCCAGGAGCTCTCTGGATGTGCAGCAGCCGCTGCAGTGATGACAGTGCAGCTCCAGCAACAGGCTGCTGCAGGCAGCCAGGCTTGGGAGCTGCAAAAGGAGAAATGACTCTGTTTCTAGAGACCCTTAGAAAATAAAGAGTGCTTTTTTCCCTTCTTCTGATCTGGATTTTTCTTCTCATTTGCCTCTAATTGAAGGCGTGGAGTTTACAGGGACAGAATGTCATTTTTTCGCTTTTCTTCTTTTTTTTTTTTTTTTTTTTTTTTTTTTTAGGTCAAACCTGTGGCCCAAAAACCCTTGACAGTCTCCCTGTGATATATTCCATTAGCCAACAAAGGGTTTGATGCAAACTGACACACATCTTTGGAAAGAGCAAACTGGATTGCGACAGCTGATAATCTCATTTGCTTGAAGGACTTCTATCACATTTAGCTCAAGGCTGAGGTCTCCAGCAGGAGCTGGAGACAGCAGCAAGTTGGTGAGGAGCTGTGCTCCAGTGTGTGTTGGAGCTTGGGGACTTTGCCAAGCCCAGCAGCTACACCTCACAGGGCAGTAAAACAAAATGATGCTTTTGAAACCTCTGCAGGGAGTCAAGCAGCCACCCAGCTGAGGGCTTGTTTAACCCAATATAGCCTAAGCCTCCTCTTGTTCTTATACTGGTGAGAAGAGCAACTAAAGGGAATCATAGGTGACTTGGCAAAGACTGGGTTAGTTTTTCCTCCAAGGTTGAAGAGACCCAGGCTGGAAAGATGCAGTCCCCCTGCTCCACAGTCCCATCCAGGCAGGATGAGAGCCCTGGTGGGATGGTGCAGGCACTGCAGGTGACCAAGTGATCAGGAGTTCTGACTGCAAACCCAGTCCATACCTGCCCAGCCTCATCCAACCCAGCCACCCATCTCTCTTCTCAGGGCTGCTGTGAGCAATGTCTCTTGGGGTTGCTTTCCCCAGGCCCTGTTGGAGGCAAGGAGGACTGGAGGACGTTGTTGGTCCTCCCAGAATTCTTGATGTCAACAGGTGCCACCGATGGCAGTGACAGCTCTTTGTTCAGAGCAGGGCCTTGTACCACCATGAAGTGATTTTCGTAGCACTAATGGGACAGGCACTTGGTCCTGAAGACTTTTCCTGTCCTTGGAGCACTATTAACAAATTATTTTGTCCAACGTGTCCTAAAGGTAATAGTTACATTTACTGTTGTGCTAAATAGCTATTCCTTTCTGGTTTGGCAGGCAGCACCTCATTCAGGAGAGAAGATAATTGTCTGGCTCAACACCTGATCTATTTTCTACCCAATGATGGTTTCCCTATTTGAAAATTGATGATCAGTCAGTTACATTAAGGATCACCAGGTGTAATATGTTTTCCACACATTATATTTATTCCAGCATAGGAGGAATGCATTAGCTTTCATATCATTCAAAGGGGATATTTCTGATGTAAACCAGTGCTGTATTAATGATGTTACCCATCAACATGGATGGGTCAAATTCAAGCAGAACAATTTGCAGACTCCTGTTTTAAAGTCACACTGGAACCTTCAGCCTACATTATCTGTGAAATGGAAACTGAGCCCATTTTTGGCTCAGATGTGTTTACATCCTTATTGGAAAACATACTAAGCTGTATTTCATGATATTCATGTAAAAGGTTGTATAATTTTGGGATTGGTTTGTTTTGCTTGGTGCCACCCAGCTGAACCTCAAGCTTAGGACTTTAAGTGTGTAACTCAGATACTGATATTACCTCTGCAAGACAGGTCTGGGCATGGCAGGAAAGCCTTTCCTCTTTTCCAAAAGAATCACAGTGATTTAGGAATAACTTTACCACCTTTTGTTGCATTTCAAGTTCTACATCATATTTTAATAAGTCTGTCATCCTGTAGAGCCAAAAAGATGTTCAGCTTCTGCTGCAATCACAGCAAATCCCAGCAATGGGTAAGATCAGCTCCACAGATTTCAGTGATCTTGTTTTCACTGCTCCAAACTTCATAGATCCCTTTGTGCATGGACTCAAACAAAGGCAGACTCCAGGCTGATGCTCCCAGGAGCATTCATCTCCCCCAGATTCAGCTTCTAAGTATGGGGACTGAGTCAATCAGAGTCTCACCACAGGATCACTTGTCCCATGCAAGCCCAGCCACCTTGTTAAGCCTCTTAATTTTTTCTGCACTAGCTTTGAAAAAAAAAAAAATGGGCAGGAGGCTGGCAATGTGTGTCCAGCAACACAAGAACTAACACTTTGCTGTAGCACAGCAAAATCTCATGGGAGAATGGGGATGCTCCCATTAGCATCCCTGGCTGGTATCCAGAATTTTTCCTGAATTTCAAACTGCAAGCAGCTTGTTGGACCAGACCCACTCCTGTCTACAACCACTATTGCCTGGTTAGAACATCCCCTTGCAGATGTGGAGGAAATCTTTCCAGTGCTACATTCCATAGATTTAAAAAGACAGCCGAGTTCCCCTTTAAAATTTTATTTCTTCCTCTCCCTTAGACTAAACATCTGTGGAAAAAATCACCTATAGTTAAAGTTAGTCCTTTGGAAACAGTGAATATTATATTGTCCTTTGTGCAAGAAAGGAATTAAAGAAATGGATTTGGCCTTGACTTTTTCATTTGAACTTCTCTGCTTGAGCTGCACTTTTCTATTACCTCTGCAACTCTGCCTTCGTTATGTTATTAAAAGAAAAGTAATTTATGATTGCCAGTCTTGCAGTCTCTAATTATTTCTGGCTGTGCATCACAATTATTAACTTGAGTATCCACCCTTTTGCTAACAGGATGAAAGACAATCAACCTCTTCTGGTTGACTTACTCCCAGGTAGCCCTGCATTCATCCTTGCAAGCCACTGTGTCCAGACAATAATGACACTTTCCCATTTTGATATATTGTTTATATTTCATACAAGCCAAACATTGGCTTTGCAGTGAAGATGAAACACAGCCACAGGTTACTTGGGTTTAGCACCTGGTGTACTAAAGCATCTTGCACTGTTCACAGCCTCATTCAAGAACCAGAACTGCTGTTCTCCTTTTTTTTTTTTTTTTTTTTTTCCTCCCTGGATTGCACTGGTTTTCCATTTATTTCTGGCTGGTAATGAAGACATCTGTTCTCATCCCAACAGCTCTCTGCAGCTTGCTTCTTGAGAAATGGGATAGCATTATTCCAGAGATTTTGATCAGCTGAGAAAATACAGCTCTGTATTTATGGAGGTCAGGACAGTCATTATATTCAGGACATTTCTATGAAAAGTCCCAAGGAATGGACGATGAATGGGAAAATCAGATTTCTGAAATGAATTCAGATACCCCAGAGATGTTTCACAGGTGAATCTTGGGTAAGAACATCTCAAGCAGAAATTCCCTGGGCAGGTGGAGTGCTCACGAAACACAGAAAAATTCAACCAAGGCTGGAGAAGCTCCCACCTTTCACAACAGAAACCCCTAAACCACTGGGGACACTTGTGCTGGGGATTGTGCTTTCCCCCATCCCTGTAGCCTCCCAGCCCCTCCACTGACTCCCTTTGGAGTGAAACCCTGGGATGTGCCCTGCTGCATTCCAGATTTCATCCGGATCAATCATTTGCCCACGTACCCACACCCAAATGTGCTACCTGGCCCAAAATCAGCTACCAAAGTGCTCTGTGCCAAGCAACACGTCTCAGTGAGTGAAGCCAGGCTGGACTGTTTTGTGTCCAACCTCTCCCCTTTCTCTAACAAGACCATTTGTCTGTAAAGCACATCTTTTTTTTCTCACCTTTAAGACAGCCTTTATGGTCAGTGCAGCTACATGTAAAGGAAGGAAGGGAGAGGGGGGGAACCTTTAAGTATTTTGCATTTATGCTTATACGGAGCTCTATTGCAGAGTCAGTAAAAATCCCCCCTGATTATGTCATTGCTGAGGCAATCAGGTGCCAGATTTTTTTCTTTTTTATTTCATCTGAGCAGTAATTGTTCTCTGCCTGAAGAGCAGACCCAGTTATTGTTTCTTCCCTTATGTTTTCATTAATTAGAAGGAAGTGGAGAGGTAACAAACGACTCCCTGGATGCTGAAGTGTACATTTTTCACTGTCAGGTTATAAGAGGCAATGGGCAAAGACAATATATCCTGTCAGATGTGAGAGTACTTATTGTCAGCATGGTTTGTAAAAATAGAAAGTGAGGTGGTTTTTCTGGATGGAGTTGAAGCTATCTATGGATGGAGTTTAATCTGACTAATTATAACTAAAGGCTTTGGCAAACAGCACCGTGTAGCTGGGAGAATACTGGGTAGTGCTTTTTTTTTTTTTTTTTTTTTTTTTTTTCCCCTTATCAAGTCCGTGTGAATGTTAATGTGTGTAAGTGTAAAATCGACTTCTATTAAATCTTCTAAATTGCCATGCACTTCTTCACCCCCAATGCCTGGCTTCCTCATAACTGCGCTGCGGAGTTACTGGTAAAAGTATTAAAACTCTTTGAAACAGTCATAGATCTTCTGCTTTACAGGAAGTGCTTCGAGTGAAGAAAAAAAAAAAAATACATAGATATAATTTCCAAGGAGTACTTCTCCCTTGCAGCAGAGCAGAGAGGAGAAGAGAGTTTCATCTGCAGCTGAACAGCTGGCCAGGCTCCATGTTACTGAGCAGCTCCCTAAATCCCACCCCGATGCTGGCAGCCCTGCTGGAAGCCAAGTTTCCTACTGGAGAGGCACTAAAGAGCAAACCCTCACCTTGGCGTGGGAAATTCAGGGATCTCAAGGAGATTCCTCTGACCCTTTTGTGCTACAATACCACCCCTTGTACCAACACTGAGAAGTGCAGGAGCCCACGAGGGCCAAGACTCCCCAGCCTGACCCTCAGCTAAGTGGGGATTCATGGAGAACCCTGGGGCCTGGAGCAAGGAGTCAGGCAAGAGATGGAGATGATGGGCACTGGATGGAGATGGGCACTGGATGGAGATGGGCACCATGTGGAGATGAACACTGCCCTTTGCCAGCTGAAGGTTGCCCCAGCCCTCTCAAGGCCACCAAGCATCTTCCCCAAGGTCCTCTCTAAGATCTGGCAAGCTAATGCAGACTATGAAAACAGGCAAGAAAACCAAGCTGTCCTTCTGGCATGCAAATGATAAGTTGAGCGCTGCTTTTTTTTTTTTTTTTTTCCCCTGCCCTGGTGAATCTTCTCTAAATTGCATCCAGCTGGTTGAGATTCCCAGCTGCAGAGCACTCTGGAGCTGGGTGACCTCCATATCCACAAGGATTCTCACCTTCCTTAGCCCAAATAATTTGCTACAACCCTTTGCTTTGGCAAGGTCTGAGCCAAAGATAGGTTCTTATGTGTGGTGTGAGGTGTCCTATGTCCTCCTCAGAGCACTGGGGGAAGGACCCCTCTCAATGACCACCCCAGTGCTCAACATCTCACCATGCACCCTGCTTCAACAGAGGATGTGCAGGCAGCCCAAAATCTAACAAGCTCCCAAGGGCAGAGAATAGAATAGAATAGAATAGAATAGAATAGAATAGAATAGAATAGAATAGAATAGAATAGAATAGAATAGAAACCATTACATGTAGCTATTGTGTATCAGCCTGTGTTCTGCAGGTAAACAGCTCCACAGATTTTTCTCCCAGATACCCATTTTTTAGGCATCCTATTTTCTGCTCTGAAAGTGGCATCTGTGAAGTCCAGATGATGGTTAGACAACTGAAAAAAGTTCACTTCATTTTATTGTGATGATTCACTTTGCCTGTCTAAGATGGATCTGGGACCTTTGCTTGGTTTCCTAATTACTAGGTAGCTACTGACTTGGAAGCAATGTTAATATGCTGGAAACCACAACCAAGTTACCACTCATTCCCTCACTTGTTTAATTTGACATTTCTTCACTGGCTTCAGTCAGGTTAGAGATGAACTCAGCCAATATCTGGCCCAGCTCTCTTGGCAGTGTCTGTTCATAAATGCTATGGTAATATTTTCAGTGTTAAGCTGTGGATATTTCACAATTTCACATCCCAGAACAACTGTGGTGACTGCTGAGAGCATTTGCCTGATGGCATTGCTGCTGCTTGGATGGCTATTGGAGAAATGGGTAGTTAAAAAAAAAGGAAAAGGAAAATAAAGACAAGACAGGGAGGATGTAGTAAGGAGAAAAATAAAATTTATCTGAGTTAAATGAAGATTTTATCTTCTTTTCTACCTAATCCTAAATGCAAAAGGTCAGTAATGACAGAGTGCTATGAAAAGGCTGTGGGGCTGATAGAAAGGAGACTACCAGTAAATTGCAGCAGTTTTACATAAGACTGCAGCTCTGGAGTGAGTGGGCAATGAGATGATGCTGACCTGAGGGGCAGAGTCACCCCTGTGATGTCTGGGGAAGGTTGGGCTCTGCTCCCCTGCAGCCTGGGGCTGGGGACAGGGCTCTGTCCCTTGGGTCCACCCACACAGGGTCCTGCTTCCCCCTTAGAGCATCCCTTTGCTGACATGAGGGATGCTGGGTATGATCAGAAATAGCTCTCCATTCCCAATACTGTGCTAAAATCAGTGAGAGGGGCCCGTCCTTGCTGTTATGTCATAAAACACAGCCATAAAGTGAAGAAGGAAGAAAGAGAAGAAAATGAGGGAAGTGGCATTGTGTGCAAGGGAGACTTTTGCCTGCCTGAGAAATATTCCTTGGAGTTGCCTTTGCACCGTGTGTGATGGGTTTGGAAATGAAAGGTGAGGACTGAAGCAAACTGTGTGGCCATCAGAGTGCTCTTCGCCCAAGGACATCCCTCCTCAAACCCACACACGCCACTGGCAGCTGCCAATCAGAGCAAGAAAAAGATATTTTACGACCACAAAAATATGAAGTCTCCAGTGACATCCTGCAGGTTTTATTTCCCCTGCCTGAGTCTCAGTGGCTGTTGAGCCCGATGGATGTTGAAGGGCTTTTTCCAGCTCATGTTGAGAGTTACAGCTCCCAGAGCCAGCACTGCCCTCAGTAACACAAGGTGATTGTTCCCCAAACTGAAATCCCCTTTGTTTTGGTCATTTTTTTAATTGACTTCATTAATAAAGGAAAGGCTCTATTTGAACATGATTTCATCTTCCTGGCAGAATAGAAGCAGATGTCCTAAAGAAAACAACACACACTGTTTTTAACTTAAAACTTTAATACTAAATTGCATTAACTAATAACATAAAAACACCAACCATCTGGCTTTTTGGTGGGAGGACTCTAATTCCATTAGGACTTTAATAAATGTACTGCACTGTAGAGACATTTTACTTTGATAGCCTGGACAAAACTGAGTAGTGTTTACAAGATTAGTGTACTCACCAGCCCAGGGATCTCTCCCTTGGAATAGCTTTAGATGGAACCAAGGGGACAGCACTGAAGGACAGAGATGATGGAAAAAATACCAGCACTGGGGGATTATATTTGGGGTTTTCACATGCCCGTTGCTGGGATGTCCTAGCACCAAGGAAGGGGAAAGACCTGCAGGTTCTGACACTAGTGGGGATTCCAAGCTTTGGTGGAGTGGGTAGAAAAGATGCAGGAAAGGGTTGGGTTGCTCCAAACTCTGACATCTTTCTCTCTGTGGGGTGGATCGTTGTTGCTCCTTGCTCCACCTCCTGCCAGCCTTGTGTGTCTGCCCTCCTGATATATCCCTGAACCCCCCTGCCCTGAATAGATCCCACCTTCTCGTTTGAGGTCGCCCATGGCTGCTGTCTGTCTGCCCAAGCCCCTCTCACACTCATCACTTCTTCTCTTTCCCTTTTAGGAGAAGAAAGCAAAGCACAAGCATCCTGCCCGTGACGGCTCCGTCAGTGCAAACTGCACATTGATTGCAGGAAAGGTGGAGCTTGAGACGTTTCGAGTCACCAATAAACTGAATTTTTGAACTGGTTAATCACTTGTAGCAATAGTTTCCCAAGTGCACTGGCAGGACAAAGGATGCAGAGTCCCATTTTGCTCTGAGGATGTTTTTAAAGTGAATTAATCTGCATATGCTGTGAGACACAAGGGCGGTTCTGTGTCCTTCAGTGGGGTTGATCAACAAACCCTGACTAATGCAATGGGCTGATTCCTGGCATGCCCAGCTCCCCTGGATGAGGAACAAATGGAAAACCTGATGGCATTATTTTTCACTGAGAATTAGCATGCGACACAGAATTTGAGGTCTTTCTTTACATCAGTTTTGTTTTCCCTGCCTTGCAACAAGCCCAGAGCAGATCCCCACCTCCCTGTGCTCCTCCTGAACTGAGAAAGAGTAAGCAAACAAGGCAGAGAACATCCCTCCATCTTCATATTAATATTTTTCAACAGACTACATTAACAAAGGGCATGTTTAGGTTATCTTGAACAATATGTACCCCAAATTGCTCTTAAAGCCAGCTGACCCTCGTGGTCACCTTGTCACAGTAATCATTGGAGCTTCTTTACAAATCATCCCACACCCAGAAATATTTGTGAGTGAAAGCACATTTCCATGTAGGTATCTTTGGAACACAAAGCGGATTTGCAAGGAGCTGCAGTGTCAGATGAAGCTTTTAAAAAGCTGGATGTCTTCCAGATTTTAATTTACATGATCATTAGTACTGACTTACTCCAAATATATCAATCAGTTTAAAAAACCACCATGTCTCGTTCCTGCTTTGGGAAAGAATCCTTAACCAGGTGAATGCTGAAACATTTGTCAGGGTTTAGACCCAGCTGGTACCAACTGGGCCTTTGCTCACTCACTTCCCACCATGGGACAGAGAGGAGAAAACCCATCCAAAGGTTGGATAATGGAGACAAGGACAGGGAGGTTTGCATTCCCCAGTTATGGTAAGAGGCAAAAAAACCAGAGAGGTTTGAAGTTGGGAAGTTTCTGACCCTTTTCCTCCTCAGGGGAGAACTCCTCACATTCTTCAAGTGCTAAAGTCTTACTGAATGGCTCAGTGTTAAGCACATTTTCCACCGAGAGAGAGATGGAAATAAGTTTTCAAAATGCAATTTCCAGACCTGGTTTGAGACCAAGTTCCCTAAGAAACCCCCTGCGTGGGGCACGGGTGATGCTCTGCACCCCACAGCCCCTGAGCTCTCAGCCTGAGCCACACGAGGATTTCCAGCAGCCTGAGTGAGCTGGTGTTTGGACACACTGCTCCAACAGAGCAGATGTAGCTCTTTTCATTAATGCTCCTTATTATCAACTGAAATAATATTTCCCTCTGCTGCCAGCATCCTCACAGCACGGTGTTGCCATCAGCCAGGAAACCCTGCAATCCCTCTAACCTGGCGGAGGATGAACCTGGGGTGGGGTTGGTTGTTTTTTGGTTTTTTTTGGAGATGGGAAGCTATAATAAAGCTATCCAGAAAATGACAGGTTGCAGGGCTGTGTGATTTGGAAAGCATTTCTATGAAGTTGCCTTCTTGTCTAGTGGCAGCAGGAGGGATGCTGATGAGGATCCTTCGTGTAGTGAGGCTAGGACCCAGCTGAGCCCTCAAACAGGCTCCTGTGAGAGCCACTCATGCCCCATCTCTCCTGGTCCTTCTACTTCTGGCTGCTACTGCTGGTTCACTGTAATACATTGTAAAATAAACACCCTTTGGGTTTTTCTACCTAAATCCACAATACAAAAGGGGAGTTGACTTGAATTGCATGGCTGAATCATTAGAAAATGAATGCTCTGGGGGGGGAAAAAAAAAAAAAAAAAAAAAGAAAAAAAAAAGAAGAAAAGGATTACATCAGTGATCCCCCCAGCTTGCCTTTGTGTCTTTTCTCTTTCAGAAATCTCTCATGTTGCTGCTCTCTGCATTTTTCTTACAGTATTGATACATGAAATAAAGCATAAATAACCTCCCTTTCTATTCTTAAGCCTTCGATCCCGGATCACTCCGAGCCTCTTGCCCATAGGACCATTTCGAGCATCCGCTGGCCTGGAAGTAGCCAGCAATGGTCAATGAGCTTTGGAAAAAATGTGAATATTTGCCCTGTCACCATCCAGGACGTGTTCTCATCCCGTCAGGTGTTTCTTTGCTTTCCTTCCAGATGGGGAGTTTTTAATGGGTTTAGTTTTTCCAGCAGGGTAGTTTTGAATCCAGAGAAAAGCTGTCAAGGGATGCACTCAACATTTTTGGGTCTTTCAGGGGCACAGCCCCACACTGCCAGGCTGCCAGTGGGTTTCAGTGTGGTGGCTTTGGTGCTCTTGCTGCTCATGCTCTACTGAAGGACACGTTTTGGTGAACGGATGTAAATTATATAAAAGGGGGGAAAAGAGTGACTTAGTCCAAGCCCATCCCAATGGCACTGCTGCTCCCCTTTCCTGGTGTCCATGTGGAGCTCCTGAAATGCTCTCAGCCCCTCTGAGGAGGTGACTGCAGAATGATTGCTTTCCAAGGTCAACAGTTTAAGTTTTACCACTCTTTCTCTGAAAGGACAAAAGAGCAGTGGGCAGGTAGGCAGAGATGCATAGATTAAGCAACACGATCAGCTGCTAATTAATGTCCTTTAGGAGGAGGCAGAAATTATTTAACCCTTCCCAGTACCAGGTGAAGCCCTTTGTTATGGGCAAAGTGAACGTCTCCTTTCCTTTCCTCTGATTCTCATGCATCAAAGCCTTTTATTCCCATGCAGTCCCCATCAGGTTCTGTGCTCTGCTCCTCTCTGTTCATTAGAAGTTATCAGACAGAAACTTCATTTTTGCTCAACATTTCCTGACCAGTTCAGTGTGTAATTGGCTCTCCTCTCACTTTTTGGTGGCTGAACAGCAAACATTCCAGATTATATATACAATAAATATATGGGGGTGTGCTTGTACTTCATAAATATATATTTAAACTAAATCCAACAGAGGAGCAAACAGACAGACCCCCACTCAGAGTTCCCTCCTGCAACTCCCTTAATCAGATGCAACATTTCTGACCTATTTTTATCTCACCACTGCTCCCAGCCTGACACTGGAGGTGGCTTCTCCAGGTGAGACCTGGACCTTCAGCTCAGGAGGAAGCAATCCAGAGACCTGTGGCTGGGAGAAAAACTTGCAGCTTGCTTGGCTGAAGCTTTGCAGACTTCCTGCAGCTGCCCAGCTGCCCTGACTGTCATGCAGACTGAATTCACTCCCTTTTCCCTGGATGGATTGGTCACAGTTTCACTTTCCTCATGGCTGTTGGTGCTGTGGCTCTTGGGAGCTCGCAGCTTTCCCTTCTCACTTCTGTTCCACTTTCCATCTCTTACACCCAGGTCCTTCCATGGAAGGTGCCTGTGCCTGTTCCTGTGCCTACGTGCAGTTTCCATGTGATGGACCCTCAGGATCAGGGAGCAGAGCCAGGTGTGTTTTTATTCTCCCTGTAAAGCCCACCTGAAGCTCACAGAAGGAGCTGTGTACAATGGTGGTGAGAAAACCATTTTGACCCCCTGTGATTTATGTGCTTGAGAAGACCACTGTGCTCTGGTTCAACTGGCATTGGGGCAGTAAATTAATCCTGCAAGGGTCCTGCCAAACTTACATTGATTCTGATTTTGTTGCAAATCATCCATTAGCCAGGAATTACTACCAGTGGTGGTGAAAATGCTGTAGTGTCATTAATTGGAATTAATGGATGGGTAGTTTTTATAGGAGATTTGAATGAAGGCAATATTCCTTTCAGAAACCCATTTTATTAGAAATTTGCTTGCCAGCTGTAAAAGGCAATGCCACAACAAGCCATTCCACAATGCCTTATCCATGGCTTGATGTGGTTTTAATTAATGAAATGCAAAGCACTTTGAAGAAGTGTTTTTATTTTTAAAAAATTAGCCATCTAACA
Source organism: Florisuga fusca (assembly GCA_038090715.1). NCBI lineage: Eukaryota > Metazoa > Chordata > Aves > Apodiformes > Trochilidae > Florisuga > Florisuga fusca. The sequence goes on from JAAWXA010000023.1 coordinate 2,843,476, forward strand.
AACAGCTATTTATACTGGACCCTAAATATTCTACTTCTTCTGGGTATTTGCAGGGACTGCAAGATATTTTTGGTGCCTTATAAACTGTTCCATTCACACGTTTCTCAGGGTGGGGCAGGGAGAAAGGATAAACTGCTCTAGCTCTTTCCTAAGGGCAGGTTATAACCCTGGAGGATTAATACAGCAACTGCTGGAATATCTCCAGTCTTGGCTGACCTGGTTCAAGCCTAGCTGAGAATGAACCATTTTCTGCCCTTTCAAAAGGAGAAGTGATAAACTGCTGATGCTCCACTGAAGCACTCAGCTCTGCTGATCCATGGTGTGGGAAGATCTGCCCTGACTTTCTCATCTCCTGGTGATACAAGGTGCAGTTTTACACACCTCTCCCATGGCACTTGGAGGATTCTACCAGCTGGGGTGATCTCCCTTAATGCTTGAGGAGGCAGAGGTAAAGGAGGCTGAAAGTCTTGCTTGAGACCACAGAGCAGGAGCTCACCAAGCTTGCTGCAAAAAAAAATCACCTTCCCACCAAGTGCAGGTTCCCTGTAGCATTTACCTTACTTTTTAAACAAAACCAGATTATTTTTTTAACTGAATTTTTTTTAACACAATGTTCTTGCTCTCTTCCCTTGCCTCTTTTCATCTGGGGATTATTGATCCTCTTGTATTTCCCATGAAAAAACACCCCACTGACACAGCATCCTGTGCCCAATGCTGGCAGCACATGTGCTTTGTGTGCAAGGATTTTTTTTTTCCTGTGTTTCTGCTAAATCTGGGGGCTTGTGAGCTTGCAATAGCAAAGCATGTGAGTGCATCAGGGTCTGGCAGAAGCCATGGCAGGAGGGTTAAGGCAGAGGTAAGGGCAGCCTGGATTAATCCTCCTGTGTGTAAATGGAGAAATTGCACCCCAAAGCAGTTAAGGACAGTCGTTTGCTCATCATTTGGGTGGATGGCTCATGCAAAGCCAGTGCTCACAGCTCGAGCTGTCAAAACCCTCTGCAGTCACAATCAAGGACACTCCAGACAGCCAAGCCTCCTTGGGAATGCTCTTGTTCCCCCTCTTCCGTCCTACAATCTCATTTCCCCCTAAACCTAGGCAGAAATGTGACATTTTAGTCACCAGCAAATAACAGTTTGCCCCTTCAGCTGGTGGAAATCTCCTGCTGGGTTGGCTGGTGTTAAAACCAGGGGGTGGGATGGTTGCTGCAGAAGGGGTGTGAAGGACACAGGGATTGTCCTTGGATGCTGGGGTGGATGCAGGGGGTGCAGGCACCCCTGGGCAGGGGTGTCCCTGCCCCTCTCCTCCCCCGTGCTGCCAGCCGTGAGCCTTTGCAGAAGACTTGAGCAGGTTTCAGAAAGCCAAGGGGAAGCACAACAGGAATGAAAGAGGGGTTGTATGATCAGAATCCTAATTAAGGAGAAAGTATTGGAAATATGCCATATTAGAAACGCTATTACAATTAATAGTGACAATACCACTCTTGGGAAATAGGCAAATTTACACAGTAGCTATACATAAAATTTACTTTAGCATATTCCCCTTCCTACCTTGTTTGCACACTGATAACAAATTGCTTGTATACTATATGATGGTATTCTTTTTATATTTAAATATTTGAGGCAGTGATTCATTTTGGGAGGAGAGAAAAGCTCGCAGAGGTCTTTGAGCTACAGAGCAAAGTAAATGATGTGCTGTGATATATTTAGCAAGTGATAATGTGAAAAATGAAAAAAAAAAAAAAAAGCAAACCCAAGTATATGTGGACAGGAAGGTAAATACAGTCAGGAAGAGCTTAGTTGGGGAGAAGAAAGAAAGAGTGATCCAGACTTGAATCTGTCAATGGTGCTACAATTGAAAACTTATTTTATCCGTAATCCTTCAGTTTCCTTATTTAACAAAAAAAAAAATTAAGACACAGCAGGCCATGACACTGCGTTCACACACCGAGCAATTGGTCACACAAAAATTGAGTTTTCCCTCTCTCTTGGGTTGTGAGTGGACATCCCCTCACCAAAATCCAGATGCAGCAATGTGTTAATCTCCATTAGAAATGCAGGACAGATCCCCAGCAAGTACCACTCCTGCCCTGCACTCAGATGTGGCATCCGAGCAGCTTTCTGCAGGGCAGGAGATGGCTTTGAATCGTATAATGTGGGTTTGTATATACTCATGTGAGCAGGGGGCTGTGCTTCATGCTCTGGGGTGAAGCTGGTACAGGCTGTGCTGGGCTGTGTCTCGTGCCCTGGCTATAAACCAACACGCTTGAATCCATTCAGAAGTGGATAAAACTCTGTTTGCATCTTCTCAGCTGTGTGCCAACAGTTTTCCGTGTTCCTTCCCTGCAGGAAAATGATTGAATCAAATTGTAAGTGGTGCCTCTAAAACCAAAGGCCAGTTCCTCGTCAGCTACACGCCAGTGCAATTCCTTTGACTTAAACAGAGACTTAAAACACCAAGGAGCTTCCAAAATGAGAGGACTGTAATTAAAGCTGTATTATAATATGCCACGTGAAGGGGAGGGCTATTGACAGGGAGCAAAGACTTGAGAAACACTGATAAGAATGAACTGCAAGTCCAGTCCTCCAATGCAATTCCCCAGGATCCATGATTTATGAGGCCAGATTAGCTGCCTCATCTTCAGGAGGGATTGGCTGGGGGTGGCTTTCCTTGGAGCAGTGTGCCAAGAGGGTGCCAATATCACATGTGTTTCTGAGTGGTATCTGACCTGCCATTGATCTTTTAAGGTCACAGATGTCTTCCCAAAGATTTCCTTTAGGCTCAAGGATAGCAGCGTGATTGCTGACGTGATGGTTGTCCTGCTTGCTCCTCATCTGAGGAGAAACAGCCACTTCTTTAGAGCCAGGAGACATCAGAGCCTCCCCTGACCCTTTTGACCCTTTGTCTCATTTCCATTTCCTTGGGGGAAGTGGAGGGAGTGGTATTTTTAATCAGTTCTGATGGTATTTTTTTTTTTTTCTGCCGAAGATCATGTAAATGTGCTGGCTGTGGTGTCACAGGGAGGAGTTTGGGAGATCAGTCCTTTGATCCATGATGGGAGCTCACAGTTCCTCCTCTCAGGCTAGCAGCAAGGTTGAATTGCTTTGGTACACTGTAGGGGCAGATGAGATCTTCTCAGACAACTAAATTAATAGTTCTCTAGTTTGCATGAACCCAAACCCATCTGAAATTCCTGATTTATCCCTCAAGGTTTTTTCTTTTTTCCTCCATTTTTAAGCAAAAGGGCATCCAAGCCTTAGTTCTTACAGGGCTGGGGAAATTATAGCTTGTAATTTGGCAGAGGTTTGTGAGCTAAGATGAGTGACCCTTTCCATGTGGTGCCTGTGCTTAGGGGGAAAGGCAGGACTTCATGTGATGACAGCAAAAAGATTCACATTTATTTCAACAGAGCTGGCACTGTGCTGTGAAGAGGGAAAAAACCCCAAACAAACAAAAGAGCCCCTAATCAGTTGCTCAGCAGGTGACTCTGCTGAGAAGACAGTCTCTCAGAAGCACAAAGAGCAGAATTCCAAGATTTATTAAGTCCATCACGCTTTCCCTAAAAGGATAATCGATACACCCAAAGTCTCTGAATCAATATTTGCCCTTCTCAAGCAGGATATGGTAAAGAAATATTCCCCAAAGCACCCACTTTTGAGATCTAGTTTTGTTGCATAACGTTTCAGTAAACTGCAGAATGGCTCCAATAATGATGATAAATAAGGCTAAAGCCTACAGCAGTCTGTCACACAGAGGAGGTAAGAGAGATACCCAATGGGCTTGGTAACAAAAGCTCAGCCCTAAGTAGAGCTGACCTCATGATCTTTTAAATGTATGGCAAAGACTTTATCCACTAGATGTAGGTTAACAGCTTTGGGACTTTGCAGGTGTTAAATTAACCACAAGAGACAGTTTCCTAAGTGCAGCAGACACACACCAAGCATGATAAGGAATAATAATTAAAAATAGAATTAAAGGGCTGTGGAGTTTAAGGAAGAGTGTGTGGCTTTGCTGGTGTAAAGCAACACGTACTCGGGTCTGAGGTTGTGGGATACCCCAGGGCAGGAGTTCAGCTACAGCTTGTCCAGCAGAGACCTGGTCATGGCCCATGTGCCAACACAAAGACCTTTTTCATCAAACTGGTGTGAAACCCAGTCACCCTGTACACCCAGTGGTGCCCCAGTTACTGTCCTGGCAGTGGGCAGCTCCCCCGGGAAGAGGACTGGGCTCTCCCAGCCATGTGGGCTCCATCCTACAGCTCAGGTTTGCTGTAGATCAGCAGAACCAAATTTTTAGCTCCTGCTTCCTTTCTCAGAGTCCTCTTGCAGAGCAGAGACACCCTGATGTCTCTTAGTTATTTACTTGTTGATCTATTGACCTGATTTCTAGGTTCACTAAACAGATGAGAAATGAGATGTTGTTCCAGTTCAAGCATAAAACCCCAAGTATTTGAAAGCCCCTCAGATCATTACTCATTTCTTTTTCTTACCCACACAGCTTTCTCCTTTTCCAGGTGTGCCACCTCTTGCAAGCGTGCTCACCCTGAGGGATAAGACATTTGTGCAAGTTTGGCCAAGATTTAGACTTAGAGATAGTGCCCAGGGCTGTGTGCTGAGCTGGAGCTCTACATCTGCAGTCAGTGCTGTAGCCAGGTGCTGAGTAAGGCTGGACAGAGATTTTCTTGCTCTTGGCTCCTTGCTGGGTTCCTCCAAAGCCATCCCACTCAGCCGCTTGCAGGAGGCTGAAGCCAGTGGCCAGAGTGGTTGTTAGGAACCCACACTGTATTTATGGGGCATAAATACAGCCAGGGCTGGAGGGATGAAGCTCAGCATGACTCCTCCTGATGGGCAGAACCATCTCCCAGAGTTGGTTATGGAAGCCGTTCTTTGAGGTGCTTGAAAATGCAATGGAAAAAAAAATGGAAAAGGAACTGGTGGGAACTGTGCTCGGAGCTGCCAGGGCAGTCCCCAGTGTCCATGATCTGTGAAGCCCTCCCTCCAGGTAACAGCCTCCTGGTCCTGGCAGTCCCTCAGTAACAATACTGGAAGTTGCCTGGTTGTTTGTTGAAGCCATAATTGCTACATAATTTGCAGCCATAAGATCTCCTGGTAACCTTCTGTCTTGCAGAGGGGAAAAAATAAGCTGGTATTTTATTTACCCTGTCAACATGTGGAACTTGCCTTGCAGTGTAATTACATGGTCAGTAGTTACATTGCTGTCTGGCTGATGGTGTTCTGTAAACAGCTAAAGACCCACAAATCCCATCTGTGGAGATTCAGATGCTACATAAAACCAACAGGTTTTTAAAGCCTCAGTGGGTGCAATACAGCACCCACAAAACTCTGCCCAGTGCTTGCCCTTTATTCCAAGATGTGCACGGAGCATTAGAGACAGGCAGCTGGCTTCTCCTTTCACCACTACCTGATCTACCTGGTCTGTACTTCAGGTATTCAGCATTAGGGCATCACCTTTAGAGCCCAAATTTAGCTCAGCATCCCTTTCTTATACATCCATACCTATAGAATAGAGTAATTTAGGTTTGAAAAGACCCTTGGGCTCACTGAGTCCAAAATTGTGTGTTTATTACACATACAATTCATCTGCAGCCTCTGCCACAGCAAGCCAACATTCTAGTTTATCCCATTTACTGATGGAGAACAAAGTGGCCCGAGTAGAGTTGGGATGAGGAGCTGAGTTTCTAGAAGCTCAGTCTAACATCCCAGCCTCCAAATCCAATCTTTTTCCCTGCTGGGATGTTCCTTTTGGAGACTCAGCTCCCTGCTTTTGAAATCTGCTTTGTTGCATGCCCTGGGAATGTGCAGCAGGTGGCAGGGAAAAAGCTGAGAGAAATATGAAGAGCTTTCTTATTTTGTTTATTTCTGTGACCTTAAAGATGATGTCCATGCATAATGTTGAACATGCTGGAGAGAAGCTGACGGGGCACTAAGTCCTGGCTACCACCGAGCAAAACCAAAATTACATAAAAATATCAATTGTAAAATGACTCAAATCCATTAGCTTAATTAGCATCGTTAATCAGGGCAAAACATTTGATACGTCAGGTACTTTCACGGGAGATAAATGAGCCTTTGATGGAAACCCAGCAGGTTGCCCTCCTTTTGGACCTGCTGGTGGCTGCCTGGACGTGGAGGTTGGGCTCAGTGGGCAGGGGCAGGCTGGCAGCTTGGGCTGAATGCTGTCCTTCAAGCAGGTTTCCAGCTCAGCAAGGGATTGGCACCATATCTGGCCAAATCTGGCAAGAGTTTAACATTGTCAGGTCCATCTGCAGGAGTGTAAAGCTGCCTAATGGGCTACACTCATGCAATATCATTCCCTGGGCTTGACTGGTTTGGAGCAAAGATATTAATAATTCTTCTGCTATTTGCAATAATAAATTCAAAGGCTGTGCTGTATCATTTGACTTGTGGAGGGGAGGTTCATTCAGCTCTTGCTTTTCCTTCCTGGGGAAATCTCTGGGGAGAAGAATATTTCTGTATCTAAACCCTTCCAAGGAGAAGCACTAGAGAGATCTTGATAGCGCCCAATGGCACATCTGTAGGCAGCCCACTCCCAAGACCACATCTGGAGGGTAATGTAGGCTCTCATCTTCCTTCTTTCTGGATCCACATGGTCACTGACAATCCGATCTCCAGCAGAGCATGGGTCTGAACTATGCAGGACTCTGTTCCCTTGGCATCAGGACTCAGTTGTTGCTCATTCCCTCTCCCTGGGCCATGGCACATAATTGAATCTTCTCTTAAGGCTCCTTGGACCAAGACCCAGCTACAGAGGCTAAATGCTTTATTCCCAAGAAAAGCCTTAAGAGGTAAGATTCACCAGCTGTGGCAGCACAGTGTGGACCTCAGTAAGAGAAATAAATGTCCCTTCACTCCACAACTGTCGTCCCAGCACTTTATCTGCAATGAGCCCAAACACAGTCCTCAGCTATTTGTATTGCTAAATATAATAAAAGAGAAGTCAGCAGTTTGGGAGGGATACACTTCCATAAAAAACAGTTCAGTGGCGTTTTCTGCATTAAACACATTATTCAAGGGCTTTTCTCCTTTCTGATACCCAGTTTCTGCTGGGTACATGTGGCCAAAGCTTCCCTTGACATGTAAGACACCCAGGCTGTCACTGAACTGCAAAAAAGTCACTCCAGTGGAAGAACAAGTTGAATTTATAAATCTCATTTGAAGCTATCTCAGACAGTAACTGTCTGCATAGTGACTGGGAGAGGAGGAATGGACCGAGAGCTTTTCTGGCCTGTTGCTTGTTTGCCTTTTGATTTTCCTGGCCAGGAGATGGTTTGGGTGGGCACAGCTGCAACCAGACTGGAGAAACCCAGGGGTTTAAATAATCCTGCTTCAACCTTGGCAAGCAGAAGGCTCACACACAGCCTGCCCTTCCAGGAAGAGCTTTTCTGCCCCACCTTGCTCCCTCCTGAGGCTCAAAGGCAATGCAGCTTCTCTTCCTTTGCTTGCACCTGCACTGCCCCATTTGTTGGTGAATAACCCTGGAAAGGACACAGCTTTGGGACTGGTGAGGCTCAGATCTTGCTTGGGTACAGAGACAAAGTCTGGATCTCACCAAAGAGACCAAGGAGTTCTCTGAGAGCTGGATCCTGCAGGTACAAGCATCTTGGCAAAGGGCATCCCAGTGCTGGCAGGTTTGGACCCAGATCTGCAAACAGCTTCTGGCATGCAGACATCAGCACTCAGCGAGACAGATCAGTTTTGGCTGGTGCTTTATGTGCTGATGTAAACAATGCAATGATAAAGTAATCAAAAATGGGTATACTTGATTGTAAACCTCAATTAACTATTAATTAAATTTTATTAACCCACTGGTAAAACTGATTGTACCAAGCACTGAATAAAAGAGCTGCAGTCGAAGCAGTTAATGTGTCACTCGTTTTTATGTGAAAAGAAGGCTCATCATTTTCTGGAGAGGGCCAGTATGTAAGGATTCCTCCTTGCTAAATCTGTCTGGCCATTTTCTTCCATGCCACTGATAAGGAAGTATTTACGAATTTATTCCTAAATTCAAAGCATACTTCAGGCTTTAATTTACTGTCGCAATTACATCACTGGCTCAATTAGTCCCCAATAAAAATGTTACACTGTTGTATCACAGAAATGTAGTACCTCTGGAGTAAATGGATTCACTTACAGAGTAAGAAATCTTCCTTTTTATTATGTTTTCTTGTCTGCTACTTACAGCCACCCTTGTCTTAAATTGCCCTTTTTATTCTGCTCCTGCGCTCCGGATGCTCACGGATGGTGAAAAACTCCTCTCTAGCCTTGGGGCTGCATTGGGAAGTTTGGTGGTAACTTCCTCTTGTTAAAGCTTTGCCAACCTCATTTGTGTGGTGGTTTGCATGTGCTGCCCCTGCTGTTTACCCTGACACACAAAGGCTAGTGGGTCTGTAGGGGTTTTTTCTTGACTTTTTGCTTTGTTTCCTCCTCACCACTGATGGGACCAGGTTAGGAGCTTTAAGGAGATGCAGCTGTACCTTTTCTCCCATAGATTTTCTTCTATTACACTTGGCAGTGCCCCTGCTTCACTCTACTTCTCCCAAACCAGCTGAGACCAACACAGCAAAGTGGTCCCTGCAGAGAGGTGGCAGCAGGACCCCGGGTCCTCCCATCCCTGCAGTCCTTGGGTCAGGTGAGGGAGCAATGCCGACCTGCAACGGATTCCTAGTCCTTGTCTTGGAGAGTTCACCTTCCAGATAGGTCAAGAAATGGTCAGATTGGAGAAGTGGTGTGTCAGAGGGATGAGGTAATAGCACAACGAGGAGAATTTGGCAGGAAATCTATGAGCTGGCCAGACAGCTCAGGACAGAGATCCGTCTAAGAAATGGGAACGCGTTGCCTTGAGCAGGATCCTTGTGGACACGGAGCTCTTTCAGACATCATTTGGCATCACTGCCTGTCCTTACTTCAGCAAACCTCCAGAGGCCTCTGGGTTTGATTTTCAGACTCAGGAACTAAAGACCCATCTGACTATTCATCCAAAAAGTTGTTCATTGTGTCTTTGAATAAATTCTGAATATGTGATATTAAAAACCCCTCCGGACCAGAAGTGGCCTCAAAAATCAACAGTGAAACTGGCACTTTCTGAGAACCTACTCCAGATCCAGAGCTCTAAGCTGGGTGACCTTGGAGGGACATGTCCTCAGGGCAGCCACTAGCCTGAGGTTTGCTGCTTCACACTTCAGCATAAAGAAGTAATGTTTTGCAATGAGCCCATTGAAAGATGATCCTTCACCACGGAACTGCAGCTTAATTCTGGCTGCAGGGCTGGCTGACTGCACAGCCAAAAAATGCACCAAATTGTGTCTTATCTGCACCTTCCCTCTAGCAAACTCATTTGCCTGTTCAGTGACCAACATCAGTGTCACCCCTGTCCTCCAGCTCTTGGCAAGGAATGCTGTGGAAGGATCAGCCCAGGAACACCATGGGAAGACCAGTTCACACACCAGACCCAAAGTCTCTGTGGTCTCAGGAGAGTCAATCCAGTCACATTCCCCTCCTTGGATGGGTTTCCATTTTTTTCTGTCTCTGGAGCTGATGTGCCAGTGGGTATCACACGTGTGGTCTCCGACCAACTCCTGCTGCTCAACAGAAAGTTTCCCCTGAACTCTTGCAGAAAACAGGGCTCATGTCCCAAGGACTCCTGTCTATCCCTGAAAAAGTCCTTTTAAAATATTCTATGGATTTGCCTGCTGGTCTAAGGAAAAAACAGCCCCATGAGCAAGTGCGTGGTACTTGAGATTAGTAGTTTCCTTTATTCTTTTTATCAAAACCAACATTATTTGACGTTAAACATTAAAACCTTTAAATATTTTAAACCAACAAAGAATATTCTTCATCTTTTCATTTCTGTAGGGTAGAGGAGATTATTGGAACCTACTATTTTCCCTCACCTCACATAGAATATGCTAAAAAACAAAGTCAGAAGAAAGTCACATTTCTCTGCATATGCTGTTTTCTTAACGTCTGACTTACTTATTTCAGCTGAGAGTCTCTGTGCTGAGGTCTATGGCTGCTCTCTGTGCAACCTGTATTTATCCAGGTGGCTTTGTGCCTGTTAAAAAAAAAAGAAGAAAAAAGGAAATGTAGGAAAATTAATGTATCTTTTACAGCAGGAGAGTTGAATTTATTGGTCTCACCACGGAAATTAATTTAGCAATCTCAGCTCTCCCTCGCTGGACAATAAAGACATGAAATGAGACTGCCACACAAAGTTTTGATAAAATTCACAGTCATATGGGGGAAAAACAAAACAAACAAACAAACAAAACCACTCCAAACCAACGAAAAAAAAACCAAACCCAAAGGCCATGAGTAATTTACCACCAAAACTGAATCAGCCTCTTATGCAAGGGATGCATCTGTGATACCACAAAGGGAATTTCCACTCATTGACCAGAAAACCCACCTGGGGAAGAGTAGAAATGCAGGATAGAAACCAAACAACCTCGTAAGCAGATTCCTAATTTTCTTAAGGCTGATAAATAAATCTGGGTAGTAAAGCAGACAATGGGGCTTTTTGCAAGGCAAGAGCCTTCAGCCTGTTCACACTGGCAGGTGCATGGGACTGAAAGATGCTTCCTGTGGAGGTCCAACAGTGGTGAAAACCACAGCTCAGGGGAAGCAGAAGTTGGGGAAGCAGAGGTTGTTCCTCCTCTCATCTGGTCCCACACCAGGAAGAATTAAGCCAACACATCCTCCAGATTGATACATAATTTGCATGTCAGTCCCCACCTATCTGTTTGTACATTTGTTTTAATGTTTCCTAAATATATATTAAAAAAAAATAAATAATAAAATCTACCGTAAATTAAAAAAAAAAATTAAAAAAATAAAAAGAAGCAACTGAATTTTTTTGGTAATGGGGTTGGTTGGCCAGTGTGTGGGGAAAGATTTATTTTGGCAGTAAAGCTGGAAAAGGACTATAAACCTTAGCCTCTGTGCCTGGGTCTGGGGGAGGCTAATTGTTTGTTTGTCTCTGTGTTTATGGTTTATCTGCAACTCAGCTGACAGGAAACCTAAACCTGAAGGAAAAAGCCCATCAATCGCCATTATCTGCCTTCTGTGCACACACTAAAAATAAAGCCAGGCAAAGGGGCTCGAGCCATCCTGACACCAGCTACAGAGGGCCTTGCTCCATGATTCTATGATTCTATGATGTGCCAGGGATGCAGAGAAAAGAAAGAGGGAAGATGATGGACTCACCACGACTGAGTTCATCTCTCTCCTGAGTCCACTGCTGCGGTGAGTGCCGGTCGGATAAGAAAAAGGGTGATGGGGTTTTCCTGCAGTTCTTCCTCCCAACACTGAGACATTTGATCTAAAAGCAACATGCCAGTGTCACAAGCTTTGAAATTCCTTAGGGATTTCACTCCAGTGGTTTCTTTTACCTGAAAGATGCTTGGGTGGTGGAGTGAGATCCATAGATCAGGGTTTTTAGAGCACGGTAAGCAGTAGTGCAGCGAGAGCAGCGCCGAGTGCTGTCCTAGGCACATCCCAGCCCCTCTCACCTTCCCTCTCTGCCCCTCCAGGGGATTTGTTCTTTGTAAGGGGGTTTTGTGTTGGTGTGGCAGAGCAAGCCCACTCTGATGAAACCAGCTCTGACCTCTGCAAAGAACAGGCATCCTGCAAGAAGAACCGGGATACCCCGCTTGCCTTCCCTCTCCCAGGATGGGTGTAGGAAGCAGGGACAAGGGCTCTGGGGGAAGAAATACCCTGGCAAGGGAGGCAGACCTGGGGCACACGCCACAAAAGCCTGTCCTAAAATGATCTGAGGCCCAGTTTTATCACCTAAGTAGTTTAATGTTGCTGCCAGAAACATTTGGTCCCCAAAACATCATCCCCAGAGTGCCTGTGCCTCTGGCAGGGCTGGGGAGATGCTCCTGTGGGTCTGGGACACCCTCATTCCTTGGCAGAGGACTTGAGCAGTAAGGATGGAGATTTTTTTGCAGAACCATAAACTTCTCTATAGCAATAGTTCTCTGCCTCAGTTTCCCTCTTGCTTCCTTTCCTTCTGCTCCCACAGCTGTGAATGTTCTGAGCAGGGTTGGATCCCAGGGTGGGGATGTGCAGTGCCCCCCATACCAGAGGCCTGGAGACACTGTAATAATAATTATTGATTTTCCAGTTTACTTATGTTTCATTGGGTGTTTTGCTGGAAATGATACAAATAGCTGTCTCTGTCCCTGTCCCAGGGCATGGTACAGCAATGCGTTTTTTCACAGTCTGAGGAAATAAAACGCACAGTTCATTCCACAGTGATTTAAAAGTTATATTAAGGCCCAGTGCTGGATGAAGCAGGAGGAAACATGCTTGCAACTAGATAACTCCAAAGCTGCAGTGACCCTTTCGGGTAAGTCACAGCTGTGACATTCACTGAATCCCAGCTCCCAGGGGATTTCATCCTCTCGCTCCGCACCCTACGTTTCTTTTTGCAGTGACTTCATGCCCACCACAAGCCTCCTGCAGCAGAAGCAGCACCCAGAGCCATTGAATTGCTCTGCAGACAGCTCCTGAGACACTCAAAAAAGTAATCTTTGGGGAGAGTAGTTTCCATACAGGAATGCATTTTACTGTACCTGGGCTAAATATAGCGCTGGAGCACGGGGGGGACTGTGGTCTCTCGCCTCTGTGAATTGCAGGAGAGATTATTCATTTTCAATTTGTTGTACCTTCACGCTGGCAGGAATTACTTTAGCCAAACAGGATTTAATAAATGATCTGTTCATAAACAACTGATCGTTTCTCCCACCCTGGTGGCCCCTCACATTCTGAATTTCTAGAGGAAAAGTGCATCAGAGCCCACTGACGGGCAAGAAGGGGCAAGAAGTGCCTCCAAACCTTTGGGGATTGCCTCAGTTTTGTCTCGTTATACTTCCCAAAGTATTAAAAAGTCTGGGTGTGATAAGAAAAAGGAGGCTGTAAAATTTCATCCTTATCTTCCAGATAGTGGACCTGATCTTGCTTTTATTTATGCTGGTGTAAAGCAAAAGTAATTCCATCAGTGCCGTTGGTGCAAAACCCAAGTGGGTGATCTCAGAAGCATGCCTGGGCTCTCAGCTGGTGTTCTCTACTTTTAAATCTATTAATTTGACAAAGATTTTCTTGAGCTGCTGGAACTGCAGATACAGCCTGCAGGGCTCGGAGTGAAGGGGGGTGAAAATGAAGCCACGTGTGCATCTTTTCTGCATCTTTCATCCCCTCCACCTGCATTGCACGGCTTGGTATGATTTTCAAGACAGCTGACCAGGTTTCCTGGGGACCAAATGCAGATGGAGAGGGCACGCAGAGCCCCCAGAATCCAGAATGGAAGCCCGAGGCTGTGGCCCAGCCACGTCTGGCAGCAGTGGGCAAGTGCCCAGGGGTGTAACTTCAGCCTCTGCGTATCCCCCAGCACATGCTTTCTGCCTGGTTGTGGATTTATTCTCCTCTCAAGCTTCCCCCCCATCTTCCCAGCTTATAGGAGGAAAACCAGTCCGGATTTTCGTGTGCACAAAGGGAAACAAAAATCGCGTCCTTAACTTAATGCAGACAATTCTGATTATTAGTCTCTGTTGTTATGTTAATTATTATTACCGTGGCACAAAAGGCTTGCAAACAGATAACATCACCCTTTCTTTTGCGATGTAGTGTTGGGTTGTGTAGGGGGGGGGGGGGGGGGGGGG
>JAAWXA010000023.1:2857180-2901253 GCA_038090715.1 Florisuga fusca
GGGGGGGGGGGGGAGGAGGTGTGTGGGTGGTTTTTGTTTGTTGGCTTGGTTGTTTTGGTTTTTTTTTTTCTTCTCCAGCATTTTCTTGATGGCCCCAATTAAGAAACTGCAAGACAAATATTCGGGAATCAGATTGCGGGTGGTAATTTTCTTGACAACGAGGAAGGCAGAGCAGAGCCCGCAGCCTGCTGCTCTGCAGGTACCGCCACGCTGCAGTGCTGACAGCAGTAAAAACTTGTCTCTGACAGTAAACTAAGCATGTATGACCCGGAAGACATAGAGAGCAGATAAGGGCAGTAACACAGACTCCATTTAGTGCCATTAAAATGGTTAAGTAGACTTACGATCAGAGATGCCAGGCTGAAATTTGAGAAGCTTTGGAAGTGAGGAGTGGGAGATGGATGGGCCGTGAGTCAGGCTGGTACTCAGGTTCCTGCTGCATGGATGACTTGTCCCGTGTTTCCAGGCTGGGAAATTTGAAAAAAAATAAAAAAAATAATAAAAAAATATATATATATTTCACTGTGAGAAACCAAGGGTTTTTTTTGCAAAGCAGCATTGCTGAGGATATTGCACAGATGGGAGAAGTGGCTTCAGCATCGCTTTGTGGGACGCTGCCAGTCATTGCAGTAAAAGAAAAGGCTTTTTCCTACTGAAACAGGCAGGGACACTCAGAGGTCCTGTCCCACGCCCTTTAGCACCACTGCTCAGGGAGGGTCACCCCAGTATTTGAAATATTTTGATGTAGGTCTGGGTTGTTTGGGGGGATCTGCAGTGAGTTTCAGACACAGGGCTCAGTCCTCGCCCCTGGTGCTGGGACATTGCTGTGACCACTGTGACACCAGTGATGCTTGGGAGAGTCCTTCACTCTTCCCCTCATACCCTCCAAGCCACGTCGTCCTCCCAGAACCACCAGGACAAGAACCACTGAGTCCAGTGTCCAAGCATGGCAGTAGCAATGCTGCCAAAGCTGCTTGGATGTGGTGTCTAAGACAACAAACACTTCTTGTTTTATTACCATCTATGTGACAAATTGATTTATGGTAGATAGTGACAGAAGGTGCCTGACACAGAAAAAATATTTTTTTTAATCAAGAAATGATCACCATAAAGAATGTACAATCTCAGTCAAATACATCCAGCTGCAAATACCCTATATGGTAGCATTAAGAAGATGTAAACTCTCCGATCTGTTGTAAACAACTTTCTAAGGCAGCTGAGGCTTGGAGGATTTTGACATGGGAAAGGAGGAGGAGTATCATAATTCCATATGTGTCCAGGCATTGTGGACTTCTTAATGAAATTTCCAGGGTTTGTGGGAGCTTTTGATATATTCCTGTTGTAGCTGTCATCAGTAGCACAAGTCCTGGAATATTTATTGGTGTTTATTTTTTGCCCATCTCCCTACTGTTTCCCTTGTGCTCTGTAACACTGAGGTTCCCCAGTGTCCATCACCCCGTGCACCAACTGATGTGTCCCTGTCTGATGTCCTTTGTCCCTTCTCCCATCCTCAGCCTCCCCAGGGTACTCCAAGGTACCTTCAGAAGAAACCCCACATCCCACACCTCAGCACCATCCTCTCCTTGTTCCTTGGACCTTCGGTCCCATTTTTCCATCCCTTTCCCCCATTACTTTCCATCCTATTCTGGGGGATGGAAAGCCCCAAACCTCAGCTACTCCAACTAGACAGCAAATGAGGCAGTAAAAAAAGAAGAAATAATGTTCTCCAAGGGGTAACCCTGCAGGGGAGGATTTTCACAGCTGCACCAGCATCTCCTTCCTACTCCATGCAGCTGCAGGACCGTGTCTCTTTACCCACCACCCCATTACCTTCCATCCCATCACCAGCACAGCTGTTGAGCATTTGGTTTTTGTCCCTTAGGCATTGCCAGTGTGTGACCCATGGAGCCAGCTCCTTCTGTTCCTCACAGCCAGTTCTTTCCCCATCTCTCTGTGCAACAGCAGACACCCTCTGTCACTTCCCTCCTGGTCTTTTGTCTTCTCTGTCTTCTGAAGGTGTGTTCATCTTTTAAATTCCTGTTGATGCAGGTTTTGAAGATGGTGTGTAGCAAAAAAAAAAAGAAAAAGCTGGTACTGGTTTATGTTGGGACAGGGGGGTTGCTCTTGAAACGTATAGGAATAAATGAAGCCACCAGGTATCAGCAAGCATCAAGACTAAGATAAGAAAAGCAGGAAAACCAGCCTCTTGCTTGGAAATTTTGAACCAAGAAGTTCTTTTTGACCTTTCATCCCTTCTAATTTTAGGGAATTTGTCCAAAACAAAAGTAACTTAATTCATGGGAACAATATACATGCATAAAATAACTGGAAAGGCTGCTGTTTCCACTTGTAGTGGCTTTTTGTTTCTTTTTTGTCCTCTAATATGGAAAACAGCATGGGTGACAAATAAGCAAGATGAGAGAAAGAAAACTGCTTTACTTCTATCTTTTTTTCCACTCTTTTCTGAA
Source organism: Florisuga fusca (assembly GCA_038090715.1). Lineage (NCBI taxonomy): Eukaryota > Metazoa > Chordata > Aves > Apodiformes > Trochilidae > Florisuga > Florisuga fusca. Next base: position 2,859,649 of record JAAWXA010000023.1, read on the forward strand.
AATGTTGTAAGAGTTTGGGATCTCTGTGTTCCTAGTGGTGCATTTTCCCTGTGCCCAGCTGAATTAGTGCTGCCTGCCTGAAAAACAAAGCGGGAATGGCCCCAGGAGGGAGGAGAGGTGACTCTCCCCAGATATTACCTGGCAAAGGCAAGAGCTGTTTTGGGGATAAACAATGATTAATTGGCTCCAACTTTTTGTCAAAGCACTAGGTAAGCAATGTGGGGGCTGTGCAAATCAGTCCTGCCTGTTCCTGGTGGCATTCCTGCCCCTTCCCTTCCTCGATGTGACGGTGCCCGCGGTGCCCTTTGCTGGCTGAGTCTTTGTGGATGGCATTGGCTTAAACTGGGCTCAGCCAAAGGGAGCCAGAGTGGGAAAAGGGAAAAAAAGGCACCAAGCTGGGCTCTGATCCTCCCCTCTGGACCTGGTTCTGCAGTGTCTGTACGTCCTTCATTTTCTGCAACCTGCACTCAGCCCTGCATTGCAGCAGCTGAGGAGTCCCCTCGGCTGCCGGGTTCCTGGAGCTCAGCGTGGGGCTGCACCAACTTCCAACTGCTCCTGGCAGAGGGAAAAGGCCCTGAAGACCCCCAGAGAACCCCTCCCTCCAATGGAGCTTTCTCCAGGCCAGCTCCAAAGGCTACCCGAGGGGGTTGGGAGCACCCTCCATGCCGGAGCAACCTTTTCCAGCAAAGCAAACTGTATTTTCTACTAGTCCTGGGCTGAAACAGCTTCTGGCAATGCTTTAGGGTAGATTGTCTACATTCCTGTGTGCTGCAAAGCTCCTCTGGACAGACAGACAGACAGTCATTCAGCAGAGCCATTCCAGCACTGCCATCCTGGGCTGAACTGATTGAAAATTCTCATCCCAGAATTGTTGAGTTTTGTTTTGTTTTTTTTCTTGCCAGTGTCCTTCCTCCATGCATGCACCCCTCAAATGGAAGAGGGAACCGAGCACAGCCCAACCTTTGGCACAGTCTCTCCGTTGTGGCTCAAAGTGGAAAATGTTGGGTGCCAAATTTTTTACTGCAGTGTAAATTAAAATGCTTGGGCTAAAGGTGATAGACACATCGCATGGAGATGGGCACAGCCTCCTGCCTCTTCAGAGACAATGAAGACCAATTGATTCCTATGAGCAGGATCTGCTTGAAAGAAAAATAAAATAAAACAAAACAGAGGAAGAATCAGACTTGTGCCAGGGGGTCTTGAAGCCTTCAGACGGCTCAAAGGGGCTGGAGGAGGCTGGTGGCTCTCAGGCATGAATCCTGCCCATGCAGACACGCTGCAGGTATTTGTCTCTCCAAGTGTGATTACACTCTGGAAAGTGACTTGCCATTACTATTCTTGTGGGATTCTGGGCTTGTAAGCTAAAAAAAAAAAAAAAAAAAAAAAAAAAAAAAAAAAAAAAGTAGTAAGAGACAGACTTCATCCCTATAATTGTTAGAACTGAGGATGAACATGCATATCTGTGGGGTGGGAAGCTGTTGGGTTTTGAAGACAGGTCTGGTGTGTGACCACACTTTAATCTGATGGGATTCAAGAGTGGGATGTGGCAGGGACCAGCTCACCCTGTGGTCCTTCTTCCCAAGGCTGATTAACACACAATAGGGCAAACGTGGACATTTAGGTTGCTCATCTTATCTCCTCTAAATCACAACTTTCTATGGCCTTGCTTCAGGTCCTCAAGCCCTTTGTGATCCTTGCAGCTCCCAGCATCCTGCTGAGCCCCCAAGCTGATCTGAGAGCAAGTGCTGCCCCCCCAGCACTGAGCACCATGCTCAGCATCCCTCAATTCCTATTTCCAGCCTGGCCATGGTTTCTGCCTGGCACTTTTGGAAACAAAGTCCCATCTTGCAGCGTTGCACACAAGTGAAGTTCAGGCAACGTGAGCAAAGAACTTGGCAAGAGTCATTTCCAGCCACCAAGCTGCATGCACTTGTGTGTTTTCTCAGGTTTGCACGCAGCATCCTCTTTCCTCACAGGACACAATCATTTCTTAACTCACATCTGATGTGGTCCCTGCTCCTTGCTGCCCTGCCCAGTGGGGGGTCAGCACCAGAGGCCACTTTACGGTGTTGATTCCTCTGGTCATGTGCAGGCAGCACTTGCTATTGAGGCTTCAGCCTCACCCTCCCAGTGAACTGTAAAACCAATTTTAAAATGACATTTCACGAATTAATGCAATGCCCACTGCAATCACACGTTGTTGGGCTGCTGAGGAGGCATATTCCAGCCTGGAATTTGTTACCTGGCCAGACCATTCGTCACTTCACAAGATGCAAAAAACTTCCTTGCCTTCTAACCCCTCCGTACAAGGACAAGTTAGAGACAGGGACAGCTGAAGGGCAGCTCCTGCATTCCTCTGCTGGGATGTGTTTTTAACCCTGCTCCCAGTTCTTTGGAGTCGATGTTGTGCTCTAGGATGGCAGGGAAAGGGTGTTTTGATAGCCACAACCATCCCTTGGGTGCCAGGGCTACCTTGGCCACCAGCCCTCTCTCCTTCCCATCTTCTCAGCGGGAGATCTCGAAGGACAGCGAATAATTCTGCCGCTGCATGAGGAAACTGAGGCACGGAGAAGCCTGAGAGGCACCAGGGAACGGAGAAGGGACCGAGCCCCATGTGTCCCCAGGGGAGCTGCAGCGCGGAGCCGGCGGGTCGGCACGGGGATGGGCGCCGGGACCGCCCCGCTCCCGGGAGCCCAGGGTTTCAGAGGCAATTAAGTGACTAATGATGCAGGGAGCCATTCGGTGGCATTTGCACGGGGAATGAGGTGCTTTCCATGCCTCGACACTTGTGGGAATCTGGCGAGGCATCCACCTGCAGCTGTCAGCGCCGGCAAAAAGCCGGAGATTGTCAGACCGCTGCCTGGGGGGATGCTCTGGGCTGGACAAAAGAGAGTTTCGGCTGCAGATGGGGATGTTCGGTGCAGGGGAGAGGGGCTGGGGGGCACCTCTTACTCAGCCAGACTCTTCTGAGAAACCCCCACTGCCCCAGGCTTCCCCCTGGCCACCGTCCCCAGGGTCCCCAAGCTGAGCCATGGCACACAGGACTTGTCACCACATCTGACCTGCTCTGCCAGCAGTGCCTTTGGGGGAGTTTAATAGTTTTCAAAGAAGGAATCAGCCCAGCCTCTGCCCCTTTTTACACAGCCACTCCATCCCTGCATCTGTATGTGCTTACACCTTCCCTACCTCCAGGCACAATGTCCACTTCACTTTGAGGGGTGATATTTCTGTTATTATTGCAGGCAGTGATCCCTGCTGGATACCATGTCTGTACATCCTTCACATGCTCAGAAGCATCTCATTGGGATTATCAACACTGTGGCCAGCCAGCAATTTTGCCATAAACCCTCAAGAGACCTCAGCTGGAGTTTGGCTTAGATAAGGAATACTCACTGGGGATCAAGTGGATCAGGAAGGTGACACATGAGGATGTTTAATAAATGCTCTGGAGCTCATCCCCTTCCTATCTGCTCCCGCATTCCAGGAGCAAGCATCATTTGGACCCTGCACCCAGCTTTGGAAAGGCTTTTTTGGCTTTGAAACCACCCCCTGTTCTTGCTCTGAGCCCACTCACCAGACCTTGACCAAATCCTGCCTTGGCAGATCTTCCCCCAGACTCAGAGAGTGCTGAGAAGAAAATAATCTATTAATTTAGCATTAAAACCAATATTTCTAGGTGACTGTCTCAATAGGGAATTTATTCCAATGCTGTCTGGCAAAAAGTACAAAGTCACACCTCCCAGTACAGGGTTTAATTTCCATGTTCATGGAAAGCAGGCAGGGAAAAGGAGTGGCTCCAGTAACTGCAAAATAATCCATAAGGCAGAGTGCTTCTCCTCATCTTCTTTCAGAAGGTTTTATTCAGCTCAGGATTTCTGTATAGTACGGTGATGAATGAAATACCTGGGAACAGAGTGAAGCAGTGTTATTTATGGAGAGCAGGGAAAGCATCCCATTTCGTAGCACACAGTTTTGGTAATGGCAGGATTTTGAGATTAAAAGGAGATTCCCCTCAGATCATTTCAGTTCATCCCAAATTTAAAAAAAAAAAAAAAAAAGTTTTGTGTAAAAGTAGTAGCATTGGCTTGGTCTTCCCACTGTTCCTCATGTCTTCCAGACATCCATCCCTTCATAAAGTCAAGGACTGGAAGATTATAAACTCAGACTGAGCACCTCAGTCTTCCCTAAAAATATTCACTCATCAGTGAGGCTTAATTGTCCATAAAATCACACTCCACCATATTTATAACTGAACTGAGCAAGGAACCAGCCTTTATCACAGTTCAATAGTTTGGTGAGCCCTGGTACCTTCATTTCTGTCAGAGCTCCAAAGAGAATTTGACCTGTGGCTTCAAGGGTGCTGTGTCTGGGGTAGGAACTTGCCTTTCAAAACTCTCCAACTGACTCCAGATTCAGGAGGCCCCTTGCAAACCTTCTAAAAATTTGAGCTGGGTGATGCCAGCTGACTCTGGTGGCACGAGCCTTGGTACCTTGCTGAATTGGGGTCCCCACTTGTCAGATCTTTATTTAGAAAGCACCTCATGCTTGCAAAGCTTGGGGTGAGAAACCTTTGTTGCTGTTGAAAGTGGTTGGTTTGCCAGTAAATTCACATCGTGGCTGAGATGGCACATTTGTGTCGTTAGGGACAAAGATAATGGAGGATTAAAATGCTGACAAGTGTGCAGAGAGGAAAATGATTTGGTCACCTCGCAGCCATGCAGCATCTGGAGTGAGCCCCACACCCATGGATGCTCCCAGGGAATTACTGCTTTCCTCCCAGAGCTCCTGACAAATGGTTCTTCTGCTCTTCTGCCTTGAATTGTCAAATGCAGAAGCTGCCTTGAGAAGTGGTTTCCCTCCTTCGGCCTTTCTTTTAGCTTTTCTTTGATCAGCCTGGAGAATTTCCCTGGGGAAAAATCCAAGTCCTTTTGTAGCATAAAATTTCCCCAAGGCTTGTAGGAAACAGTAGGGTGAGAGGGGGCTTCTGAAATAGGATTTATCCTAAAATACCCCAAAAGAACTTTAAGAATATCTTTAATTCGAGAGTTTTACACGTGTGGGGTCAGGTCTGGTTTAGCCTGGGTTTCCTGGTATTCCCCCCAGCTGTGCCAAGAGCCCATTAGGTGGGGGGAAGGAGCTTGCCTTGGGGCCAGCCATGGCCTTCCCTCTGCCACCTCCACCTCTTGTAAAAACAAACACAGGCTCCCTAAGTGCAATTAGCATCTGAGGAATGCCAAGAGAGGGAGATTAATCATTCATAAACTAAACAAATACTGTCCTGATCCCATTAGCCAATAGACAGTCTCTCCTGTTAATTTACTTCTGTTTGAGGTGTATCTATTAACCCCTCTTAATCAGCTATTATTCTAGTTAAACTCTTAGCTGGGCTTGGTTATCAGAGGAAGGTACCCTTCTGACATAAAATCAAATTAAGATTATGGAAAAAAATTGTCAGGAATGAAGAGCCTTGCATTCATAATTGAGTTATAACCTAATTAAAAAAAAAAAAAAAAAAAAACCTGAGCATCCTCTTCCCTCCTCTGAGGTCCCTCTGCTGAATTTTGTCAGCTTAAACTCAACCAGACAGGTGTCATCATCATCTGCCTTAATGTACTCACCCCCTGACACGCTCAGCTTTTCCCCGTGTCTTCCTTTGTACCTGTGACAGAGTCGAAAATCTAATTTTTTCTTAAAATGTCAGAGAGGCACCTGAAGTTAATATACTTACCCGTTTGCAGCCCTCCCTTTCAAGTCAATTACTGGGGGGGGATTTGCATGCCCTGGCAGCCTGGCTGCCTGCTGTGGGACAGGTTCCCCTTGCTGCCTCATTTAGGGAGGATGCTGCCCAGGGAAAAAATTAATATTTTAGCTTAGTGGTGGCAGTGGATGACATCTTCAGGTTTCTGAGGTCATCTTCAGGGAGCAGCAGCGTTTCTGCCCTCATCCCTGAGCAGGAGGCTGCTGGGGAAGTGAGAGAAATGTGTGTCCTGGATCTGCTGCTGGGATCTGGGCTGGTTGTAGGGGTGATGGAGCATCCAGGCTGAGCAGAGCAGGAATTCTCCTGCCTTGGGATCACTGCTCTGCATTTAATGCCATGAGGGAATGGCCATGGAGTGAGGGTCCCTTCCTGGTAGCCTGGGGGGCTAGCTCTCCTCCAGGGTTGGCAACACTTATTCACCCTGGAAGTGAAAGGTGAGAGGAAAATGTTTTCTCCTGGGTCAGCACAAAGGCATTGCTCACCCAGCACCCAAGTTTTCAGCTTTTGGGTGTATAGCAGAGCTGGCTTTGCCTCTGTGGGCAGCCCCAAAGGAGCTGGGTCATGGGGCTGAGCCCCCCAGGAGGGCAGCCCAGTGCCTGTGGAGGCAAGGAAATCTTGACAAGTAACAAGTAATTTTGACAAAATTACTCATTCCTACCTTAAAAACCAGAGCAGCTCACATGGATTTTCATTTTCCTCCAAGATGGACACAAATTGTAAGAAAAATTTGCAACTTAAGCCTGAAAATCTTAGTGCACATACATCATCTCTTCTGTCATCCTGGGGCCTCCACAACTGGGACCATTTCCATGAGGGCTCCAGGCAATGACCCCCAACCAGGGAAAGGAGGAAAGTCTCACCTGAGCCACCCAGCTCCCAGTTAGCACCAGGTAAATAACTCTCATTTTCCCCCTCTTGCTTCTTGGGCTGTGATGGCTGCTGAGGCTTGTGAGAGGAGAGCCCTCCCTGGTGCTTCAGAGCATAAATACTGCATCACCAGGGAGTCACTCTGAGAAATTTAGGAGCTGCTTGAACTTTGCTTTAAGGCTCCTGCGTGTTGCTGTCCCTTGGAGCTGCCCGATGTGTTTGTCACAGCCCAACCTGCAGTTCATTAGAGGTACACAGGCAGCTAATTATTCCCAGAAAAGGGAGTAGAATTTTATGAATTATGCATAAAAATATTAACTAACTGCAAAGTTCCCAGATATACGAGGAGGCTGCAGGGCCAACGCGTCCCCGCTTGAGGGCTAGATACAAGCATGAAACAAATAATATCAATATTTAACCCAGTGTTGTGGGCAGGGTGGCCTCATGCTGAGGACAAAAGCATCTGGGGAGCATTTTGTGGAGATGGGGGGTCCCCTCCCAATGCTCAGCCCATGGAGGGCTTGCTGCCAGGCACTGCAGTGCCCCAGGTTGGAGTTTGCAGTGAAGACCCCAGCAATGGAGCCTCAAGATCCATGCCAAGCTACCCAGAGAAGGTCCCTGCTGAATTTCATGGATATTGGCCAAAACACTGGCATTTTCCAGCAGCTCTCCCAGGTGCAAGAAGGACAAACCTTGCATCCCACCCTGTGAGGGTGCTGGGAAAACCCTCCCAGAGACACCACAGGGCTGGTGCTCCAGGATTTGATCCGTGGACATTCATTTCAAAGATGCATATCAGCAGCAGTGGTCCTCCTTCTCTGACAGATACTCATTTCAGAGTTCACCAGCGTGCTTTGGAGACATAAAAATCAATAGAACAGAGGGAACAATAAAGTTTCATTGTTCAGTAATGAGGTAGACAGCATCTATCACAAAGTCTGAAAGTGCTGCTCACTGCAGGATTCTTCTTTGCTGTCTCCTCCTGGCTGGAGATAAAGAGCTTCTGGCACTGGAGCTGGACTTGAGCTAAATAAGAGCTGGACAGAGCTGGGAGAAAACTGAGTTCTGGAAGATGGGCATCCCACCCTGACCAGACTTCACCACTTCTGATTGTAGGAGGGATTGTAGGAGCAGCATCCCAGCACTTCCAACTCAAGAGCTTGCTTGCGATGGCTGCTGAGTCCCAAAGCTTGACCTCCAAAGGTTCCAGGAGTTCATGCAGTCCTTGAGTCTTTTCCCTACAGACTAAATGAGTGGATGAGGATGGCCCCATCATCACTGCAGCGTGACAGTCAGCTCTGTCCATGCCTGGTGCCAAGGGACTGGCAGGGGTGGGAAGCTGTGGCTGTCCGGGGAGAAGGGAGGACATCAGAGGAGCCACCTTTCACCTCTAAGGATATTAATGCAAGTGATGAAAATTTAAAACCATTTTTGAGCAAAAAATGAAATGGGGGGAAAAGGGTGATGTTTTCAGAGTGGTGATGGAGGGATGGCTGGAGACTGGGAGCCTCAGAGAGGGAGAAAAAAAACTGAGACAGGTGAGCAGTGGTGCTGGACCAACTCCCTGCAAAGGGATGGTGAAGGAAACACAGAGATAATGAACAGACTCAAGACTGACAGCAGAAACTGAATTTATCCTGAGATGCAAAACTCCAGGTGCTGATGCAGAAGTCTCCACTTGACATTATTTGAGGTCCATGTGATGTCTGGGTGGTATTTTGGGACACAGTGGGAGGCTGGGACAGCAAGGCAGGCTCAGGCTCTCAGCTCCAGCCCCTATGGGTCCCCCACTGCCCTCCCATCTTCAGAAAAATGTTTCTTCCTTAGATCCACATGAGCTTTTAAAAAATAAGTTGTGCTTCATTTAGTATTAATTTACAATAACTTTAAATCACCTCTTTGTGGGGTTTTTCTTTCCTCCCCCTGTCCCCCTACTTTTTCTGCTGAAGAAGGGGAAAGGAGCTGCTGGCTGTGTGGAATCGTTTATGCTTTATCCCAAAAAACCTTTAAAACCTGAGACAAGGCACATGCTGCAACACCCAAGGGAACCCAGGCTTGCCTCTTCCCAGTGCCCAACTCCCTTGTACTGTCACGCTAGCAGGAAGAAATATGCAGTCACCCTTGCTGCATATTCTGGCAGAGTTATTGTCAACTTATTATTTTTTGACTCGAAGCCAAAGATGAAGGGCATTTGCATCTTGCAATTTTGCTGTTTGCTTGTCTTGCTTATGTTGCTGGAAATGACCTACAAGGAGTCAACAGCAGGCAGCTAGGACAACATGGGAGTGGAAAAAGATGAAGCTGGGAAGTTCATCTCTCACCCTAAAGCATCCCACAATATTTAGTCGGTGGGAAGGGAGCAATTAAGAAGCGCATGGATGTTTCTTTTATGGATTTATTCCAGATTTGCAGGGGGTTCTGTCATAAGAAAGCACAAATGGGATTTAGATTCCTCTCTGAAAAAAAAAAAAAAAAAAAAAAATCTACAATTAAAAGAAATATAGCACCCAGATGCTAGACCTGTGCCTGGAGATGGCTCTCATTAACAGCCATGCAGTCAATGCAGAGAAAGGAACCACCTCACTCACCTTTCCTTTGTTTTATGTTACACCCTATCTTAACAAAATTATTTTGCATTTTAAACTCTGAGGCTACTTTACTGGCGGGCAGCAGAATTTACACAGATGTGATAATGAAACTGCACAAATGTCATTTACTGGAAGTGTCACTGTGTCATGTGACAAAGAAAAGGTGAGGATTTATATGAAATTCTGCCTCTCACCCCCCCCAAAAAAAAGTCCTGAGAATATCTTCTTAAAGTCAGTTTTGCATAATTGCTCTGTACATCTGACAGGGCTGGAATATACTTTTTCTTTTAGGTGTCAAAGCCTCAGCATTGACTGGAGGAGCCGTGTGCTCTGCAGTCTTTGGTGCAATGCCTGGTGCATTACGCTCACACTGTCAGACACCTCCTCAGTGCTTATGAAATGGTTAATTTTCAAAGATAAGAAGAGTTGCTGTACAGCAATCAAATGGAAGCTAATGCACACCTAAGACTGCAGGCAGCAGCTCTCTGAGCTGTGAAGAGTGAAAAGACATAAAAGAAACCTGAATTTTAGCGATGTGAAGAAAATGCCCTCCGTCCACACACCTCTCTGCTCTGATGACAGTAAAACTTTACACACAGGGCTGTGTTGGGCCATGCTCTTCCAGCCTGATCACAGGCACCACAGCACCTGCAAAAGAAGGAGGAAAAAAATGAAAAAAGGAGGAGGAAAAAACCCCCAAACCACTGGCTTTGCAAAGAGGGGGCTCCCGTCTCACCTGTCTCTTTCACAGGAACAATCTTATCAAAGTCCCTGGGGTTATTTGCCTGCATGCAGGCAGCAGGACTTGATGGAGGAGGAGAGCAATCAGGACAGGCAGCTTGCAAATAACATGGGTGCAGGACGTATCAGGACCCAGCCTTGTCTCACTGCACAATTTGAATGCAATTTGAGCCACTGGTACGGGTGCGCGGCACCTATAACGTCATTTACTCTGTGGGGTTTAGGTGCTCTGCTGAAAGCAAAAGCAGAATCCAAGTCTTGCAAACACTCTAACCCCCCGGTTACCAGCAAATCTCTCCTTGAAATGTCTTCGCTCATCAAAGGCTCATTGCCAAGTGGCTATGGTTGTCCCCTCCTGCCCCAGCACTACTGCCAAAGCCACTGATGTCTTGGTGACCTATCTCTCAAGGTCACAGTTTTATGAACTTGGCAAATGTATTCCTTACTCCTTTTAATCACCCTTCTAGGTGAAACCCCTGGAAGACCGGCTTACACTGAGGCTGTCTTTTGGGCTTGATCTGGAGGATTTTCAGATTGGATCACTTTGCTCAAGGTATAGTGTTCTTGCTGGGTAGCATCTTACTGGGTCACATCATTTCCGGGACAGGTTTCATCCTCTGTTCCAGGTCTGAAAATAACTGGGAGCAGCATGGAGTGAGAGACTGATAAACAAGGCTCTCACACTTAGTTTTCCTCAGGCAAAATAAAATAAAAGAGAAAAGTTCATGTAGTTTTTAATTACTAAGCACACCATCCAGAGAGCTGCTTGGGTAGATCCCCTCGGCCACTGGGGAGGTTAAAGACCTCCATGGGAGGCACAGACAAAGTGCTCTTAGTTCTCTTCTTCTGCAAATGACTCTGTTTCCTCCATGACTCTTTCATTCTGAGGTGAGAAATGATCAACTGGAGAGAGAAAGCTGCTGTAGTGTGAAGCATGGCCAAGCTCTGAGGGGCAGGAGGGATTCCTTCCACCCTCTGCACCTCCCCTGCTGATGTCAACCAATGCCCCCTGCAGCTAAACAGGTTCTTCTAAAGACAGGCAAGCCCCAGAAGGGGGACAAAAGTGAGGGCACCCAATGCATTTGGCTCCTTTGGAGTCAATGAGAAGCAAAAATGGGTGTTCCACTCAAGGGCCAGGGATGCTGAGGCATCCCAAAGGCTGGAGCTGCTTTGCATTCCCTGTATGCAGCCACAGCTGCCTCCAAAGGGTGTCCCACCCCCCTGCTGATGACAGCATGGTCACACAAGGGTCATTTGAAAACACAGCATCTGCAAGTGCCCCTTCCAAAAATAGTGAGGCAGAGGGAGTTCCAGTTCCACACGGGAGAGAAGTCCCTGGGTGACTCCTGGGGGGAGAGGGACCCGGACTGGCTTTGCAGGCAGCCCCTGGATGCCCATCACTGACTCAGCAACTCCAGACAGCATTAAAAAAAAAAAATTATTCCAGGAGGTTAAATTGATTGCCAAGGAGGTCCTACAAACTTGACAGCCTCTGAGCAGCTCAACTTCATTTAAGCTATTTCAAGGCAATTCCAGGAGGGCAAAGAGGAGAGCAGCACAGGGAGCCACCGCCCGCCAGCCCACTCTTAAAGAGCACAGCTGCATTTTCCCAGGTCGTTTCATTTTCTGCTTCTTCTTTGAGGGATAAAATCTCTTGTGGATAAGAAACTTTTTATTTTGTTCCCTTTTTTTTTTTTTTTTTTTTTTGCTTTTTAATGCGCGGGTGGTAGTAGAGCAGAGCAGGAGATCTGCATTGATGAGGCAGGAGCATCACTGGGTGACTGCATTTCAGACCCCATCAGGAGATCCCAGCAGTGCTACTGTGAACTATTGCACTGTTGGATACCAAACAAATTACCTGAGTGGCTGCTCTGAGGCACTTGGGCTGTAGAGGAAGCAGATGATGTACTATTTGCCAGATATTTTCATAAGTAAGAGATAAGAGAGGCTGAAGGAGGGCAAATCGATGCCTTTTTTAGATCTATGGTGCTTGAGGCATCTGTCAATGCTGGAGAGTAAATATTTACTTTCCAACATAAAGTCCATATAATCACTTTTCTATCAGTCACTTGCTGCTTCTGTTTCTTACTACAATGTTGATATTTGCATTAGCTACTTAGCACTGCCTGTAAGATTCATACACTTGTCAACTGCACTTAGACTTCAGCTGAAAATCCCCGGGTCCTGTCCCACAGCTGCTGCTGCTGCTGATGGTCACTGAACAAAAAAATCAAGATGTTTCCCCCAGAAAGAGCAGACTGAGATAGAGACTGAGCTGTGGCCTGAAGGTTATGATAATAGGCTCTGCTGTGCTCTTTAAACTGAGTCCCATCAGATCCACAGTGTGCAGATGTAGGCAAGGGACAGAAAACACGACAGGGTGAGGAAAACTTAAATTTGGAGAAAGAAAGTGTCCTGAAGCCCTTTTTATTGATGGGGGAACAGAGGCACAGAAGTAATGACCTTGCTCAAGGTCAGATGCAGGGTTTTGTTGGTGGATCAGGAGCTGAACCCAGATCTGGAAAATGCAGGCTCAGTAAAAGGCCATGGGATGATTTCTGCTCCTTGCACATTCAGAACTGGCAGGGAATCACTTGTGCAAGTGCATAAATGCAGATGGAGAAGCAAAGGTGTTTGACCTGAGCAACAGGCAGAGCTCAATGCAGTTCTGGTGTGGATGGGGAGAGGGAACTCCCCTGAGCACTGGGCACAGCTCAGGGATGTGAAGGGACATTGTTGTAGCTGCATGTCACTACTGAAAAGACAAACCAGAAGCTTCAGAAATTACCTCAGATACCATGCAAAAAGTCTTGAACTGCAGCTGCCATGTCAACCATCAGATGTGACGTCTTTGCAGATGCAGGGAAGCCCAAGAACTGGGGGCAAGCTGGGGGCAGCTGGAGCAGTGAGGTGGCACAGGTGTCCTCCCATGTACCTCCAACCCATGGGACATCACCTTTCCACTCCTGTTCAAAGGTTTCTCCCCAGCATTTGGAATAGATCAAGTGACCCTTGGTGTCTGGTGGGTTTTTTCAGTACAGGGTTTTGCTCTGGCAGGGCAGCAGCGTTTGCACCAGCTGTGGAAGTCTCTGGTGCAAGATGCGAGGCCCCTGTGCCTCAAGGCTTTTCTCCTCATTTTTTCACAGCACAGAGGAGAGGTAGAGCTGTGGGCTGGAAGGAGGGTGCTGCTGGAGGAGCCTCAGCACAGCTCTGCCTTGCTCACTGCCACCCTGCAGGGCTCAGGGAGCTCCCGCAGCATCACCGGACCCAGTGGGGCTGGGGACCTGGGAGAGGCAGAACCCTGCCCAGGCTGAAGGGCAAGACCAGTTCTTGAACTTGTGGAAAAAAACCCCAAAACCTCAGCCAAACAAATAAACATAGTTTATGGCTTAAGAAGGCCCCAACATTAAGCTTTGCTGGGACATTAATCTCAGCTTGCGTTTTGCCTGCCGGACGGAACGCTAAAGGCCAGATACTGGCAGACTTATTCCTGCTTTCTCCCACCTTTATTAGCACTAATTCAAACTGATGGATCTCTTCAAACAAAAAAGCTGCTTCTCGGTGTGCGGGTGGCAGGAGGTGGCCAGCAGATCAGCCTTTCATGCCTGCCCACTGCTTTCCTCTCCTCTCTCTGTCCCCCCACCCTTCCTGCGGCAAGTGGTCAGCGTTCTCACCGCCCCGCCGTGTTGACATGCCTGAAATATCTCTGCTTCACTGCCTCTGCTCTTGGAAGTATTTTGCTGCTCTCTCACCTCTCCATGAGAGAGACACATTCATCTGTCAGCTTATCGGAAGAATTTCCAACAATCTGTGGCAATGCTACAAGTCTCAATCTTGCTGTAAGTACCTAAAGCCAATTAGCATACAAGTGCACCAGTGGCCTAAGGGCCTTTTTTTCCTGCATTATCTTTCTTTTTTTTTTTTTTTTTTTTTTTTTCCCTTTTCTTTTCCTTTCCTTTTTTTTTTTTTTTTTTTTTTTTTTTTTTTTTTTTTTTTTTTTTTTTTTTTTTTTTTGGTTGGTTGGGGTTGGTTTGGTTTGGTTTATTTGTTTATTTTTGGTTTATCTGCAAATTATTGACTATTTGTGTTCCACTAAATATACATTGCAGAATTCTTGTGTAGCAGGTTAATGCTTCTCTGTACCACCAAGCACCACCCTGTCTTTGAGGAACGAAGAGAAACATCAATCACAAGCAGGACTCAGCAAACACAAGGGCTGCCCGAGAAGGCAGAAGGTTGAGCTCTGGATGCACAACTAATATACTCCACTTGCCACTGTACCCACTTCATGAGACCAGACTCGAANCCGATAAGCTGACAGATGAATGTGTCTCTCTCACCTCTCCATGAGAGAGACACATTCATCTGTCAGCTTATCGGAAGAATTTCCAACAATCTGTGGCAATGCTACAAGTCTGTGGCAATGCTACAAGTCTCAATCTTGCTGTAAGTACCTAAAGCCAATTAGCATACAAGTGCACCAGTGGCCTAAGGGCCTTTTTTTTTTTTTTTTTTTTTTTTTTTTTTTTTTTTTTTTTTTTTTTTTTTTTTTTTTTTTTTTTTTCCCCAGGGCTGATGGCAAATAGAAGCACACAGCATCGATGGGGCATGAGAGAGTATCCATACGGATCAGCAAGGACTCATCTTCTCCTAATAAATTCCTCGGTCCCTGCCAGCCCCGCACAGCCGCTGCAGAGGGATGCGGGGAATCCCCCTGCCCTGGGCCAGAGGGATGTGGAGGGCTGGAGGGATGCGGCAGATCCCACTGTCCAGTGCCAGAGGGATGCAGGGGCCGGGGTCAGTCCCTCAGCCTGGTGCCAGAGGGATGCAAGGGGATCAGGGGGATCCCCCTTCCCGGGGCCGGAGGGATGCGGGGTGCCGGGGGGGGTCCCGTTGTCCGGGAAGGTTGCGGGGTGCCGGGGGGATGCGGTGTGTCCCGCTTGCCGGGGCCGGAGCGGCTGGAGCTGCTGTTTCCCGCGAGTGCCCTCTCCTGGAAAAGGTCTCCTCTCCACGCGTGCCCCCTCCGCTCCTCTCGCCAGACCAGGATGTCAAACACCTGGGTTAGGAGCAGTGATGTTTGATGGATCATCCCCCTCCCTGTTTCTTCTGGCCCGTGAGTGCACAGCTTGACGCCAGAATTTTATTTTTTTTTCCAGACGTACCCTTACATTTATTTTGGGACAATCAATCCTTTTGGCTTTCTCCTGGCTTTCTCCTTCCAGCCCAGCCCAAGGTCTGTTTCAGCAGGGTTGTCCTTGTCCATGTGTTGTCAGCTGGGTGATGGCCACGGGCTCTTCTGACAAACCTTGTCCTTATTGTCACACATCGAGCACACCCTATGCACCCTCAAGGAAAAGGGACATTTCCCTTCTGTGTTCCTGGGTACCTCATTTGGAGCAGATCCACACGTTTTCCAAAGGTTGGATCTAAAGAGCCAAAGCTGCTGCAGCGTAGCTGGCTGACAGCCCCACCAGGGTGTTTCTCTTCCTTCTGAGGATGTTTCTCGTCCTCATCTGAAAAGGAAGCTCTGACACTGAGTATTGCTCCTGGAGTTTGTTCCATATGGATGGGGATTGCTCTCAGGTTTATAGGTTTATAGGATCAGGGGACAGCCCTGCACCTCTTCCCCACAGCAGCCTCTCCCTTCCCATCTTTGACCAGGTGCCACTGGTCAAAGAACCCCAGGCAAATGATTTCTCAAAAAAAAAAAACCCCAAAACATTTTCTTTGAAACTGGGGCACAAGCAGCTTCACCATCCTTCTAGCAATAGTTATTCTTACAAGCAATTAAAACACCCAGCGAACCAGTGGCTGGTGGGAGGCAAAGGTCCTTCCCACTGTGAGATCCCAGCAGATGAACCAGTTAAGAGGAACTCAGGCCAATTTATTTCTTGATAGATAATGATGGGACTTCTCACCAGGGATCTGTAATTTTCTATTGATGAAAAACTGCCTTTTCTGATTTGCGGGGTTATCTGTCATTCTCAACTTCAGGGCTCTTGCCAAATCTGCAGGCAGCCCCGTGAAAGTGCTGTGTCCCACATGAGCCATGTATTTTAATATGAAGTAGTTTTCTTTGCCCTGGAACCAGGCACGGTTCTCCATGCTGACAATCCATAAAAGACCTAATGACCCATCTGAGGAATGTTAACTGGCACGGTGGCTATTCCAGGCAGAGTATTTATTTGATTTTTTTATCCCCTTCTGCTTGGGAGTTTAATTTCTGGAGAGGATCTTTTGGGGGTGAGTTGGATCTTCAGAGCCTTTTAGTGCTGAATAATTAAAAATCAGGCTGAAACCTGGCTTAGCCTTTAAACTGTAAAGCCTGATTTGTCAAGCCAAGCTTTGTTAAAGAGCTGCAGTGTGCTCCAGCAGGATTAGCAGCTTACCTGCACTCCCAAAATCTCATTTTTCAGGCAAAACCCCATGTTTACTTCCACCAAGAACTTGCAAAAGTGATGGCTAATCTGAAGGAATATTTGTCTTCTGACTCAATTGGCTCCACTTATAATTTAGTGTCATCTAAAAGAAAACTCTTTATGCCCTGCTGGATTTTTGTGATCCATTGTTACCATTTGTGTTTAACTGGGAATTATGATCCCGCCTCATTCACTCCCTGGGAAATGACTGGAAATATTAAATGCAAAAATAATCTTTTGAGGTCAGAGCCTTTCTGCCCTGCTGGGGATGCAGCTAAGACTGGGGTGATCTCTACCACCACCCCCATTGCAGGGGGGGGATTGTGGAAATCTGCTCCTGGCCACCTCACCTGCAGCCAAGAGGGTTTCTGGGCATAGATTTCCTCCCAGATCACCTGCCAAAGGGGTTTGCTATCAAAATGATTCCCCACCAGCAGCCAAAAGCAGACAGGTCAGTGGTGGGCAGGGCAGGGTGAGGTGCTGGGTGTCCCAGCTGAGAACTGAGGAGATCATCTCATGTGTGAGCAGCACCCCAGAGCTCTTGGCATTTTGCAGCCAGCACCAAGATAAAAGCTTTTCACATCAAGATCTTCCCTTGCTGCCTCTGAAACAGACTTAAAATCTGTTGTGAGTTCTCCAGCCTTCAAGAATCCTGTTACGTATTGGAGAACTTCCTTTTTTTTTTTTTTTTTTTCCCCTTTTTTTTTTTTTTTACCTTTTTTTTTACCCTTGGAGTGCCCTAATTATACAGCGCATTGATTTTACAATGCATTCATGGATTGATTGTGCTGCCATGCTCCTCCCACAGGAAACAGCTTGCACACGAGCACTTTTTGATCTCTCCAAAGTATTCCCTAAGGTGAATCACTGGCTCTTGCATCTTGTCTCTTGCTTTAGTCTAGGGGAAGCTGAAGATGTCTTGCTACTGAAATGAGCTTCGAGAAGAATATCAGAAGGGAGAAAAAGAGAAGGGAAATGATTCACTTCTTCACTCCTGCAATGAAAGATTGTCTCGTGTACAGCAAAATATGTTCTTGTTAACATAATGTTCTCATCCAGCTCAGCCAATTGCAGTCTTGGAAAAAGCATGGGAACTTCCATGTAATTATCTTTAATAAACTGGCCAAGATAAAAGTAATGATATCTTAAGAAACAGAGTGCATAATAAAATATATATCTATATAAAAGCATGAAATGACATGCTTAAATGAGGAGAAAGAGGCAATTTATGTATTTTATGGCTTTGGCACCTCTGTAAGAGAAATCTTGAATATGGCATTATTAACCAGACCAAACTTTTTAAAACAGACCATCTCCTGGGGCTGAACAGTGGGTATCAGGTCCCCTTCCCAGTGATACCCTGTGGAGAGGGTAAGGGATTAGTCTCAGATCCAGGCTGAAGGCTCTAAACCCTCTGCTTTAACAACTGCACATGTCACCACCCCCTGCTCCACCAGGACCTGCTCCAAGCCCCCAGTGCCACGGAGACCCCCAGCAATGTTCTGCCCTTTTGGCATCTCGTGCAATCAGATTTAGCAAAGAACCCTTGGCCTTAACATCTTCCCAAATTACAGATTAATTCAGACTTAGCACCGAGACCCTCACTGGGTATTAAGGGGACTATTCCTGCTGCCAAAAGCTTGATATAAAGGGTTTGATTTCCTCTTAGGTTAATACTGGCGAGTGCACTTCTGCCCATTAGGTTGCTGGGTATTAATTTCGATCTGCACAGGGTTCATTTCAACGTGCTCTGCTGAGAGCTCTGCTGATTGCAGTGGTTAATTACCAGCCCAGCATCACCTCTTTAGCATGTAGTAGCTGCATTCCAGCATCCACAGGGTCCTGAGCCTCAAGCAGGATCCCAAAGCACTGGCAGGGCAGCTGCCTGCCCGCTGGCCCCTGCTGCCAAAATCCAGCAGGGATTTTGTGCAACCCTTTACTCAGCAGCTGCCAGAGGAAAAGCTGGGAGGATGGAGAGGGGCCCGGCAGATCCCTCTTGTTCAACAGCTCACTGGGACTCAGCCCGGAGTCGGGGGATGCCAAATAGCAATTTTTAATCTGGGTCTGCCCAAGGTTACGATGCTCTGTCCTCCCCTCCCTCCATGCTGCCTCTAGACTCTGCATTGCAGCAGGATGTTGGGTTTCTCTGTCAGTTTTCAGGCACATGAACACCCACCCTGGGAGTGCTGCTGTGCAGGTGTGCAGGGGCAGGCAGAACCTGCTGGTATTTCTTTTATATATATATATATATATATATATAAAAATACATACATGAACTATAAAAGCAGGTTATTTCTTATCTGTTGAGCTGAAGGCTCTGATTGCTGGCTTATATGAAATATTTAGATCATGCATAAGAGATAACTCATAAGATATAATGTTGGTGTCTGATGGGAAGCTCACAGACATTTATTTCACACCTTTATTATCACAGGTGTAAATTTTCACACCTCTGTTATCAATTTTGCAATTATAACTGGGTTTCCTGGTACAGTAATTTACTACTCGCCACCATATAGGATGAAGAAAATGATCATTTATCTGCCTTTAACTCAATTAAATATTCATCGTTCCCAAAAAAAAGAGGGAGAGAGGATTTAAATCACTTCCAAACTGTTCTCCAGCACTTATATTTTTTTTTTAAGGAGGAACAAGTCTGCCTTGTAAAAAGCATAGATTTGATGTAAAAAAAGACAATAGGAGTGTAATACATCCAGGGATGTGGCACAGACTTGGCTCATCAGTCATTTGTGGTGTGGGAGTTCAAAACAGTAATAAAATCAACACAAATCCATCTTTTGCACTAGAGGAGGGGGCTGATTCTCAAGTCAGATGGAAGCAGCATCCTTCCAGCTCTGATTAAAACAAGCAGGTGGTGCTCGGAGAGATGGCAGCACAACAAAGTTTGTTCCTGCTCATGGTTTTCAGTGCAGGTGAGCAGACAAGGACTGAGCAGACCATGACCTTTCCTCATTTTTGTCTCCTTTGGGAACTTAATATTTTTGTGCAAAAAGTTTTGAGATTTTTTGTTTGCTTGTTTGCAAGTTGGAATTTTGGTGGGCTGGGTTTTTTTTTAATTTGTTTGGGGGAGCTTCACCTATTTTTTGTTAATCTGGGGAGATGTGGGGGGAGTTGCCTCCTCCTGCCCTTGGGAGCTGGCTCTGTCCTTGGCAGCTTGAAGCAGAACCACGAGCATGGTGGAATCTCCTCTGTACCACAGACAACTGATTTTGAAGGCTAAAGATAACTATCAGATATTTTCCCAGGATTGATGCTACGGAAGAAGCCAAATTTAAAACTGCAAAAAAAAAAAAAAATCCCAATCAGCATTAATCAGGAGTTTAACCCTCAGCACCTCTCTCCTCCCCTCCTGCTTTTCTCCAGTCCTGCCCCTGCTCTGTCAAACCCTCCATCACAAAATCTGTGATGTTTCATGGCTCTCAACACGCTCTGGTTGTTGGCTAATTCTCCGTCAGACTTTTATTCCAAAGGCTTCTCCAGCAGCCTGATGATATAATAACAGCTTGCTCATTACCCCGAATATAAATAGTTGAAGTATCCCTGGAGAATGGACACAGCTGGGGGAACTTCCCAGCCCAGCACTGCATTAATATTTATGGCAGCCCCACGTTAAGTATGCAAAATATTGGCATCCCTCCACACAAAAGTTTACCCAACTCCCATTAGTGACTCTGCCCCAACACCACAGGGCAGGGAGAGGAGAACCCACCCTGTGGCAGCTCCAGAGCTCCTCCAGCACTTTTTTTCCCCTGAGTGACCTGTTAAGACTCAGGAAGGGTGGCAGTCCCCTCACCCCACTGGTGGCCCCGCTCTCCCTCTGGCCACCAGCATCTGGCTGAGCTGGGAGGGTTGGCTTGGCTTATGAAGTGAAATATTAAAAGGTGGGATGAGGACTAGTTAATTGTACATATAACCTTTAAGATGTCTCGGACAGGATTCCAGCCTTCACCTCAGGTTATAAAGAGAAAGTAATGGGGCCATAAAAACCCATTTAAGTGTGCCTTTAAAGTTTAAGGAGAGTTTAATTGCGGGCACTGGGGTGCCGGGGAGGAGAGCCTCTTGCAGGTAGCATTTCCCCAGGAGAGGTGGGAATCAAGCCTTGAGCTCCCAGGCTTTGCCTGCCCCAAGGGGAATTGGTTTGTGCTAATAAATGTCCCAGCTGCAGGTCGGATTGTAAATGAAAGTGATATTTAATGGCCCAGATCCTCTGCTAGTGTAAACCAGCCCCCTCAGCTGCTCACGCTGGGCTTGGTTTAAATCCAAGCATTACTGACCTGTGTGCGTGACTTTGGGAAGGTTTTGCTGTCTTGCAAGCCTGACATCAGTTAATAATGCTCCCCAAGGATGGAGAAGCTGCAATGAGACAGCCCCTGGCAGGGTTGTAGCAGTTGGAGCAGATGCAGGAGAGCACCTGGCATCAGCACCCTGCCAGCAGGCCAGGACCAGCAGCACCCAACACCCTGCACAGCCAGGGAAAGGAAAATGGGAGAGGGGAAAGGGATGGGGGTTTATCCAGAGAAAGCTTTAATTGAGGGAAGTAGAAGAGAAAGCAGAGCAAAATCTGGATGTCATTTCTAATGATTATTCACCCCTGAACACCTTCAGGCACCACTATAACTGGCAGCCTCTGTTTGCAGGCTTGGGTGAGAGAAACTCCCACGTGACAACTGCCCAGGGGACCTCAAGGGACTGACAACTCTGAATGACACCTAGATGGGGACACTCAGACCTCAACACCATGCCTGATGGAGCTGCAGGAGGGACCCCACTGGCTGAACTCCCCTCTCAGAGGCAATGGTGAGGCTGCAGGTGAGCAGCACTCCAAATGTGTTCCCAAGCTGGTGTCCTCCCCAGCTGCTGTGACACCAGGGATGCATCTTGGAGCTCAGCATTGCTGTTCTGCCACTCCTTGGCACTGCTGGAGAATCACTCTGCAGCAGGAAGCACACAAGTCTTCAGTATTTGCAGTTTTCAGAAGAATCAATATCAACCACCCAGGAAGCAGAGACCAACCTGCAGTCAGCTCAGCTCAGGTCTTCAGCCAGCTTGGGTCAGGGGTAGAGACATGCAAGAGGGCTGCTTTGCTTCTCCATCAATCTCCAAATCAATGAAATTCCAGTCAATCCCAAATTCCCCTTGGAGTCAACAGGGACTGGGCAATATACCACAGTCCAGTGGCAATGATACCACAAGGCTTCCCCACCTTGGAAAAGTGGCTGGTGGTGAGACACTGCTTGACCAACAAATATTTTGGGAGGATGGCTTGCAGGCAGGTCGGGGTTTTTAGTCTCTGCAGGCACAAACTTCCCCAAGGTCCCTTCAAGCTGAAAGAAATGCAGAAGTGGGGGCAAAGGAGCAGAGATGTGACCTGCAGCCCCTACCTGCACCAGGGAGGGGAAGGTCAGGAGGTGTTCGAGCCACCTCGGTCCTCTCCAGTGCTCTGGGTAAAATTAATTGATAAAATAGAATCGCTGTATCAATTCCTTTTTAGAAAAGATAAAGTAGGTTTTGAAGCTAATTTAGGCCTCCAGACAAATGGCTTAAAGAAGAGCTACTGTACTGAAAAATGTCCGTGTCATTTTTTCCTCAAATCATAGTTTCAATGCACACAGCCTCAGCCTGACATTCTGAATTATGGCTTTTATTAAACATTAGTAATAGAGTGCACTTAAATCATGGTTTCCCTGTAAAAGAGAGATGTGTTCAACTCAGATCTGCACATTTTAATGCCATATTTCTTCCTTTTACTCTCCCCACAAGATAAATTTACTTACTCCACAAAAATGTTTTGCTGAAAAGAATAATTCATCCTTCAGTGTCCGTCTAATGTACCTTGTGAGTAATGTGAAACGGTGCAAAAATTACAATGCACCAGCCATGCCTGGAATGCTTAGATGCCTCCGAGTTAGAGGTTATGCACACACAGTGCTGAAATTAGATTTAACAACTATCATCTTTTACAATGTTGCTTTGATGATTTTTTTTTCCCCACACTTTTATAGCTTTGATCAGATGCCTCCTGAATACATTGCCGCTTGAAAACCTCAGAATCTGCTGCTCTGCAAGCCCAGCTCAGCTATGAGCCAGGATGCCAATAGCTGCAATTTTTTTTTATTTTTTTTTTTTAGAGTGAGAATATTTGTAACCACGATTTGCTCTAGAAGGCAGAATTCGGGGAGGTGTTTTTTTTTACTTTTTATTTTTTTAATATATCCTTGAGTAGATCAAAAAATAGGTCATGGGGTAACCCAGCAGCTACGGGAACAGCATCCCCCAGGGAGCAGCTTTTGCTCTGCTGAGCCCCAGGTTGTTGGGGATCCCTGTGCCCTACAGTTGGTTATCCTGGGACTTCTCTGCATCCCGGGGCGGGGTGAAGGGACCAAGGGCTCTGTCCCCAGCCCTGGCACTAAGGCAGGGCACAGCCCCTCTCTCTGTCCCAAACGCTGGGTTTCCCCCTCCAGGTGCACCCCGATGCCGGCAGAGCCAGCCCCTGCACCGTGACCTTTATTTAAAGGACAGCAGCCGTGCCATTGAATCAATGTCCCTCTGCTGGGAGCTCTGCATCGGAGCTGCATTGCAGTGTCAGCACCGGGCCCGATCCACCCATCCATCCATCCGTCCATCCACCCGCGGTTTTTCCCCGGATTCTCCCCCACGACCTCCTGACCCGCGGGTCAGCGCCGTGCCTGGCAAACCCACGGCAGGGCTGGAGGCTGCTGATGGGTTTGGAGATTGGAAAGCACCTCCAGACACTGGGGGCTGGGTGGGTTTGCTGCAAATCCTGCTGCTGCTAACTCAGTTTGATTACCAGGGGAAAGGTTGGTGGTTAGTGAGCACCGCAAAGCTTTTCCTTTATGTCGGAGTCCAGGAATTAATTAATTGGTCCCCCAAGACTCCCCTGATGTTGATAGAGGAAGAAGCATCCCTCTCTTTCGCCAGCTCCAGGTCCCTGGGGGTTAGGAGCAAGCACCATCCCCAGCAGCAATCCCTTGGCACTCCCCCAGCCCTGGAACTCACCCTGAGGCACTGCAGGAATATTGATGATTTATATGGGGTTTCTTGCGTTGGTACCTGGGAGTCTCAGCAGGTTATGATCCCATTATCCAAAGCCTCTAGGAAAACCAGGCTTGTAGAATGCTTGCAAGAGAGCTATAAAAATGCAACTAAGGGAAGCAACTTCATATAATACCAGGCAGCAGTTTAGCTGTGAAATTTCTGACAGTCTCTGTCAGCTCTGGTAACAATTCAGAGTCTGACAGCAAAAGGTTGCCTGAGTTTGTTGCTCTACAAAGAGTCCCCGAAGAGCATGTAAAAGGCTCCTCGATTTGACCTGATGAACTGAAGTCTGGTGGGTTGTTATTAAGACTTAAAATTATTGCTGTGCTGTTGCTGTTTTGGTGGCTGACAACAGGAAAATCACTGGACAAGGGAGGCTGGCAGTGATTTTATCGATGGCTTGGTGGCTTTGGCTGTCTTCACCATGATCCCTTCCAGTGAACTTCAGTTCCATTCAAATGTCCTCTCAAAGAGCATAAATGCTTCCAAAATGAGGTGGAAAAACCTTCAGCACATTAGCTAATAGCACATCAGAGGAAGTGCCTGGCTGTGACTGTAACCTCAGTAGGCATCTTTACATGGGAGGACGTAAACTGTCTCTGAATTATTTATTGAACCAAAGACATCAAATTGGACAATTAACCTTGAAAACTTAATTTAAGTACCATAAAAGAAACATCTGAAAAACCTGTCCTTAGTAAAACTCAGAAGAACAAAGTGGAGCAGGTTCTGCCATGGGCCCTCCCAGGAACTGGGACCTTTTGAGGGTTTGTCCCTGTGGGGACGTCAGTGCTGGAGGTGGTCTGGCAGTAACAAAGTGATGTGGGGAGCAGGGCAGAAGCATCCCCACCCTCTGCATGCTCCTCCAAAGGATGCTCCTCCTTCACCTCAACTGCAGAGAGAGCCTGGACAGCCTCAGGCTCTCCCTGCCCTGCACAGCCCCAAGCCAAGTGCCTCAGTTTCCCCATAGGGATGGAGGGAGACAACACAGCCCAGCTGGAAAGGGAACAGAGCTGGAGGCTGTGAGTGTCTTCATGCCCTTCTCTAAAGGCACGGAGTCAGTGGAGTTGTTCAGAAGGGTTTTACCAGACAAGGGATTTTACTCAGCTTGGAAACTCCTTGTGTTTCAGCTTGGCAGCAAGAGGCAGAATTTTCCCTCACTTCACTCGGCGGTGGATGAGCTCCTGCTCCCCCTTGGTGTCTGCTCTCTTCCAATACCACTAAATGATGGAAGCTGCAGAAGGCTTCAGCAATTTATTCTGTTTAATTTCCTCCACAAAGGTGTTTTATCCTCACTAATAAAAAGAGTGGAACTTGATCATTTCTAAAATATTGTCCCTTCTAAATCTTTATGGCTCAAAGTGGACTGAGATCATTACAAGTTACTTTATGTGCAGCTCAATCAGCTCCGTGGGGCTAGCTCAGTCAGTCCATGCTTGCTGAGAGCAGATCCTATTTCCCAGAGGCAAAAGGACAATACTTAATCACTTCCTCGCTTGTTAGGTGTTTTAACAAGTTGTATTAAGCTTCATCAGTCGGAGCCTTCATGCCAGATTAAAAATGATAGTTCCCTTCCCCGTTGTTATAGGACATCATTTGTTTTCTTTTATTTCACTGGGCACTTGCATGCCACTGTAATTTCACATGAAAATATATGACTGATGTCACCCAGAAGTAATTAGGTTTTAAAAGCCTTGATTGCAAGAGACACGAGCGTTACAGCTTTCTGGTGCCAGCGCCTTGCCACCCGGTTTATGGCTGTTGATTCTGCAAGTATTTCATAGATCTGTCAATAGGAATAAGTTCACTGCTGTTGACTGGAACTATTAATCAGAAGGAAGCAGAATATCCATTCTTTTCTCCGTGCTCAGACTCGATAGCACAGTAAGAACCTCCCTCCCAACTTTGCAGCACTCCAGGGCTGCTTCATCACCGAAAGCAAAAAGCTGCAGGGAAATCCTGGGCTTCTGCAGGGTTAGAAAGAAATCACTTCAGCACTCTGCTGGAGGGATCTGTTCTTTGCCACGTTTGTTCTTTGCCCTTGTATATGGATACTGCACTTGAATGGAAGGGGAAGAAGACATTTGATTGTTTCAGACTCCAAACAATATTTTTATAGAGGGGGTTATCAGAGTACAAGGAGTTTTTAAAACTATGGAAACCTCCTGGTGTGGTGAGCAGCAAGGAAACAGGGAGAAATACAGGGAGGTGAGAACCTGGTCCTGCTGCAGGTGAGTGCAAAACATCCCTTGACCTCAGTGGGATGGGAGATTTGCCCAGCCAGCTAAAGGCTGATTCAGGTCACCAAAAGAGTGCAAAAAGATCTTGGGAAGGAAGGTCAGATAATTTAGGAGAGTTTCTGAGCAGCCCAGCAGTCTGAGCCATTTCATAGGGTGATCAAAAGCCCTGAGGATGTGCCATGAGCCCTGCAATAAGGACAAGTTCAGCTGTTTGCTTCACTTCAAGTTCCACATTTTAAAAAAAATGTTATGGTCACTTTCCACAGAAGCAGGGGTAGATATTTGTTTTTAATGAGCATTTTTCTTTGTATCTCACTTGTTCTTCTGATGTCACTGCACCATTAAGGTGTTCCTCTCACCCCAATGAAGGTGCCCCCAGGTAAGGCAGACCCAGAGCATTTCTGTTACTGACCCCACGAGGCATCCCCATGAAATGGATGTGCTGGGACCTATCCCAGTACAGAACCTCATTTCACCTGCTTACAACAACCTTTTAATCAAATCTTGGGCGAATGCCCCAGGTAGTGAGAGTGGACTTTGCTGTGCCAAGAACAGAGAGTCCCTTCCAGAGCTGAGGACCTTCTCCCACCCAGTTCACTCCAAAACACACCAGCTACAGCTCCAAAAATCTTTGAGGCCAGCAAAGTGTGGGAAAGAAGAGCTCTCCTCTGGAGCACTGGGCTGGCACTGCTTTCCCAGGGCAGGAGCTGTACCCAGAGGGATCTCCCTGGGCCATCCTGGGAGGCACCAGGATAAAGTTTGCAGGTTCGGGTGCCAACTTCTGGCATTAAAGAAATAGTGAGGAGATTTCTGTCTGCTATTGAGGGGCAAAATGACATTTTCTGCACTATTGCTGGAGCTCTGACCCCTGCAATTTGTAGTAGTTTGGTGGTCCCAAGGATTTCATCGTGCAGAGAAGGCATTCCCTGGCTTTTCTACCCAAAATGCTCCTCCTTCCATCTGGCTATAGCCCACAGAGAATCTTTCTCTTGACTCCTGATTAAAATATGTGCTCATTTGCACTTTCCTTTTTCTTTTCTTTCCTTTTTTTTTTTTTTTTTTTTTCTCTGGGTCACTCCTAACAATGGGATATGCTCTTATCTCAGCCCACAACTTAACACCCATTAATGCTTTGGGGAGTTAGTCCAGCTCTTTAAGATACCCATGTAAGGATTTATTTCAAACAGAGAGATGAGGGGGATACCTGCTTGAGGCAGCTGCCTCTGAAGTGCTGAACTGGCCTGGTCTGTTCTCTGCTCAGTGAAGAGCTTTAACCAGCTGGATTAAGGACCTATAAAAAAAAAAATCATTTAGAGCATATTTGTAGCTGGCTTGAATTGTTAAAGCTCCTGCAGTACACATTGGTGCCTACTGGTACCAGTAGCCTTACTGGGGAGCACTGGCATTGCTCCACAAGGGTAAGGAGAAGGTTTCAGCTCCTCAGTGAACATAAATTCATTCAGGTTCATTGGCTGATGGTTATGGAAATTGCAGTAAGGGAGGATCTGGAGACAGACCCTGATTTTGGATGTAAATTCTGGGAAGTTTTAGAGTTTTTTCTGAATCCTCTTAGTTTGTTTCATTCTGCTGGGGTGGCATCAAAATTCAGGAATTTTTTTTTTTTAATGTCAGAAATAAAAAATTCTAACATATCATTATACTGAAATATCACAAAATTGGATGAAATTAAATGTTGCTTCAAAATTCCTCTGTTCAGGAAGCTCCAGGGAAAAGCTCTGGGACAGATGCACAGATTTTTCGATGCTTTAAAAATTCATTTGTTCTCTACCAGGAAGAATTTTAGAACTTCAGTACAACTTTTAAATGGTGACTTTATAACAGAAACAAAACTTAAGTAAAGAGATAAAGTGGAGCAGCCTTCCCATAACCTGCAGTGATTTCACAAGGCTTCTATGGTGATTCCCAGAATCATTTCACCAATACAACTGCCTTCAGGAGCCCCTTCTTGGGGAAGCCTGGCATCAGCTGAGAGCTGTTAGAGAAGTATTCCCTTACTGACAGCAAAATTCACTGCCTTCTGCGTACTTTGGGGAATGGCAGAAAACTTGGCTTATTCCACTGAAAAAGAAAATTAAGCCCTGAAAATATAAAGAATCATTTATCTTCTTGATTCTGCTGGAGCAGAAGAGGCTGAAAATTGCAGAAGTGAGCTTGTCTCTCCTCTGTCTATATCTGGCCCCTGTGCCTTGGTCCCAGTCACTAATCCAGGCCAAAATTTGGAACAACTGCCTTGCCAGCTCTGTGAGCTCCAGCCCCTTTGTGTTTCCAACCAGTCTGAAGTTCCTCTTGGGTTTTTTTTTGCAACAACTGACTTCAGCAAAGTGTGTTTTCTTTCTCAAAGCTTTTCAGCCCTGATTCATACCTGGTAGGAAAAACATAATCTGTAGGATGAAATATGCTGGGAGTTTGGAAGCAAATATTTAGGCAAAAAGCAGCTGGGAGAACTCTAAAGAATGGCTGGATGTGGAGCTAACACCTCATTCAGTGCTTGCCAGACAGAAGGGTCTAACCCACCTCCTCTGCTCCTGACTCCTCTTGACACCCCAGGATCTGGGATGAGGATTGGAGGCAGGAGAGGAGATGCTTCCATCAGCCTTTCCCTGTCTCTCCAGAGCTCTAGAACCAGAAGGCTGGTGGTCATGATGATTTTCTCTGTTTCAGCCTCTCCTGCCCTGCTTTTGTGGAGAGGTTGTTTCATGGGGGAACTCAGGTGACACAGGTTTGAAAGGACAAACTGATCACCTGTAGCAGATGTCATTGCTTTTAGGTACCCCCCTGTGCTCCCATTGCTCTCCACACACACAAGAGCTTAATAAAACCCCACGTATCTGATAAAGAAGCCCATTTTCCCCTTTACTTCAGTAACACTTTAAAATAATGGGACGTTGATGCTGCATTACAGAGCAATTCCCTTGGATGGATCCATGGCAGAGTCATTATTAATATCAAGTGAGTTCACAGTGATTTATCTTATCGTGGTGATTTTGCATCTTGTTTATTATCTTCCAGAGATCACTTTGCAGTGATTTTTAAGGTGGCACTGAATTTACCATGTGAACTGTGTCTTCTAAATCAATGCAGTCTTTTCCTGCCTGATAATAAAGTTCTCCTATGGTTTGCAACGAGCAGATATTAGCTAATGCTTAATTACTGTGGAGGGGCATGTACTAATCACAGGAGAGTCAACAGCATTAATAAAACTCTTAGAGTAAAAATAAATCAGGAGGTACAATAAGGGGGATGTTAAGGAATGAAACATTCACCTCTGGCAGTGCCTGGAGGGGAATCAGGGGTTCACTGGGAGGCTTTAGATGCTTTCCTGCAGGTCCTCAGGAGGCACCAACAGCTCCTGCCTTGGCTCTCGTGGTGCTGAAGCTCCTGCTGAAGTCACCCTGTGTTGCAGCACAGCACTGTTTGTGCTTCCCACTTCATTTCTCTCATTTCAGCTGTTGCTGACCCAGCTCAGTGCTGTCCACAGCCCCTCCAAGGGCTGCCCCACCGCGGGGCTGCTGGCTGGCTTTCTCTTCATTGAACCCTGACACCAGTGCCCAGTGATTTGCAAGGATCAGCTGCAGCTGGCACTGGCAGTTTTGTATAAATGCATCAGTGCTGAGAAGCAGGGCAGGTTTTGTTCTGGGGATGTGGCAGCAGTTGATGGAGTTTGTGAGCATCTTGCTTACAGGTCAGGTCCTGAGCAGCTCCCAGAGCCACAGATGGTTTCAGCAAACTCAGCTGAGCAAGAGCCATGCTGCTCCCTCCCTCCCCTGCCCATTCAATCACCCTTCAGCCTCCAAACCCTTTCCCCTTCATGGAGACAATCCACCTTCTCCTTAGCTTCATAATCCATAGAACTTTTAGGGCTGGAAAAGACCTTTAAGATCATCAAGCCAAATCATTGACCTAGGCTAGCAAATTAAAGCTGCAGTGCCCAGCTGCCCAGCTGTCCTCTCAGGATACTCCCACTTGCTTCAAAACCAAGATTTATCTTTCTCCCAGCTTTATCATGAGGGGATTTTAATAAAGAACATTTCCCAGGTGTTCCCCTGCTAATGTGGTGGCTAAGAAATGCTCTTTACTCTGAGAATGGGGGCTTGGCCTCTTCTGCCATCAAGGACTGGGAATGGTGTTTGGTGGTGGTTTGGGCACAATAAATGGTCTGAGTGAGTGCAGAAGGCACTCAGGTGTGGGATGACAAAAGGCACCTCTGGGCACCATCCTGAGCCCAGGGGCAGAAGTACAGACTGGTTGTTGGAGACCCAACAGTTCCTTTTGGTTGGTAGAACCAAAGCCCAGAGCCACCACCTGCCTGAGCATCCTTCTGCATATCACACTCTGCAGCTCTGCTGAACCAAAGCTGAATTACAACAGAAGCTCCGAGGATGATTTACCAAAACATGCTGAACTCACAAAAATCCAGCACTAGCAATAAATACTCAGTGCAGGCTTAAAAATGGGAAGCTTAAACGTGACCAATACTCAACAAAGAGCATGCTCTAACTCTTGTCTGACACCCACATTACTTCCACTTCTGAGCAGGTTTATTTTCCTTCCCTAGAGGAGCTGCATATGAAATAGATCATTTCAGAATTACTTCATAATGCGTTCTTATAACTGATACATTGTGTAAATAAAATGAAACATTAATAAAAATGGCTGGTGGCTGCCTCTGGCTCTAATTTTAATAGTTAGGTGCGGGGGGGGGAACCTCTTGGAACTGATGCTAACAAATTTCACAAACAAGGCACTAAGAAACTGTGAGCACTCCAGGAGGATGTAGCCACGTGGCCAATAAATCGTATTCCTTAAGCCAACTAGTTATTGTCTATAATGCTCATAAAACTCTTCACACAGAAGACCCTTCTCAATGAAATAAACCATCAATCTCTGCTGCATTACTATTCATTTTCCATGTGTGCTGAGAGCAAATGTCATTCAAGGCATTACAGTTCTCTCAAACCATATTAAAATACATAGTCTGATGTTATATCTTTTCAAGCCTCCCTGTTCATAAATTGTTGCTGCTGATTGGAACATAAAGCATACTTTATAACACCATAAAGCCCCAGAAGATACAAGATCACTCATGTTTGTCTTTATGGCTCAATGTGTAGGACTTTGAGCCACAAAAGCATTGTGTATTTCATAACAGAAATATCCAGGGCCCCGTGGAGAGCAAGCCTCAGACATTTCCATAAAACATTATTACCATATTCCTTGATGGCTGAAACATCACTGTGCACAGAGCCCTGAGCCCTTAACTTGTGGACTGTAAATGGATGAGTTTTCCTGATAAATCAGATTGGTTTAGGAGCAGAGTTATCCTGTCCAATGCTTGGCTGTAAAAGTTATCTCCAGGTGTCAGAGTAATGATGTCTTTTTCCCATTTTTCTTCTTGCTATGGTAAAAAAAAAAAAAAAAAAAAACCACAAACCCTTGCTTTCTAGGGGTAAGTCCCCTGAGAAGTCAATGAGATGTTTCAACATATTAGGAGATTAGACCAGCATCTCAGTGGCATTCCGTGGCTCCATCAGACCTACTATTTCTGGATCCTCTTTGGGGAGCAGTGACTCTCACCTTCCAGTGCACTGAGATGCTTCTGTCTGGAAGGAAAACTCCTCCCAACCCTGCTCTGCCCTTATCTACCCCCAAACCTTCAATGCAGAAGAGCTTTTACACACTTCCCAGTGCCGAGGAGCAGTGCAGGGGTGCTCCAGCACTGAGCCCTCTGCCTCCAGGGACACAGCTCAGACTCCATATTTCACAGGAGCACCACTGCAGGAGAAAGGCTGGGTTTGGAGCCTCCAGCACTATGGCCAGCACAGCTAAGAGAGCTGGCAGGGACAGCCCCAGCTTGCTTTGGATCTGGATTCCCAGACAGGGCAGCAGGAGAGTCCCAGCAGCTCAAGCAGGACCCCTCATCCCATGTGCTGCAAGGCTAATGCCTTGGTATTCATCTGGCTTCCTCTCTGTGCAGTATTTCCAACCTATTTAAAGGTCTATAAGAGGTCTCATCAAAGCCAGGTATAGTTTATATTGCAGATGGTTGCTGACATGATAGAATCCACACTAACAGGCTGGCTGTTAAAGGTCAGAGTCTCACTTCACTTCTGTTATTAGCTTTGATGTTGGGAAGATGCTGAATTCTCTCCGCGTCTTTTTCTTTTAGAGGGAGAAAAGACACTGTTTACTGTCAGGCTCTTCATCAACATAATTGGTGGCTTCTCTGGAATCACCCCTTTGCTTTAAAAAGAGCTGTAAATCAGCTGGGGGAAGCTGCTCTTTGAAAAATCCTCTGGCGGAAGAGGAACGGGAGCAGCAGTTTGCAGGATCAGCTCCAGGGCTGTGCCAGATGTCTGCAGGAGGCAGGCAGGGCTGGAGCCCTTAGCTGGAAAACCTGGAGGTACCAAATTTGAGACATGAGCCCTGGAGGCTTTGAGAAACTCCCTGACAGCTGCTGGGGGCTCCGGGTCTGGATGGGACCTTCAGACCCATTTGCTGCTTCCATCCACTGTGGAGGAGCTGCTCCCAGCATGGGTGTTCCAGGTTGGAATCTGGCTGCTTCCAGCCCCAGGTAGGCAGCACCATACCACCCCCCTCTCCTCAGGGCTCTCAGAAGTCCTCAAGAAAGTGGAGATTACCCCAGTCTGGCCATCTGGACTCTCCACCCAGACCCGCAGCTTATTTCATGCCAGGACGTATTTCTGGGAGTAGTTTGGGCAAAGTGAGGGTCAATAAATGGGTCAGGGCTTGCAGTACTTTGAGTGCCATCCCTGGTGCCTCCACAGGGCTGCATCCTTCCCAGCTTCCCCATCCTTCCCAGCTCCCCCATCTTTCCCAGCTCCCCCATCCTTCCCAGCTCTCCCATCCTTCCCAGCTCTCCCATCTTTCCCATCTCTCCATCATGCCCAGCCCCTCATTCTGCTGCCTGGATCCCACCCAGCAGAACAGAGGAGGCAGCACTGTGGGAATCTCCAGACCTTTCCGCTACCCCCTTTCTAAAATAGGACCCCAAAAGTCCTTTTTGTAGGCAAATACCTTACTCAGAAAATACTGACATTACCCCAACCCAGCTCACTGGGCTGGAATTTAGCTGGTACCAGCTTCAGCCCTTGAAAAACTTCTGGAATCTCCTTCTCTGGAGATGTTCAAAACCCACCTGGATGTGGTTCTGTGTGATCTACATAAGGTGATCCTTCTCTGGCAAGGGGGTTGGACTTGATGTCATCTGAGGTCCCTTCCACCCCCTAACACTCTGTGATTCTGTGTCTGATTCTCAGCACCAAACCTCAAACAAGAGCCCCTGTGCCCATCACCGCGGTCCTTGGGAAGTCCCTTCTCCCCTTGACCAAATCACTCATCCCTACAGGTCCCAGCAAGAGCTGGAGAAATTCCTGGGCTTGGGCATCGCAGGAGGAGGTGGTGGTTGCCTGCTGGTGCCACGTTCAGCTCCTTGAGCTCAGCAATATTTAAGCTTTGCCTGAAGATGGCACTAAAGAATGGCTGGGGCGAGCGTGCGGAGTCCCGGCCGCGGCTGCACTTGTGCTGCAATGAATTCATCTCCCAGATCTGGCCAGTAATCCCAGCTCCTATTCCCCCCAAAAAATTGCATGTCCGTCTGCCTTCTCCTGCCAGCTTGCTGGGGAGAAGACAGCAGAGGTCACTCTGTGCCCAGCAAACCCCAAATTCCTGGGCAAGGGCTGGGCTCTCTCCTTCTTCCTCACCAAACTTGGGGTTCCTGGGGTGAAACTGGCCTCCTGCTTTTTGCCTCTATGCCACGGCTCCCCAAAAAACCTAAATCCCCAGGTACTTATGGTTAAAAGACCCCAAAGGCCCGAGGCTGCCCAGGTGGAGACGTTTCAGTAGCACTTTTCTCTGGGTTCCCAGCAGAACTTCATGGGCAACCCGGGGAGAATTCCTGGGCCAAGGGCCAGGTTGTGCAGGGAGAGAATGGGGAAAAGTCAGAGATGAATTGATTTATGCCCACGAGGGGCTCAGGGAGAGGCCACATGCCCAGGCATGGGCAGCACTCAGCTGGCAGTGGGTGTGAGTGGCTCCGTGTTATCACTCACCATGGGATGGGGAGTTGGGTTTGCTGGTACCACCTGGCACCCTGCACCTTTGTTTCAAGGCATGGGGAGATAAAGGGGCTGGGTGCAGGCAGCAGGTGGGGGTTATGGACAGGGAAAGATGAGCTTTGATTAAATCAGAACCAGAATGCAGATCTGCTGGAGATGGCCAGAAGGACAACTGCTCTGGCAGTCCCCCCCTGTCCCCCTCCATTGGGATCTCAGCTGGAGAAGAAGGCAGGAGGGCAACCTGCCAAGTGGAGCTCACCACCAACTCACTGGAGAGTATGAAGAACTGATCTGAACTGTCAGATAATTCTTATGGTGTACTTGGATATGAACCTGAGAAGCCATCACACATAAAACCCATCTCATTTTTGGTTATCTGTGCTTTCCTGACCACTAGGAAGAGCACAGGAGAATTTGGGTCCTGTGCATCATCCACGCTGCAGGATGAGGATAGGTTTGTTTGGGGAGAGAGTACATTGCTGTTCCTCCCCTCTGCAACCCTTGCAGAAACATCCCTGGAGTTCAACCATACATTTCTGATGCATTATGAGAAAAAAAAAGGCATTTTTACGACAAGAATAATACACCATGATGGGGTTTAACATCATTTCAAGCCTGTACACATGGTCTTTCCAGTGAATGAAAGAGAATGTGAAGTATACCAGAGAGCTTCCCAAAGAGGATAAGATATGAAAGGAGAGGATAAACTATGATGCCAAATATCCATATGGCAGCACAGTGTTTGTGTTGGAAGCAGAGCTGAGCCACAAAGTTCAAAGCTCCAAGCAGAGCTCTTCCAGAGTTCAAGGTCCCTCCAGCTTGCTGGGATGATTTTTTTTCCGATATTGCTGCACACCATGACGTGGCACCAGCACGTGCTCAGCAGGTCTGGCAATCACTTTCCAGCTTGACCCACGACCGAGCTATAAAATTCATATCTGAGCTGCTCCAGCACTGTAGCTCATCACCTTTTCCAAGCCATTTCTAAACGAGAT
Organism: Florisuga fusca; assembly: GCA_038090715.1. Lineage (NCBI taxonomy): Eukaryota > Metazoa > Chordata > Aves > Apodiformes > Trochilidae > Florisuga > Florisuga fusca. The sequence continues at coordinate 2,894,430 of JAAWXA010000023.1, forward strand.
GCAGCCAAAGTTAAAGGTGTTATGAAGTGGCCTGGGGCTTCCAGCCCGGCCGGCTCTGAATTCCTGCCTTTCCCTAAATCATGTCATCTGCTTGAGCATCCTTCACCAGCTTCCTAACATTTCCCATCCATCTCGGCCATTGGAAACCCTTTGGATCTCCCTTTTGTTTACAGTGAGTAATGGGCAGGAGTTAACAGAGGTTCCAGAGGAAAAGGTCAGTGTAGTTCAAGCAGCATTAGGAAGACACTCTCAGCCCCGCTTTGATCTGGGAAGGATTTAAGCGGTCAATAAGGCAGCGAGGGGAGCAGCTCCATCTCCCAGATGCCCCCGTGATGGAGCCGCTCCCAGGGCCCCGGACCCGGTCCTGGCCCCACCAGGCTGCAATTCCTCCCGGTCCCTCGGGGTTTATGGCCGGGGAGGGGCTGAGTCCCCGGGCCGGTGTCTGGCGGTACCATGCACGGCTCATCCGGACCGCCCAGCACCCCCGCAGCCTCCCGGAGGCTTTGGAATTGCTGAGGCAAACTGTTTGCTTCTGCCAGTAAAAGTTTACAAAGGGTTTGAGCTCAATCGTGAGCTTGTGAAAACACGGGCTCGGGTTCTCCTGCCTTTGCGGGTTCAAAGTCTGAAGTGTGCCCCATCGATTGACGCCTTTATTTTATTTATTTGGCAGCCACGCCGCAGGCGGGAGCCCCTGCACGGAGTTCGTCCTTCCAAGAAAACGGGGTGAAAGCCGCCGAGGCAGAGGGAGTGGGAAGGGCTTTTGCTTTTTAACCTTCAAACGCATTGGGTTTAAGGACCCTGCCCGAGTACAGCAATCCTGCCGGGACAGAGGTAGGATGAGGTGCCCCGGGGCAGGGCTGGATGTAGGGCAGCTCCATCGTGGGAATTGTAAGGTCAGTGTCTGCTGGCTGGGGGAACACTTGTTTGTTCTTTTTTTTTATTTTTTTTTTTTTTTTTTTTTTTTTTTTTTTTTTTTTTTTTTTTTTTTTCCCCCCAACTTTTACACACTCCAGTCTATATTTCAAGAAGTATTTGCCATCTGAAATAACCCCCCGTAGGGATGCTCCTTTCACATTCATTACAGCCTCTCTCCAGGTTGATCCTTTCAGAATAGACTCAGCTCCATGTAAAAATGGTGCTGTGATTGCAGTGGAGCTGTCTCCGTGCAACTCTTGCTGGAAAATTGCATAAATTCACAAAGCAATAGCAGTCACACTGGCTGGGGACAGGAGACCTGGCCCCATCCGTCGAAACTCCAGTGCTTTAAGGAACACCTCACCCCCCGAGTGCGTGCACCAGGATTGCAATGGAAAAACGATTATTACTCAAAAACTTCCTCTCCAGTCCTCTACCTGCCTGTCCCTCCCTCCTGCTCACCTTTCTCCTGCTCCCTGCTCACACACAGCCCCTGTCCTCTGCTGCTGGTCCCTTTGCTGTCCTGGCTTTTTCCTGTACATTTCTCCTTCTTCTCAACCCACCATCTCTAAGGACCATCTCTTGCCTGTCCGGACTCCTTCCCTCTCCTCTCCCTCCTTGCTCAGCTGTTGCCTCGAGCAGCAGGATGCATTTGGAAGACAGCTTTTACTGAATAAGCTGTATAAATGAAGTCATTCAGGATCCTACGTATCTCCTGCTGGTTCCCCAGCAGGTTTCCAGATTAGGAGGGAAAAAGAAAAAAGAAAGAAAAAGAAAAGAAATCAAAAGGAACCAGATGCTCAGGGGATTGATTATTGCTGCGTGATCCTCGGGATAAATAAAGTGTTTGGGAAGTTCTTAAAACACATTGAGATGCTGGGATCTAATTTATAAAAAGCAGAGGGCAGGAATAGATACGGGTTCAGGCTTCCCAGCTGCCAGGAAATGATGTTAGGTTGAGTTTCCTTGGGGCCATAACAGTGGAGAAAGTCAGATGGATATCCACCACCCTCAGGCTGTGAGGTCTCCATGGATCCCTCCAGATGAATCATTTTTGGGGGTGGTGCAGGGCAGGAGCAGGCTTTTGCTTTTTCTGTAGGGTCCCACTGAAAGGACAGCCACATTCTCCCCAGAGCCTGACGGGACTTGGCAGAAACAGCCTCTTTAGAATCCTCTCTTAATCTGCTCCCCCCCCACACACACCCCCTTGATCTGGTTTAAATAAGGAGGTGGGTTTCTCCCAAGCCCCAGGCAGGGATGCACATGCTCCTGGGTGCTGGGGAAGCCTTGGAAATGGGGTCAGGAAAGGATATGTCTGGAAGAAGGCCCTTGGCAGCCGAAATCCAGGGCTGTGATGCTGCCTGGAGCTCACATGGGATGGAGCAGTGGGATGGAGGGGAATGAGGGTTCCTGCACAGACTGAGCCAGCCTGGGGACACGCTCTGAGCTGCAGAGGGGACCACACTCTGCACATCCCCACCGGGGAGTCCCTGCCCCAGCTACCCCCCATCATCCCACTGCCAAGGGATGGGGGTCCCCGAGCAGGACCCACCTCAGGGGGGGGCAGAGAATGGAGAGCCAGGAGAGGCAGGACAGCCCCTGAACCCCCCTGGTGACACTGCCCCAGCCCAGGCATGGGGACAGCAGGGGTGAAGGCAGTGGGGATAAAGGCAGGCAGGTCCCAGAGCCAAGGACATGGGGTTGTTGGTGATAAGCTCTGGAAAAGGTCATTAACCAGAGAGGTTTGTATTTATACAGACATAAGACAGAACTATAGGGAAGATACAGTAAAGTGACAAGGTAAATATTTCAAGTGGTGTTTCCATTAACTGCAAATTCCCTTTACAGGTTTTCCTTTGGTTTTGCTCTTGGACTTGAAGTCGTTGGTGCCTGCAGTGGCTTTTCAGTTCTTATCTCAATTCTAAATGTTAAACTCCTAGAGTCAACTGATTCTAATACTTTAGAGTGTTGTTTCAGTGATTTATCAGAGCAACACGAGCCAAAATGAAGTGTTATTTCTTAAAGTTTGGGGGGGGGGGCTAGCACTTAAAGGAGAAAACCCATTTCTGAAAACATGAATGACATTATTTAAAAAAAAAATAAACACCTGTGTGGTAAAGGAATTGAAATGAAAGAGTGTCATTTTTCTGAAGGAGTTTGACAACCAAAAGCTCTGAAATTAATAACCTTATGACTCTGAAACAGTATTCCTTCAAGTTTTTCTGTGCTGTTAATGTTAGCATTTTTGTCACATGTCCTCTTGTGCAAAATGCATTTCTGCCATCAGCACCTTCATTTATATGAACCTTTTAGTCGTGCTTTCAGTGTTGATGTATTTTCAAGTTATTTATTCCTTTTTTTAATTTGAAATCATCTCTCTGTTTTGCCTTCCTGTTTCTTGCCTGCATTAAAAATACACATTTAAATAGTCTGTGTCTCTAAGAGGAAGGATCTTAATGATACAAGATTCTGTGTTCACTCATTTTTCTCCCAGTGGCTTCTTCTGCTGGTTTTACAATCTCTTTCTGCTTCCTCACCTTCTTTTGCAAAGGCTTTCCTTTTCCCTGTTGTGTTTATGCAGGGTATAAATACCACAAAGGAGATACTGATATTATTTGTTTGAACCTAACACATTTACAGCTAGGGTCCAGAGGTTCTCCCATAGTACAGCTAGGAGAAATGCAGGTTATTTTTAGTGCAAAATTCCCATATGGCTTTATGACAGAGATATTTCTGGTGTGCAATATTTGCTTTTAATGATAACGATTCCAACTCTGATGATAAAACTGAATCTTGCAACAAGTGGTGTTTCCCACTACTCCTGGAGCTGTGTTATGGTGCAATTCCCTCAGCTCTTGCTTATTATCATTTTTGATATCTTATGGCTACCAAGAAGAGTTTCAAATGGCAAACCCTGGAAGGTATTGAGGAGCAGGAGGTCCCCAAGCTGAGCCATAGAGTGGGGCTCAGGGATCCCAGGGAGATGCTGGGGATCTGCTAGGACACGGGGACCTCCTGCCTCCAATCTGAGGAGGAATTGGCCATTGGGCTCCAGCCTCAGGCCCTGGGGGAAGCTACAAAATACCCCTAAGACATGCAGAAGGATGGGGAAGGTGGGCAGATGATGAGCAGGCAGCTACAGCTTCCCAAAGCATCCCTGCAGGCTGCACAGCAAACCCATTTAAATCCCCCCAGAGGTGTCCCCTGAGCCTGGGACAGCCCCAAAATGCTCCTGTCCCCTCCTCTCCTCCCTGTGCCAGCCCTGTGCCTTGCTGGCTTTGCAGCCTGACCTGTCAAGAGCAGGGTCAGCTGCAGGTCAGCCCCAAAGAGAGAAAACAGCAATCACCTCCTGGCTTATCAGTCCTTGGGGTGGGTGGGGAGACACCCATGGGGTGGGTGCAGGGATGGGGGCTGCAAGGACAGGCCAGCAGGGTCACCCCCAGGTTAACACCAAATAGCTGCTCCAGTGGGGGGAACAAGATTTCAGTCCAGTTTTAATCCCATTTTGGTGCCCACCGAAGCTTTGATATGAAGCCAATATTCACTACCCCGTGGTAAGTACCTGCCCTGCTCAAAAAAAAGGTGATTTTCCTACCAGGATTATGCACTTTTCCCAGGACCAGGGGAGAGTGAAGCTTTGTTGATGTATGGGATGACCCTAAACGAGGCTCTGGATCCTGCTGATATTTACTCTCCTGCACCTTGCAGCCTGTGTCAATTTATATGTTTAAGGCTTAAAAGCATGAAGCATTTAATCATGTGCTTAACATCAAGGCCACCAGTAGTTCCCCTGACACTGATGAAACTATTCCCACGTAGAGCACTGAGCATGTCACAGGCTGGGATGCAAAAAGAGCCCTTCCCAGGCCCTGCTCAGAGTTATTTTGGGGGCAAATAGGCACAATTTCAGGAGAAAGAACCCCGTCAAGCAATGCCCTCTGAGCAGCAAAATCAGAGCCAGGAAAATCCCCAAAACTGGGTGCAACCTGGAGCTGGGGTGGAGCCTCAAAACAAAAGCCAGAGCTCAGCCTTTTGGGGGATTTCTCATTTTTTTCTGGTTTCTGGTGTAATTTTCCCATTTCAGACATGTTTCTCTCCTTTCTCCCAGCCAGCTGGCAACCTGTCCCTGTGCCCCTTTGCCTTGCCCCTGACCCTGCCCAGGTACATGTGCCCCTCGTGCCACCACTCTCTATTTTAATTTAGTCCTTCTGATCCAATCTGGGAATAAACCCAGAAGGAAACAAACAGATGGTCCATTGTACACACTGCTCCTTCTCCCATTACATCCCAAGAAGCCAGTGCTGGGGCCAGCTCCTGGTTTTCCATGTTTCAGGTTAAATGCTTGTGCTAAGGGGAATTTGGGAATTTGGGCAGGACAGCTTGTGTTCCTCTGGCACCCCCTGGACAGGGATGGTTTTCCTGCTAGCCCTGAAGGAACTGGGTGGAAAAGGAGATTCCTGGGGCAAGAAGGGGTGTCCAGGAGCCCCAGGCATGCTCATAGGTGTCCTTTTTTGTCATTGCTGGGTGGTACCTCAGGTGCTACATCAGTAGGATGCCCTGAAGTATGATGTTATTTGTTAGCAGTGGGTTGTGCCTGTCACAAAAAAAAAAAAAAAAAAAAAAAGGAGAGTTTTTACACCTGCAAGGAAAGGGACATCATGAAGATATTTCCAAATGGTGTATTACCATCTTCCTTTTGCAATTTTTATTGTGCTGCCCCCAAAATTTCTTGATCTGACAGCGGCCTCAGTCTCAAACTCTGTTTCCACTGAAATCAGTTCCAAAGAAGTTTCTGTTCCACTTCTGCAGAGGCAGAGTATCCAGCACAGCAAACACCAGACACACACAGCTGGTAGCTCCTAACCCTGCTCCCATTTTCCAGGCTTTCTTCCTACCTTGGGAGACAAGAAAAAACAGAAGGCTGACCCCAAGCATGATGAATTCCTGCTGAGGTTTTTCCCATTAACTTCAGTAAGGGCTTAATCCAGTGGTTTTTCAGAAGCTGGGTGGCTGGTGGGGATTTTTGATGGAGGCAGGAGAGAGAAGACAGGGTGTTAACATGTATTTCTGATTAATTATAGTGTTCTCAAGAGTAAGTGAATAATAGTACTGGTCAGAGCCAGGCATGCCTGGCCAGAGGAGTGCTGAGGAGGGCAGGGAATTGGCTGTGTGAAGGATTAGCCAGGAAATTAAACAGCTTCAATAACTTCCAGCTTTCCTCCCCATCCAGAACAAAGAGCATCTTCTCCTGATAATCTGGGTGAGAGCTGGAGGCCAAAACCTGAAGTCTTTGAGAGGGATTCCTTCAGGGACCCTGGCAGCTACTGACCCCGGTTGTGCTCCAGTGCCACCAGATAAAATAAAAATTAAACAAGTGTTGGTGCTAAACTAACCTAATTGCAGGGATCTGGAGAGGGTGGTGGTGTCCCTACCCCCTGGGTGTATTTGGTGCTTGAATGCTCACCATGCATGCTAAGCCAGCACCTTTTACAAATAGGTCCTAAATTTACTGGGAGCTTGCAAAGTCATCTCACTGCCCTGTGCTAGAGCTAGAACTTCACCCAGTCCTTTCTCAAAGCATAATAATCTGCCTAAAATCACCTGTGCTTGCTCTCTGGCATCTTGAAATCATGGAGATATCCCATTGCTCTGAAAACACACAGGAGGAATTGGGCAAAATGAACAGTTTGGTTTTCCTGGTTTCATATGTATGTTTCATGTGTATATGTACATGTATATATATATATATCTGTCTTTGGTATAATAAAAGCAATGTTTATATTCTTGACAGAATGCATTTGTGAACTTACAGTCATTAGAGATGTAAACTGAAGGCAAGAAGATAACCTCTCTCCCAAATGTTCTATTTATTTCTGTAAAGTAATTTGTATGATTTATCTTATAGACTA
>JAAWXA010000023.1:2901270-2958115 GCA_038090715.1 Florisuga fusca
GTGTATTACCATCTTCCTTTTGCAATTTTTATTGTGCTGCCCCCAAAATTTCTTGATCTGACAGCGGCCTCAGTCTCAAACTCTGTTTCCACTGAAATCAGTTCCAAAGAAGTTTCTGTTCCACTTCTGCAGAGGCAGAGTATCCAGCACAGCAAACACCAGACACACACAGCTGGTAGCTCCTAACCCTGCTCCCATTTTCCAGGCTTTCTTCCTACCTTGGGAGACAAGAAAAAACAGAAGGCTGACCCCAAGCATGATGAATTCCTGCTGAGGTTTTTCCCATTAACTTCAGTAAGGGCTTAATCCAGTGGTTTTTCAGAAGCTGGGTGGCTGGTGGGGATTTTTGATGGAGGCAGGAGAGAGAAGACAGGGTGTTAACATGTATTTCTGATTAATTATAGTGTTCTCAAGAGTAAGTGAATAATAGTACTGGTCAGAGCCAGGCATCACACGGGTCTCAGCCCTGCAGGGTAAATGGTGTCTGAATTGTGAGTAATGTTGACCTGGCAGAGGCCAGATAAGATACGGATTTTTCACATCCAGGACTGGACAGAATTCCACATATTGATAACAAAATGCACCAAAATATAACCAGGCTTAGCACGCAGCTCTTCCTCACTCTGAGGAATCCCATCCAGCCTGGCCAGAGGAGTGCTGAGGAGGGCAGGGAATTGGCTGTGTGAAGGATTAGCCAGGAAATTAAACAGCTTCAATAACTTCCAGCTTTCCTCCCCATCCAGAACAAAGAGCATCTTCTCCTCCTAATCTGGGTGAGAGCTGGAGGCCAAACCCTGAAGTCTTTGAGAGGGATTCCTTCAGGGACCCTGGCAGCTACTGACCCCAGTTGTGCTCCAGTGCCACCAGATAAAATAAAAATTAAACAAGTGTTGGTGTTAAACTAACCTAATTGCAGAGTTCTGGAGAGGGTGGTGTTGTCCCTGCCCCCTGGGTGTATTTGGTGCTTGAATGCTCACCATGCATGCTAAGCCAGCACCTTTTATAAATAGGTCCTAAATTTACTGGGAGCTTGCAAAGTCATCTCACTGCCCTGTGCTAGAGCTAGAACTTCACCCAGTCCTTTCTCAAAGCATAATAATCTGCCTAAAATCACCTGTGCTTGCTCTCTGGCATCTTGAAATCATGGAGATATCCCATTGCTCTGAAAACACACAGGAGGAATTGGGCAAAATGAACAGTTTGGTTTTCCTGGTTTCATATGTATGTTTCATGTGTATATGTACATGTATATATATATATATAACATAAATACGGATTTAATATATTTTTCTTGACCTGTTCAGATGTTTCTCAATGGAAGATATTCCCAATTTCCAGTTTATGAGCTCCTTTTGAAAGGGAGGTGACTTTTTGATGTTGATTTGGAACAAAAAACGCTTTGAATACTTCAAGTTTCATACAGAATATGAACTCTGGTCTGGGAGTGAGGGATAATTTTCCTCCTGCTCCAGTTCTTCTCACCTAGGCAAAGAAAACTGGAATTTGTCATGATACACACTTGAGTCTCTTGCATTTTTGCCAGGTCAAGTGATAGAGAAATGGGTTCATCCCTTCTGATGGTACCAGAGGGGACAATGAGAAATGAGCCCTGTTTAACTCCATCCTTGCATTAAGAATCTGTATTAAGAACATGGTTCCTATTTGCAGGGAGACACACTCAGGGTGTTAAAACCACCTTCAGTATTTTAACAAAGCACATTCTGTTGCCTTCTTACAAGATGCCATTGTGAGCCATTACTTGTCAAAAGGTGAGAAAAATACAAAACCAAACAGAAACTTAGGACCACCCCACTGTGCTGAGCTTCACAGATCTCCCAGCACTGTTCTGCTTTCTGAGACACATCCCCGGAGTGTCCATCTGCCCAAACCCTGAGTGCTTTAGGACCTTTCATTTTATATTAACAGCTTTTACTTCTTGGCGTTGAAGGAATGGGGCAGGTCACATCTCTCCATTGCTTTTTTAGACTCTGCAAAGTCAGGCGAGTTGGGTCTATTTAGTATTAAATATTATCTATCTCTTGCAAACGTGACTTAGGAGCCTGTTTGAAATACACACAAGCTTTCCAGCCCAGTCCAGCAGTGATATGCAGACCCACATCAAATGCTTCTTTTATGAATCACAAACTAGATGCAGTCTTGCTTATGACTATGTGTAAACTGGGAGTTCTGACTAAAACCAGCATTTGACCTCCTCACATTCCCGGCTGGATGCATCCTGGCATTCCTGACTGAAGATGCCCGTGTCCTGTGCTTTGCCTTGTCACTTGGGAGATATGGCATACAGATGGAACGATCATATTGGCCTCTAAAGGAAAATATTTAACCCAGAGATGTCAATGGAATATAGAAATGATGGTGAAAATCCCAGAAGCCTGCCTTGTTTTTGTCTTTTGCCTTTCATCTAGCACTTTGGGTCATGCCATCACTTATATGCTTCAGCCCAAACAGGCAATTGCTGAGTTAAGAACCTGGAGTTCAAAGTGAACCATAAACCTTAGTCTATAAGATAAATCATACAAATTACTTTACAGAAATAAATAGAACATTTGGGAGAGAGGTTATCTTCTTGCCTTCAGTTTACATCTCTAATGACTGTAAGTTCACAAATGCATTCTGTCAAGAATATAAACATTGCTTTTATTATACCAAAGACAGATATTTATTACCAACGGTTACAGTATGGCCAGCCAGCTTAGAGGAAAACCCTGGAATCTGGGCAAGAATGTAGAAACTTTGTTATGATTGTTATTACATTTGTGGGCATCTTTTTAAGCTCGATGAACACCACTTGGGAAAAACTCACCCTGCTTGGGTTAAGCTGCAGAAATGAAGGTTTTTAACTAGTGGCTGAGCATTGCTGATTTTTTCTTGAAATGCAGAAATAGTTGTTTCCACACAAACACACCCAGGTGGGTTTTTTTCTAAAGCTTTGAAGTCACCCTTCTCAGTGACTACATCCCTGTAACCTTGTGCAGGGCTGTGCCTTGGGACACAGTCCCTACTTTTCTGCTCTCACTGCCTGAGAAGCTTCATTTGGATCAGTCTGTCACTCAGCTCTTTTTTCTATGGCACAGTATAACAGGGAGAAAAAAATATATTAATTAATAAAAAGGCTTTTGCTGAATGGGTGCTAGAGATGTCAGGGGGATAAAGATCCAAACCCAAAGAGTGCTTGACCTCCAGATCCCCACATGGAAATTGGTCCAAATTCCTTCCTTAAAGAGTCACTTCATCCTGCTCTGCCCAGACCAGCACCCAGAGGAGATCATGGTCCCTAGTAAACCAAAACCATTTGCATTGCCCTTTGGAATGTTCCTCCTGCAGAGCCAGGGAACCTCTTCCATAGGATCCAGCTTAGGTACCTTGTCTGCAGCTCCTGGCGTGGAGGGGAATGGGATAAAAACCATTTTCCTTGCCTGGCTCTGGGAGCAGTGAGGTGCCACGATGCTGCTTGGGAAACCATCTTCACATCCATGCTCTGGTTTTAGGATAAGGCTGCCTGGGAGGAGGTTGGGATGTCAGGAACAAGAGGTCCTGCTCCTGTCTTGGGAAGTTGTGACATCCTGTGTTTTCATTGCTTGATGGACTCAGGGTGCTTCTGGGGAAACAAGAGACCAGATCTGGGTCCAAAAGGATAAGAGAAAAAACCTCCCTGGGTCCCAGGGACAGCTGAGCAGGAGAGAGCCATTTGGGCTCTGGTCCATCTCATCTCACTTACTCCTCCAAAACAAGTCCCTTGGAGCCCCAGCTAAGGTTAATTAGCAAAGCAAATGTGGGCAGGTTTCCATTCCTGGTGCCTGGGCTGTTTTACATAAGCCCAGGGGTATTTTTCAGCTCGGCCAAATCAGCACCTCTCAGGGGCCCTCTCCTCTCCCAGCAGCAGTGCCTGGTTTGGAGGAAGAGCAGAGCAAAGCCTCACACCAAAAGCATCACCCGCCGCCTATCGCTGGCCTACATGTGTTCTGAGATTGCAGCAGTCATGAATAAGGTATGAGAAATTGGACACGAGATTGCATTTCCTGCTCGTGCATCTGTGGGATAAGCTGTTTGGAGCCTGCTGCCCCAGCCAGAGATTGTTTCCTCCCTACATCATGGCAGTCACCGTGGCTCTGGGCGCTTGGGCTTCATTATGTCTGGTAAGGGAAGGAAGGGAAAGAAAAAAAAAAAAAAAAAAAAAAAAAAAAAAAAATTTAAAAAGAGGGGACATGTTGAAGACAAAAGCATTTGAGCCTGGACATGCCTGTCAGCACGTGTGTGACACACTCCTGGGATGGTCTCTCAGAAGCAGGGATGTAAAATCTGTGTCCCCAGTCGTGCTCAGCAAATCAAAGGGTGGAAGAAAAGAAGGAATTCCTCAGCTCTGGCTGCTCCTGCAGCTCTTGCCCAAATGTTGCTGGAGTGCTGCTTGGCCTCCCCAAGCCAGGGCTTGAGGGAGCTGTGGGGAAATCTGGGGTGCAGAGCAGCTCCAGTGCCCCCCAGGTCCCCAGAGGTGGGAAGCTGGGGTCCATGCTGGGTGGGGGGAGGATGGGAGAGCTGCCAGTAAATCCTCAACCCTGGTGAGCTGGCATTCATTGCTGGTCAGGAGAGCTCCCAGAACAGCATCCAGCCAGGAGACAAATGGCAATGGAGGAGAGGGAAGAGACCATCAGGGTCTGGGCTGGGGTCAGATTTGGGGTGAGGGACAGGCAGGGGACAGCAGGAGGAGGTGGGGGTCCCCTTGCACCTTTTTACTTTCTATACAGGGGCTGCAATACAGAGGAGAATCTCACCTCAGCCATGGACAACCAAGGGAACATTTAAAAAGCTCCCCAGGACGGGGGAGGACTCTGCTCTCTCAGGGTGATGCTCCAGAGGGTGTTTTGATAAACTGGTTGTCTCCACAGCTCAAGTGGATGGGGGTTTCTGGAGAAGGTCCAGGGATTTTCTGCTGCATTTGACATCTCTGACACAGACTCCTCCCTTTCTTTCCAAACAGAAGTGTTATTTTCCTTCTCTTTCCTTACCTTTTTTTTTTTTTTTTTTTTCCAGGGGGAACAGAGACATGGGATAGGAAGGAACACAAACAAACAAACAAACAGCCAAGAGAAATAATTTTTGCATTGAATCACACAGGAAAAGGCACTCTCCTTTCAAATGCAAGCAAACAGGCAAGAGAATTCTGAGAAAAATGGGATTTAATGAGAAAATGCATGGAACAAACTGACTTTGTTTCACCAGGGACATTTTGCAGAGAGGTCTGTGACTTCTCTAGCAGCCCTGATCCTGTCCTGCCTGCCCCAAGCAGGGGGACCATGGGCACAGCCAGAGCCCAGCACTCATCTCCATCCTTCAGATATGCCCTTTGTGGAGAGCTAACATGCTCTTACTGTAAACAGTGCATTAACCTTACATTAATATAGGGTTTGATTAATATTTTAATTTAAATGGTGTCTCCGGGCTTCTCATTGCTTGACTGCTCACTTGGAAGCACCAGGAAATATTTTACATTAGCAACAATTTGAGAGCAGGAGCACATCAATTGCAGCTCTGATGTAGTGTCCATGGTTCCACAACCCTGTTCCTTGGGAGACCCAGACATCTCCAGCTATTTCCCCTCTTTCTGTGACACTGGAGCCATCCTTTCAAGGGCTTTTCTCTCGCTATGGACTCTCCAGGATGATAAATTAATTACAACTTGCATTAAACCCAGTGCATCTTAATATGAGGTCTGTCATAATCAGAGATGAACGAGGTATCTGGATAAATAAAGTGAAAACTTCTCTTTTTTGAAGCCATTTGTAACACACAAGTATGGCAGGACTGGAGCAGTTGTGATAAACAAGGGCAGGACAACTGTGATGAGGTATGAAATGGAAGAGTGGTAAATGTTTAAATGCAATGGTTTAAATAAGAAGTAGTGTAACAAAATCCCTCACAAGCATGGTACCTGCATGATAAATGAAAATGGAGCCTCAAATAATCATAAGAATGTAAAACAATTTGTGAAGCCTTCCCTAAGCAGAACCCTGGTTAGATTCCAAAGAAAATACATGCAAAAAAATATTCAAAATCCCATGCATTACATTGACTTTGGCCAGCTCCCAGCTCTTGGGTATAAAGCTTTCTCCCAAAGTTTTGCAAGTAAAACATGCTCTTTGAATGAGGACCTGATCCTGACAGCTGCTGAGCACCCTCTGTTCTTACTGAGGTCATTGACTTCTATGGTTTGCAGGACAGATCTACTTCATAGGTCAAAAAAATATCACCCAATAATGAAATCCATTGAATCAAACACAAGAAAAAAAAACCAGGTCTTTCAGGATCCACCCCTTTGTTGTGCAATGTTTTTTTGGTTTGGTTTGTTGGTTTTTTTCATGAAAACTATCAGAGATTTGGATGCTAAAATCACTGCTGGAAACTGTTCCTGCATCCGACAGACTGGCCATGAGGCACACAGAACTGGACAGCCACTCTCGGGGCTGGGGCCAAACCCTCCTCACTCCACTCCTGGGAGCAGCCTGATGCTTGGAAGCTGCTTCTGGAAATGCTCCTGCACACGTGAAGCCCTTTTGCCTCCAGTATGGTGCAGGATCGGGCTCTGAGCCCTTAATCCCCGCAGTAAGAAGTGGAACACTGCACACAAGATGTAGCAAGAAAACAGATTTAGTTCAAGGTTAGTCTCCAGAACCCTTATCTGATCACTGACAGTAATTTATCACACAGAACCCATCATTAGTGTCAAGCTGTTTTATTACCCACTAACTTAACACTGTTTTACCAAGAGTCAAGTGTGATGTCACTCATGTTAAAGTAATTTACAGCTAATAGATATGAGGTAGGAGTCAATGCTGGCTTGCTGAGTTCCTTTCATACCCTAGTGCTAGCTCCTTTCATTTTGCCCAGCAAGCAAATCAGAGCATAAGGAAATAAATAGAAAGGAATAAAGGGGAAACCATCCCCACCTGGGTGTGCCCATGCAGAGAAGCTTCAAAATTTCCCAGTGTCTTTTCACTTCAAATAGAAGAATTCATCCCTATACATGAATTCTGATATTGTGGAGCTCAGTAAGATTTCAAAGACAATAACTAATAATCTGGTTTGTGGGATAAAAAATTGTGTAATGTTTTGGGTGTGTGGAAGCTCCAGCACGTCAAAAGAGAGGAAATCCCTCCTGGAGTTGCATCGTGTACCCCCAAAACATACAAAATCTGTCTCACCAGGGAAGAAAAAGCTGATTTGCTGTTGTCTCCTCAGCGGTTTGAATTTTCAGGGTGAGAGTTCCCTTTATTTGGAACACAAAGAGAAGTTACAGGAACCTCAACAACGGGTTTGGTTACAAAAAGTGGAGAGGGCTGCATATGAAGGTTGTTTTCCTTCCCTGCCTTCCCCTTCTCTCCAGCCAATTCTGCTCAGTCTTAAGGTCAAGCCCAGTGCAGGCTGTGTTTATAAGAGAATACATTTCCCATTTCCAAGCACTTGCCATCTCCTCTAATGAATCCTCCTGCTGACGTCTCCAGGATCCATATTCTTAGCCCCCTAGACATTCAGAGATAATCCTGACTAATGTGTATATATTCAAAGAGGTTTATTGTGGAGAATTGTACATTTGGGATAAGGGAAAGGACATCCTGTATCAATTCACCTCTCCAGTTGTATACCCATTAAAAAAAAAATTTAAATCTCTGTACCCTGTCTTATTTCCCCTGGAAGTTCCTAAATTCTGGGCTATTTCCATAGTGACTTCAAATGGAGGTGTGAGCCTTCAAGACACTGCAGAAAAAACAGAGAAGGTCTCCAGGGATTAAATTTTAACAGTTCATGGCATCTGAGGTAAATATCTTTCTCTGACAACACACCTGGACTGTAAATCATTGGAGCATCACTTCGTCAGCCCTGTCAATAACTGTCCAGGGCTGTGAATTCTGTTTGACCAAACAACCCTTGGAAACACAGGATTTCAATGGTGACCTCAGCTTCAACCCTCAGAGACAATTGTATGCAGATTGGCCAACGTCCCCTGAAAGAAAGACCCTGACATTTGGCCATGGGAAGGAGCTGGCTGCCCAGATGTGGGGCTGAAGGTTTGGACAAGGGCTGAGCTCTACCTAGAGCTTGGCCCAGGTACAGTCAGATGGGATATACACACTCATCATTCTCTCCCCTTCCATGGGGAACTGAATAAAAGCTTGCCAGGACTTCTGCTCCTGCATATCTTTGCTCTCTTAAAATCATTCCAGTGGTTCCTTGTAACACATGGCTTTGCTCAGCTTGTTCCTGCAAAATCTCAAGAGTGAGCTGGAGATTGCACGTGGCCCATTGCACCGCTTTGCCCACAGGACTGCTGGGTCCCAGGAGGAGAACTATGGTCAGTGCACAAATCTCATGTCTGGGTCTGGTTTAATTTTGTATTTGCCACTCCAGAGACAAGGAAAAAGCTCTCCTCAGCTCCAGAGTATTCAGCCATGAAAGCCACCCCAGGGCTCTTGGGCAGTTGGGGTGCCCAGAGATAGAAAAAGGTTCTTGGCTCACCACGCTGCCTCTCCACCTCTCCCTCTCCATACTGCCTTTCCAACTAATTGGAGCCATGTTTTCATGCCAAAGCAGATGAAAAATGCAGCCAGCCAGGGCTGAGAGGTTGCTGAGAAGGTGAAAAATGAGGCTAGGAGGGGTCAGAGATGCAGCCAAAGAGACAGAGAGAGGCGGGAAGGGGAATTTGGGGAGGTGAAGGAGAAGATTTGCTGACCCAACCCAAGGCAGTTCAGCTATGGCAGAGAAGCTGGGACAGGAAAGCACAGACTGCAAATGCAGTGAGCAAAGGCAGGAAAAATATTTGGCACAGGGGTATTAAAATTAAGCTCAGCAAAGCTATGCAGGGAGCATCAAACTTAGTTCTAGTAGACAGGAAAGGCTGCACCATTCTGTTGTCACATCCTTTCAGTGCCTTGCTCATGAGAAGTCATAGTGCCATTTCTCCCACGTGGAAGATTATTTTTAGACATATAAAATATATGAGGAGAGAGGTGCAAAATGAAAACGAACCCATAATGCAGGTAGTGTCCCAAATTCATCCCAAATTCATCTGTGTTAACTTCAAAGGGAGACTTCCACCAGAGATTAATTCAGACCTTGTTTTTGCAAGTGGACATCTGGGTAGTGCCAGGGATCTGAACCAGTAACTTCACACCAAGACTGCAATGGGGGGGAAAAGTGCTTCTAGTTATAGGTACCAAAATTAATTCAACAGTAAATATTAATATTGCAGCTGACTTTGGGCAGAAGTTCAGTAGGATCTGAAATCTGACTGTATTGTTGCAGAGTTAAATAAAACTCCAGTAGGTAGAATGAGAGGGAGTCACAGTTTGGGACTGTGCTGCCTTCTGGACCTTCAGAGTCACATATATGCAGCCTCCTGATTAAAAAAGACTTCTGCAGCCCTTCAGACCTTAGAAGAAAAAAACATCTTTCCTGCAGCTACATTCTCAAGTGGTTGGATTTACTGAGTGCTTAACATATTGCTATTTATGGTTTAAATCCAAAATTTCTCAACTCCATCAACTGTACACACCTAAAAGGTTAAAAAAAAATAATATATATATATATATAGAGAGAGAGAGGGGATATGGATTCAGAGCAGCTATAAAAAGCCCAACTGGTTTATCCCACTGTGATGCAGGTTCCTCCTGAAGCTACCTGCAGGAGAGAGCAGCTTGACAAACAAACATTCTTCCCATCAAGAAAACTGGTTGGCACAGTATCCAGCTGGGAAGTAGGGGCAGAGCACCAAGTCAGGAAAACAACTTCTTGGACTCCTGTTTTTCTCCCAGATAGAAGAATTCAGTCAAAGTCATGGCACTCCTAAAGAATAGCAAATCTGAGGGTCTCCAAACTTGCCAAATGGATTTCTTCTTTTTAATCCTTGATATTTCCCTATTTCCAGTTTCTTCTCCAGAGCCCACATTGCGAGGTGCTGTTATGAGAACACTTCTGTTGATATTAGATCTCATTACTCCAGAGCCTGAAGCTTTAAGGAAAAACACCCAGTATCACGGGACTTGACATGGAAATATGAGCTCACACCCCAGAGATGTCCAGCTGAGAGATTCCACTTTATGGGAACTCTCTCCAAAGGTCTCCAAATGACTTGGGCACCATCATCCCATCTCCCAACATTGAGCAGTGACATAATGGTCCCAATTTCCTTCTGTGGCACAGGAAGAGCCGGATCCTTTACACGTTTCTCCCAACCAAGCAACAACCAGGTTACATCATGACTTTGGTGGCCAAAGCTCCTTGCTTTCCTCCCTCCCCCACCCCAGGAACAATGGCTAACTGTTCTTTTTCCATCTATAAATTTGTCTGAGTTAACAGTTCCCAAGATCTGGCAGCAAGCTGGAGCTGGGAGTGAGTTGAGAGATAGGAGAGTGACAGTCTGAAATGAAACACAGAGCTGCTGGGCCTGCAGCCGTCAGACAGGAGCCTGGCTCCCTCCCTTAAAGATTAGCAAGACTCCTTCACTGGAGCCCTCCACATTCCCCAAAATCCTAGCAACAAAGTGCTGTCTCTCAGCCGCCTTTTTTTTTTTTTTTTTTTTTTTTCCCCATTTATTGCCTGTGATGGCAGTGGGGAACGTGGTGGAAAACCCACGTGGCAGGGAAGGCTCTGGATGTGGTTTGGTTGTCAGAGCTTTTTCCTCACTGGGTTCTGCCAGGACCAGGTTGGCACCATCAGCATCAGCCCACCAGCCCAGCACACATGGGTGAGAGTTTATTGAGGGAAATATTTTTTTCCATCTCACAGTATGGAATTTTTTTGCCTCTCCTTGCCTGGCCGGTGTCTTGCTGCACCCTCTGACTTCAACCCCATGAGCATTTGCAGGCACAAGAAATAGCACACACAGGGACAGGGTGTCCCCCAGGGTGCCCATAAGGCTGGAGCTTTTGAGTCACTGATTGCTCCTTCCTGCTCTGCCCATGGCAAAACTCTTGGAGAACTTCCCAGGTGGGTTGGGTCCTCATCCCCTGTGAACTGCTGAGCCTCTCCTGGGGTTGGGTGTCCTGCCTGGGCTGGTTACCAGTGTCCTTTGTGTATGAGGCAAATCTGGAGCCTGCAAATCCCTCTTCAAGTAAATCTGGAGACCACAATGTGTCCACCTGCAAAAAAATAGGTGCTTTATCCCTACCCGTGATGGGGTACTCCCAGCAGTGGGTGCTGCAGCTCCAGCCTGTGTCCACTGACCCTGTCATCCTCAGCCTGAGGATTTCATGACTTCTCTGAAACGTGGAGCTTTTTGTTAAATCAGCTGTGAAGGAAAATTAATTTTAAACAACTGAGGCTAAAATCACACAAGGAAAGGTCACTTTTAGGAGGCACATGCCAAGTTACCCATCTCGGAGGGCAAACACCACAGACTGCATTTTGTACCCTCTAAATATTGGGGGAACTGGGGTGAATTTTGAAGCTGTTTTTGGTGGGTGAGAGACTGGACGAGTGGCTGAGACTGAAGCATCCCTGTCATCCAGAGGAGACAGCAGGCAACATCAGCTCTAAGGGACCTCTTGGATTTTCCATGCCAGTGAAAGCCTTATGGGCTAAGGAAGAAAACGGGATCTCAGAACAAGAGGAGGAAAGTTTTTCAATACTTCCCCCCCTCCCTCACAGCCCCCTTTCCTGAGAGCTACTGCCACATGCATCTAACAGGAGATAAATATTTTTTTGTTGGAGCCCACTGTTTATTTAACCCTTTGGAGACACAACCCCCTGGCATCCCTGCACCCCTCCAGGCACAAGTCCCTGCTGTCGCTGCCTGGTGGGGCTGGGGCAGCTCAGTCCTGGCTGGCTGGGGCCTCCCCCAGCTCTGCCCGTGTCCATCTCTCGTCTCTTCTTTCCCGTGCTGCCCTGTGGATCAGCCCGGCCTCTGCTGCAGGAGGTACCTGAGCTGGGGCCCTGGGCAGCCCCTGGAGACTGGGTAGGAAGGGGCTGGAGGGAGGATGGAGGGAGGGATGCGGACCAGGGGAGGGGGACAACGGATGCGGTCCGGGGGATGCAGACCTGGGCATGCAGAGCCCGACGGTTCTCTCCCGTCGATGATCAGCGTTCGCAGCCCAATGGGCCTTGTACCGCCGGGCAAATCATTGTTCGTTTGGGAGCTGTGGGCAGAGCCGAGAAGCTGCCCGGTGCCGCCCGCTGGGGCTGCAGGGGTGAAATACTCGATTATTTCCCATCGCAGCGGGGTACTCAGGGCGGAACGTCTCGAAGCGGGCCCGGTGCCGGCTGCTGGGCAGAGGTTCCGAGGCAGAGCCCCGCCGGGGGGCACCAGGTTGGGCTCTAACGTGGGGGACTCGCCCTCCGCGGCACCCCAGAGGGGAGAGGTCTGCGAGCCGCTTGTGAGCCCCGGGGGAGGATGCTGCAGCCCGTGGGAGGCAGTGGGAGGAAAGGGGACGTGTTTAATTAATTGCCACCTCCCGGTGCACCAGGGGGGAACATGAACTCACGGTTCCCCACTCAGGGTGCGTCTTGCCTCTCCCCTGACGAGTGCAGCAGGACCGGGTACATTTCTGCCCTCCTCCTTCTGCTTTCCTTTCCCTTTTTTCCCTTGGTTTTCGCTAGGGGAAAAGGGGGAAGTTAAAAGCCCCCCCTGGGGACGCTCCCACGCGTCCGCCCCAGCGCAGGACTCACAAATCAGCCGGAGCGGGATTAGGGCCGAGGGGCCGGGGCGCCGGGCAGTCTGTCCCGGCCCGGGGGAGCCTCACCTGGAGGGGTCAGGGATCCCTCGGGACCCGAGGCGTGCCGAGCCGCACCGGCCCCGCTTCGACCCAGCCGGAGCCAGACTCTGCCTGGACGGGGGGCAGACACCTCTTCCTAACTTTTCCTGTCCCCCCCAAAAAAAGTGGCCGTACCCTCCTGGAAGTGCAGGGCCAGATCCAACCCAGTCCGTTTAACGGATCGTGAGCCCGGCGAGGGATGAGCATCGATGACAAAGCTCTCGGCGGTGCAGTCGGGCTCTCCCGGAGCCTTCCCGCCCGGCCCCTCTCCGGACGGGGCTGGCAGAGAGGGTCTGTGGTCTCCTTTGGGGATCCCCTCCCCTGGTGCTTCTCCTGGGGAGTTTTGTGTCTGGCTGAGCGCCGCCGTGATCTGGCTCCGAGGCAGAGATGTCCGTCGCTCTGTCCCCGGCTGCCACGTCGGATGTGCCCTCGGTGGGTTAACGGAGCGCCGGGGAGCCGGCGGGTAGGTCCCCGCACAACCGGGGTCCCCGTGTCCCGCACTCCGCTGTGACCTCCCCGGGCACAGTGCGAGGGCTGCGGACGGGACATGGCGGGGGGCCCCAAGATGACACCTTCCCTCCTGCTTCACCTAAAGCATCGCCCACGCCAGGGCTTCCTCAAGGGGAGACTCCCGCACCCTCAGCCTGGACGCCGGTTAACCGAGCAAAGCCCAAATTTCTACTAACACCCAAACTGCACCGATAAGGGAGACAAGTTGTGAGACCCGCACCGCACCCCCCGCCCCGTGGGCATCCCCAGCCACGTCTCACGGGTGGGTGTCACCGGGCCGGACCGGTGCCCTGCTGGGTCCGGTATATGGTGTCAGTATATGGTATATGGCGACTGAAACCCCCGTCGGGGTGTCGGAACACCTGCCCGCAGAGCTGCTCCGCTCCCGCGGGTCCTGCCGTGCGCGGCGGCGGGAGGAGCCGTCTCCGGGGCCCGGTTGAGAAAAAAACCAGCAGGGTCGACCCAGCCGAGGAGAAAGTGGTCTGAAAAGCTGGTAAAAACAAACAAACAAACAAATAAAACAACTTGATGTGTCTGAACACAGGCACGCAACAACTCCACGGGCAGGTTTTCGTGTTTCCTCCGTCGTGAACACGCTCACGGTGGTAAATCCCTTCGGATTTCGCCAGCGCTTCGTTTCTTTCAGCGTTTTCACATCTATTTCAACGCGATCGGAGCGGACAATTCGCACGCATTGAGAAAAAAAAAATTATAGAATAAATCACAGACAAATAACAGCTTGAAATGGTAAAGCTTGGAAAACCACGCGTCCCCGTGGCTTCACCCTTCTTTTTACAACCGAAACGAAACGAAGAAATCACCGGTGGTGGCTCTCGGGGTTGGGACTGGTTTTCCGTGGGGACGTTTCTGCCCGTGCGGCCGCGGAGCTCGCTGTGCAGGAACATCCCCAGCTTATTTTATTTTTCTATCTGTTTTCACGCCCCCCNCCTTTTTTTTTTTTTTCTTCCTTGTTTTCTTTTTTCTTGTTTTATTTTTTTTTCCCTTTTGCTCTGCGGGCAAAGGAATACCCTGTGAGCCTTAAACGGCCGTTTTCACGAGCAAATAAATACATCTCCAGTCAGTTGCGTTGCATTATTCCGAGGGAAATAGCTGGCATTCCTACACCAGTTTATTTTGGAGCTGAAATTTCCCACCCTTCCCGCAGCTCTGGGCCCTGCGGAGCCAGGGCTGGCCGGGATCCCCCGGGGGCCGGGACCCCGCCGCCGGTCAGCGCTCAGCGGGGTTACCGGAGGGATCTCGGGGCCAAACAGGGCCTGATCCTGTCGGCAAAGGCCTGCGGGAGGCAAAGCTCTGTCCGCCCGTGGATGGAGCAAGAGGTGGGGGAGACTTTCCCCCTCCCCTCCCTATAATTTTTCTGAGGAAGAGAGAGCCGGGAAAGGTGCAAAAATTCTCCTGAACGCCTCGGAGGCAAAACCTGATAACGATGAAATTTTTTCCTCGCACCGGCTGTAGTTGGGGACTGACCCCCCCTGCCCGGCACCGGGAGAAAATTAAATCGGCCAAATTACCCAGGCTAGGAGGGCAGAAGGGACGAAGTGCTCCTTCCCCTCCTGCATCCCCTTCCCAGGGTCCGGCTGAGGGGGAAAAGCGGGGAAGGGACTTTTATTCTCGTCGCTCCCCAAGAGCTGCAGGGAGGGGGCCCATCTTCACAGCTCCCCCCGGGGAATAGCGGAGCCCCCCCGGACGGGATAGCCTGGGGCCTAGCGGCCCCGACGGGACGGTGAGGGGTCAGAGCGCTGCTCCCCGGAGAAGTCCGGCCGGGCAGAACTGCTTTGAGCCCCGGTAACCGGGCCGGACAGGCTCCGAGCGGTGCCCCAGCCTCGGGGGGGCCGCGGGCTGCTTGAAAAGGGCAGGACAGGCTGGGAGGACAGGCTGGTGAGACCCCCCCCTTCCCCGTTCGTATGGGGTTTATTGCAAAGTAGAGCGGGAGCGCTATGTGGGAGCAGAAAACCGCCTGAATCCCCGCCGGAAAGTTTTCGATGTGTTCTCCAGCATCTACCGACGGCCTGGGTTGGGGGGGACGGCATCGCTTCCCGCCGAGGTGTCGGACAGACACCCAAAACCTCAGCGAGGCCCGTAAAGGAGGGAGCCACCCCCAACCCCACCCGGGGGGCGGGCGAACGCCTCCAGCCTTGCAAGGGGAGGGGAGGGGGCTGAGGGGGGGGGCAGCCAGCGGGTCTGGGGCGGTGCGGGGCACCCTCGGGGGCCTCATCCTGCCCTCGCTCCTCCCGCTTCTTGTCGCCCCGCTCCAGGGCCGAGCCGACGGGCGCGTCCCCCCCGCCGGGAGCGGAGCCGGAGGGATTTATCCCGTCCTCCCCCCCTGCCGGGAGGCGCCCAATCCTCGCCGGGACCGNCGTCACGTGGGCCGGGCCGCACCGGGGCCGCCGTAAAGAGCCGCAGCCGCCGCCTCGGCCGCCACTTCCCCGCAGGGCGCAGCCAGGGACGCACCCACGGGAGACGCCGGCGGCGGGAGGGAAGGAACCGGGGGAGGGCAGCCCCTCTCTGCCAGAGGGTCCCGGTTGTTTTGGTTTGTTGATTTATTTTTTGTTTGTTTGTTTAATTTTATTTTTCCTCCTCCCTCGCCGGTAAAACTTTATTCTATTTTTTATTAATTTTTTTTTTTTCCTGGGATTTCCCTGGATGGTCTGAGCGCAGCTTCATGCCCACCCGGCCATGCCCGGTTCCGCTCCCGGCCTGCTGCCATGTGAGTACCTGTGCGGGAGGAGCAGCGCGGGAGGGGGTCGGGATGCTCTTGCCGTGCTCAGCGGTTTCAGCTCTTTATCTGCACTCGGAGATAAAGGCCTGAAGGTTATTTGTCTTTTTAACAAGAAATTGGCAGCTCTGGTGGGTGGGGGACATCGGAGATGTCTCCGGTCCGGGGCTATTGCCTACGGCCGCCGGGACACCGTTCTCTCCCGGCCCAGGACGCCGCGATCGGCCCGAGCCGCCAGCAAGGCCCCGAGCCGCTCTTCAGGCCCGGGGCTCCGAAAATAAAAGAAATGAGACGGGAAGAAAAATACTTTTGAGGGGGAAAAAAAAAAAAAAAGCTAGATTTTTTTTTGAGCCTTTGGGCGGGCGGGGCAGTGGGAAGGTGGTTCCGGGAGCTCCTGCGCGTTACGCGGAGTTTATTTCTCGCCGTGGGTCAGCCGCTGCTCTCGGCCCGTCGCCGTGGGTTTCTCCCGCGGGACGAGCTGACCGGAGGAAAGTTTAAAGGAAAAAAAAAAATCAATTACAAATTACAAACCCTGCTTGAGACAGGGAAGAGGCGCTTTCTCCTCGGGAAAAGCCGGCGGGTACGAAGGGCCGCGGGTCGGGGTCTCCCGGGGTCTAAGCCCGCGGCTCTCGGCTCTTCCCCCACCAGGTTCCTCTGACTGAGTCCCTCGGCACCGTCGGGGCGCAGCCGGCCGGGCCCTGAGCAGCCATCGCCGAGGACGGAACATGTATCAGGGTCTGGCCCTCGCCCCCAACCATGGCCAGTCGGCTTATTCCCACGACTCCAGCAACTTCCTCCACTCTTCGGCCGGCTCGCCCGTCTACGTCCCCACCACCCGGGTGCCATCCGTCCTCCAGACGCTGCCCTACCTGCAAGGCTGCGAACCGCACCAGAGCCACCTCGCCAACCCCCCGGGCTGGGGACAGAGCGGCGGCGAGGCCGCTGCCTTCAACGCCGGCAGTCCACACCCGCCCTCGGGCTTCTCCTACTCCCACAGCCCGCCGGGCAGNAGGTGCCTACCAGGGGCCCCTGCTGCTGGGCGGCGGGGGCCGGGAGCAGTACGGCAACGCTTTGGTGCGCTCCGTTAACGGGTCCTACTCCAGCCCCTACCCCGCCTACGTGACCCCCGAGATTCCGCCTTCCTGGACGGCCGGACACTTTGAGAGCAGCGTGCTGCACAGCCTGCAGACCAGGCAGGCGGCTTTACCGGGCCGCAGGTCCACTTTCGGTAGGTTGTCGTCGCCTCTGACTGTCGCCTCGGGGCTCCGGGGGTGTTGGTTCCCGGTTCTCGGCATCCCCATCCCCTTGGTGTCTTGGTGGGCCGGCCCCGGGGGGGGAGCTGCCATCCCCGACGGGGAAAGAGGGGGTGAATTTATCCGGGGATGGAGACATGGCCCGGGCACGGAGAGTGTGTGGCTGAGCCTGGACGGAGGTGGGGTGTGTGTATGCGACACGAAGGGCAAAGACCGCGTTTCAAAGCAGAGCAATTCCCTCACAGGACAGAGGAGCAGAGGCTGTTCAACTCCTTCCCCCTCCACCCCTACGATATCTCCTTCCCACAATACAGACTTTGTGCCTGTGCTTCAATACTTACCCTTGTGTTTAAATTAGCGGGGCAGATTTATAGCTCCCTCCCTTTTAAGTAATTTATTGTGGTAAATTAGTTTATATTTGAACAGACTCTCGGGCTCCTAATTCGCCTTCGCCCAAACAGGTCCGCAGCTGCATCGCTCTGTGGCCTTTGGAGAGACGCTGAAACTCACTCAGGCGTTGAACAATAAACCCCACTTCAATTCGTTTGCATCCACACCGGAGAATCCTTTTAAATCAAGCCCCGAGCAAATAAAACTTTGGGGCTCGATTTAAAAGGACTCTCCGTGCGCAGGGTTTATAACCCCGGGGGTATTTCACAATCCTTCTCCGGGCGGTGGTTTGCAAAAGTCCTTTTAAAGCCACTTCAAGATCTTCACCCGCTTTATCACCTTTACTGCGGTGAGCCGAATTATCTTATCTTTACCCCAAGAACAAAGTTAAAGCAGGGAAGCAGTTCCCCCCCCTCCCCACCGAGCTGTCTCCTCTGCTCGGCTCTTCCCCCCACTCTCGGGGTGCTCGGCAGCGGCTTCTTCCCAGGATTTTCTCTTTGTCTGGGAAAATCCGTTGTGCTGTGCGGGAAGGGATCGCCCCGGTCCCGCCGAGAGAGGTGGTGGCTCGGAAATAAATTCTGCACTCTGAATTAGGGTGGTTTGGGATCCGGAACGGTAGCGGCCGTCTTCTCTGCCGTTTATTTTTGCTCTTGAATAGTGTAAACCGCTCTTAAGTAGCGTAAACTATTATTTTTTTCTTCATTTAATGAATTATTGCAACTTTTTTTTAACGTTTTTGTTTTCCGTTTCCCTTTTTAAATTTTATTCTTTTTTCCTTTCCGTTGAATCACTACTGATACGATCGAAGATTTAAAAAAAAAAAATATATAATAAGAGCGTATTTTTCTTCGGAAGAAGAAAATAACATTTCAAATCAAGGAAGTTATTTCAAAAAGAGAAAGAAAAGCGAGAGGAGGAAAGAACCCGCATCTCAGTCGCGGGGTCCCTCGGTTTTATCCCGGGCTGCCCGCTTGTCGCCGGGCCGGCACCGGGGATCGTGCTGGGAGTGGGCTGCTCCGAAGCTTCTTCCTGAAGAAAAGTTTGGAAAAGCCTCTCTAGCCGAATTTTGGGGTGGTGATGCCCTCCCGGGGACCCCCGGGCAGCGGACCCTCAGCCCAGCGTTGCTCCCCGAGCCCTTCCCCAGCCGGCCCGACCCCAAGGCGCCTTGATGGAAATCGGGAAAATCACCTCATTTTACACTTTTCTCCAATTTATTTTTCAGCTCGGGCTGTGCCCGGTGGAGGCATAACACCGCGTTGATGGGCTCCTTACCCCTTCCCATCCCGGGAGCCCCCAGCCGCGTTCAGTTCTTTCGGGTGTTTTGGGGGGAGCTGAGGGAATATGCTGCCCTTAATAGAGCAAAGCATTAAAGCTTCAGGTGGGGAGGGATTAAAAGGGTTCGGTTCACACTTTGTAGGGTGGAAACAACACTTCTGCTCCCCAGGCAGGGATTGCCCAGGGGCACAGAACTTTAGAGACGCTCTTCCACAGGGTCCCCGTGGGCATCCCGGCTCTGAGTGTCTCTGTGAGATGGGGACGGCTCCTGACCCCTCCATCTCGGATTTTTCTTCCAGAATACCTGGAGGAATTCCCCGGGGACGGGCGGGAGTGCGTTAACTGCGGGGCCATGTCCACCCCGCTCTGGAGGAAGGACGGCACCGGGCACTACCTGTGCAACGCCTGCGGGCTCTACCACAAAATGAACGGCATCAACCGGCCCCTGAAGCCGCAGAAAAGGCTGGTAAGAAGGGGTAGGGGAAGGGGGGGAAACCCGCAGGGATCCCCTGCTCCAGCTGGGGGGTGGGCGGCTGTTGCAGTGCCCGAGCTGTTGGGGACTCTGTATTTGGGTTGGGGCTTGATGGACCCTCGGTTCTCCTGCAATTGAAATGCCACCAGGAGGTTGTGGTCAGGGGGAGCAGAGTGGAGTCGGGGAAATTCCTGCCCTGAGAGAGTGTGGAGATGGGGTAGCAGGGACTGAAGGGGTCCTGGGGCTGCACGGAGGGGCCGCAGCAGGGGCTGATCAGCTCTACCTGGTGTTTGGGGTTCTGTGGGCTTCCCCAGCTCCATTCTTGCAGTAGGTGCCTTGCTTGTTCTTCTTCTATTATTATTATTATTATCATCATTATCATCACTATTATTACTATTATTATTTCCTTATTCTTCATGCACATGGTCTAGGCAGAGTAGTTGAACAGGAGACAGAGCTGATCCTGAGCTGATCCTGAGCTGATCCTGGCAGGTTTGCAGCTGCTGACAGCGGGAGCAGGATGAGGCTCACTTCCCTCCCTGCTAAGAGGGCGGTTTGGGCTTTGGTAGTTTCTGCTTTCTCTACAGGTTAAACAATTAATTCCCACCCTCCTCAACATGATAGTTGTTTTTTTTTTTTTTTTTTTTTTTTTTTTTTTTTTTTTTTTTTTTTTTTTTTTTTTTTCTAGAGTGGCTTTGGGATGTTTAAATTTGGTAGTAACAGTTTTGGTTTCAGAGGCTGTCATCAGAAGCTGTCATTACAAACAGGATGTTTGTTGGAGCCGTGCTGGGGAACAGCTGGAAGCTCCTTTTGCTTTCACTCGGGGTCTATTCCCACAGTCATTTTTTTTTGTGTGTGTTGCAAAACATTATTATCAACAACCACCAGTGACAAGTTTCTGTGTAAGAAAACCATTTAAAATAATAATAACAATAATATGAGTAGTAATAATAATGTCGGGATTGAGCAAGATGTCTCATTCTGATTTTGATCCCTGAAACATGGCTCTGGATTTGCAAAATGAACTGAGTGGCAGCTCCCTGGAAAATCACCCTGGTTTGTTCACCGTATCAAAATCGAGGCATTTCTGCGAGGTGGTTAGAGTTACCTGCCAGATTTTCCTGTCTCACCAAAACCCTCCTGGTCTCCTTGAATGTAATAACATTAAATCTGCACCCCAGCAGCAGGCTCTGGTCTGCAAATCTCAGAGTCAGGATGGGTTTTTCTTCAGAGCAAAGATGATCTGTTCCTTGAGAGATGAGTGCAAACCAATTTAAATACATCTCCAACTTTCAGGTTTACAACGTGGTGCTGGATGAATTTCCAGGAGTTTTTAATTTTTTTTTTTATTTTTATTTTTTTTTTAAACAGCTTTTCCCCAAAGGACTCAGAAAGGTCTCGCTGCTGTTCAGTATTTTATTTTGTTTGGTGGGAAGGGAGCCAGCCCTGCCTTGCCTGTACCCTGCCTGCATGGTGTGGGCAGCACTCAAGGACCCCGAGCTCCCTGCCTGCTCTTCTCTCCCAGCAAACATTTCAGCAAAGTTTTCTTGTGGGGACCCACTGGTTCACGGGATTAAGACCATTTCCCACAGAATCAATGAATCTTGTTGGGAACTATCAAAGCCCTTCTAACTATTTTATTTTTTTTAATTATTCTTTTGACTGTAAGAACAATAATGGTAAAGCCCAAATAGAAGAGCTGATCCTTACCCAGGGGAAACGTTACAGTAAATCTGAAATACCTGAGAGGTTTTTGATAGATGGATTAGAAAAGGGGCTGCAATTTTGACTTCGCATTCATTTTTCAAATGAAACATTCCAAAAGCTTGGATTTTTCCATGGGTTTGAAATGTCACGTTGCTAAAAGTTCTGTCCCATTGAAGGAAGGGGGATCCACTGACAGTGGACGAGAAGGTGCCAGGCGTACACTGTAAATCACCCTGTAAATCCCAATGTGGCTTGGGATGGTTCTTTCCCCAGATGAGGTCTGTGCTGGGGGATGTCTCCCCTGCTCCTAACCTCCCTGGCTGGGCTGGGTGGGAGCAGGGTGATACTGCTGCTCCAGGAGTGACGAAATCTGCTGTTTCACAACACAGTGAAATGCAGACACGGGGAGAGAAAAAAATGGTTGCTTTTTGTCCTTTACATTACAACCTTTGTTCCGTAAGTGGACGCCGTGCTGGGAGATATTCTGACTTCTGTTTTCATAAAGCAAAGTCCTGCTCAGAGCCCTGGAGAAGGGAACGTGGCCCAGATGAGGCTGTGGGAATGATGTCCTGCAGCTTGGTAGAGTTCAGCCTGCTCGTGGTGGGAGAGCATGAGCACTAGTAATGTAGTTTCCAGTTAATTTCTTTGTTTCTTGTTATTTTTTTTATTATTATTTTTTATTTATCTTTCATTTTATTTATTTTTTTTAAATAAGAGCAACATCCTCCAAGCAGCAAACGCAGCAGTTGTGCTACAGCCTGGGTTGGAAGTGCTGTGGCTTTGGGCAGAAAGGATTTATCTTAGAGGAGGAAGCTTTCTTTTAGCTATCTTTTGTTTGGAAACTTTGTATCCAAAATTTCTTCCAACATTTCACATAAAAAAAAAAAAAGTACCTTAGACCAAGTCCTGAAAGCCAAACGACTCTTCCAATCCAGGAGCAGCCTCTGGAGGTGGTTGGCTCAACGCTGTTCCCCAGGGTAGGAGCAGCCACAGCATCCTGTGCTCAGCAGCTCCCACACCATCCTCAGCTGAGGGAGTTGAGTTTTGCTGGCTTGGCTCAGGGTTGTTTTGTTTTGGTTTTTTTTCAGCCTGTCCATTTTTACAGTTTGTAATGTATAGTGGGTTTGGGAATGGGACTGATCACAGCTGCAGAGCAACCTGATAGGACCCTAAAGTATTCACAGTGTGTGCCTTGGCTTCCTCCTGGCCATCAGCTCCTGCTGCTTCCCTGTCCTCCAAGGTGTGGGTTTGCCCAGAGCCATGGTAGCAAAGGCAAATCCTAAATGCTGCAGTTGCCTTTGGTCCTGAGCCTTGGGTCTGCCTGCCTGCAGGTACTGAACTGGGGCATCTCAGCACTCCTTCCTATTGACACCACCTCTCCCCATCCTGCTGCCAGGGGGACAGAAGTGTTGATTCAGTCCAGGAGTCCAGAGGCTTCTTTTTTCCTGTGAAACCCTGTATTTTCATTTCTGCTTTTGGAAAGGTGGTGAAGCAAAGGCTCTGATGCCTTTGGGCTCTTTTGCAGGGACCTGCCTTGTGGCTCTGAATTTTTTGGGGCTCTCCAAGCAGCTCTTGCACATGGTTGGTCTGATAGGAACCAGCTCACCATTCCTTGAGCTTTTCAGCAGCAACTTGGCTGTCAAGCCCGGTCCGTGACGAGTTTTTGTTTGAGTGTATGTTGCATTTGTATAAATAAACACTGGAGCACAATGTTGAAGTCAACAACTTCCTAGACAAGGTCAGAACAGTACAAAGGCAGCCGGGTGGAGGCAGGCAGAAATGCATTTTCTTTTAAAGAAACTGCTGGGAACCCAGCACTAACGTATTGTACCCTCGTCCTTCAGTGAGCAACAGTAGCCTTGACTGTCTCTTTCTTGCTGAGCTGGCAGGTTGTGGTGTAGGCTCAGGTTCTTGTGGGGTTTCTGGGGTTTTAATTGTGATATTCACCCACCAAGAGTGGTTTCTGCTCTCCCCGGCTGTGTGAGGAGGAGGCAGCACACAGCCATGTGAAGGAGATGGAGGAAGGATGTGCTGAAAGCCCATGAGCAGGTCACCAGGCAGAGCTGGGAGGGTGGGCATTGCCCTTGGGCCACTGGAGCCACCAGTCTCATTGCCACCATGTCTGCAAACCACAATCAAAGCTTTGTCTGAAACGGGGAGAGTGTGTCGCTCCCTCCTAGGGATTTACAGTGGCCAAGAAATCTCGGGGCTTTCCAAAGGACTTTGTGTTGGCTTTCCTCCCTCTGCAGGTGATGACAGATCTCACCAACCCGTGCTGGGTGCAGTTACCCCCGGGCTGAGTGCCTCCAAATTCCCCTCCCTACCTGCAGCAGGAGCTGGATCTCAGAGCCCTTGCACCTCTGGAGTGCTCAGCACCTCCCTCTGCTTCCATCAGGACTGAGGTCCCTCCTGGTTTCAGGGAAGAACAGCAAACCCCTGGCAGCTAAAAGCTTTTAAGGGTGTTTTGTAGCTGCTCCAGGATCTTGCTGTGATGCCATGTTCCATATTAGGGACCAGGATTGCTGTCCCTTCCTCTGTGCCAGGCTTCTCAGCTCACACTTCAGTGTATTATTATTTTTGCCTGGTTATTTCTTGAAAGCTAAATAATTTCCAAGGTAACACCATTATTTGCAAGTACTTGCCAAGACCTCTTTGCTGAGCAAGGAGTGAATCAAAGCTTGGGCATGTCACTTGTGTCTCTTGAAACTCAAAACTGATCTTTATTTGACTGCTAACCTTGTAAAAACACTTAATTTTTATTCCTACTCTTTTCACCTCATTCATCATATTGCTCAGTCATGATATCAAGCAATCATGGAAGAATAAACAAACAGGGAGTTCTTTATTGCCTGCATCACCTAGCATCTGCTTTTGAGAGGAATCAAAGTGATTTTTCTCAGGGCTGAAGGACAGATTCACCTGGATGTGGAGAGCCTGGATTGTACTTATGTCACTGGTACCTTATACTTAGTGAAGTATCTCATTAAAATAGTTTCAATACCTCATGTTAAGAGACTTTCCAATGAAATTCCTGTTGAGCTGGCAAGACTGGTGAATTTTCCAGTGGTTTGGAATACAGTTGTCAGAAATGAATTTGCTGCTTCAGCCAGAATATTTTCCTTCTCCATTTGGATGTATTGAAGTTTCAGAGCCAGCAATCACTGCACCCACAAAATATGTCATCAATTAAGTTTTGCACCATTTTCTTCAGCCTGTGAGAGAACAAATTATCTGTGAGGCATGCAAAGAATAACCTCCCTGGTCCTAGCATGGGCCAGCTCACTTTGGTTCTGCAGTTCAGGCAATTGTCTTAAAAAAGAGATTAATTGGGATGTTGTTAACTTCAGTGGTAGTTCTGAGTGCAGAAAAACAGCAGTGTGCTTAAAGCATGAGTTTTCTTCATGCCCTTAAAACCTGGCTGACATTTTCCATCTTTTTCCATCTCCACCCCACCTGAGTGGATCTGCTCAGAGTCCTGATCACATCCACCAACTTTGTTAGAAGTTTGGGAAACGAGCTTCAAGGCTATCTTTCAGGTTTATCAGGCTCCATTAAAAAAACAAAAACAAAAGCAAAGCAAAACAAAACAAACAAAAAACCAAAAAAACCCACCTGCAAATTGGAGTGAACTCATTTGGATGTGATTTCTTTGACCTGCGTTTGGCTGCAGCGTGTGCTTCGCGTTTTCCAGGAAACTGATGTAACTGGAGGTTTTCCTTTTGGACGGAAGGAAATTTCCCAATTATTCATTCTGCTTGCTTGTTTTTAAGTCTTCATCTAGACGTGCTGGCCTATGTTGCACTAACTGCCACACAACCAACACCACCCTCTGGAGAAGGAATGCTGAAGGGGAGCCCGTCTGCAACGCCTGCGGGTTGTACATGAAGCTCCATGGGGTGAGTAACACATCCCCACCAGGAGGGACCTCCAGGAGCTGGGATCACTGCCCACTGAGTCCAGGATATCAAGTCTGGAGGGACCAACCTCTAGAATTAAAAGCTCTGTCTACTGAGGTTCTCCAGAATAAAGCCAAGGGAGTTCTAGAACTGAGGTGCCTGCGTAGAGGAGAGATTTCTGGCACTGGGTTTCTCTCAATGAGGTGGTTTGCTGAGTTACTCCCCCAAAAGAAAACTTACCAGGCTGTGGTAGCTGGAGGCTGAAGCTTCCCAAACCCAGACTTGCAGATAAGGACCATATTTCTTCTAACTGTGGAAATTAAGAATGTGTGAAGGATGCTAAGGAGTCCACATGGCTGATAGCGTTCCTCTCCAGAGAGTGGGAACTGTTGGGAACGTGTCCATCAGCCAAAGAGGACACTTCACCCTCCATCCAGGCCTCTTCAAACTTCTGCTATAAAGGTTAAAGTCTCTTTATCCCATGACCATTCCCTCGTGTAGGCTCGCAGTCTGTCAGTGTAAATTATTAGGGTGCTGTCATAAAGGTCACTAATAAATCAGGAAAAGGAAAATAGGAAATAAAGGAAAAAAACAAAATTTGTGGGGAAGCCTTAACTGTTAGCCTTATACATCTTCCAGCCAAGGCCTGTTGCAGAGAAAAATAGCACTTAGTGAAGGACAAGGACTTTAGGTGCTTTGCATGAGCTACAGCACATAAATAGGAGAGCAACAATGTGTGGGAAGGAGCTAAATAAAATACAATATTAATGATTCCAAACTTTATGAATGTCAAGGTACCACGACCTCTGGCCATGAAAAAGGAAAGTATCCAGACGAGGAAAAGGAAGCCTAAAAACATTACCAAAGGCAAAGCCTCAACAGGTACAGTGCTGCTCTGATCCATCACAGGGGCCTGGGGCACAGTTTTCCTCGATATGTCTTGTGCAAGAAACTGTTATAATCAGAAACAAATATTGTGACTTTTTTTCCCCTGAAAATGGCTTTAGATGGTAGGGCCTGTATTCATGCATAGACCCTGACATGGAAGGAGGGTGCTGGGTGGGAGATCTCACTGCTGGCACATTCCCATGAGATTCCTCTGTCCTGAGGGCACCCAGCTCCAGCCCAGCAGTGCTCGTGTTCAAGCAGATCTGGGCTACACGGAGTAATGGGAAGAAAACGGGGCTGGGAATGGTGTATTAAAGAATCCAGGGGAAGGTATTATGGTGCATTCACCATTAGCCCACCCAGCCCATAGCAGGACCAGCACTGCCAGGCTCTTTAAGTGTGCTTCTCCTCCTCCATCAGCTTCTGGGCAGACAAAAATTTAATGCTTTACACGGACAGAGATGCAGTGGAGAAAGAGAACTTGAAGAAAACACGAGGCTTGGTGGTAGCCATTAAAATACAAATTTACCCCTGAGCAGGTTGTCACCTGAGCTGCTTCACCATCCTGTCCTGATTGTCTTCCAGGGTCTACAACCTCGGCCACTAACTCCCCTTCTTCCATTACCAACTCCGACAGCACGGTCACTTTAAAGTCAGAGCCCAGTGCCACCTCCCAGTATCCTGGACAAACCATCGTGGCAGTGTCCCAGGTAAGGCACAGGGGCCCATAGCCATCATCTGCTGGGCTGGATGCTCCACACACCTCTTTAGTCACCAACCTGAGGGGCCTTGATGAGGTCAAGAGATCAGTTCATTGCCTTGATGGGCACCAGCCTGAGGGACTGCAGCAGAAGGAGGAAAGGAGGGAGGGTCAGCTGAGATGTTATGGAGCAGGAAGGGCTCCAGCCTGTTGGCTTCCCATGGGTTCTTCCATCTTGCAGTTGGGAACTAGGAGGCCCAAGCTCTGCAGGCAATTGGTGGGAAATGGGTTTCAGCACAGAGCTGGGTTTAATCCCCATCTCCTGCCATGGAATCCTGGGAATTACAGCCCTGTCATGATGGTGGGATCAGCCCAGGGCAGAAACCTCTGCAGCTCCCAAGAAAAAGTTCCCTGGACCTACATTATCTGCACTTTAAAGCCCTGAGATGCTCAGCACTCATGGAGCTGAAACGCTGGGAGAGACCCCAGAATGTGAGGCTGAGCTTCTGCCCTGAGGGTTTCCTTGGGGTGAGGTTGCTGTTTTGTTTTGGCAGAGGAAAAAACGGTTCTAAATCAACCTACATATCAAAACTTGGTGACCCAGCACTATCTTTATGCAGGGTCTAGAACCCTCTCTGAGCTGGACGTGTGTGAATGGAGGGGAAGCTCAGCTCCTGCACCCAAGTGCTTGGCACAGCACCAGATGTGTTGTATGAGAGAGGGGTTTTTTTGGCTGAGACACTGATAAATCTGATTTATGCTGAACTTTTAAAAGACATAGACACGCTGCTACAGATCTGCAAACTGGAGATAATAAATATAATATAATATAATATAATATAATATAATACATAAAATATAAATATAGTATAATAAATATAAATATAAATAAATGCAGATGGGCTCTGAGATGCATCCCCTTTTCTTGGTCTTTGTGCTTTGCTGGGAATGGAGCATCCATCCATCCATCTGCTCCAAAGGGCAGCAGCAGCAGCATCACGGATAACCCACCCTATCCATAAACCATCCTCGTCCTGCCACCACGTTAGGGCGAGGGGATGAGTGACCTGTTGCCTGATAGAAACCCTTATAACACCTTTTTTCTTCCCTCCCCGGGGCAGGCACAGAGCCAGTCAGAGGAGGGGATGGCCGGTGGCCACGGCGAGTTCAAATTCGAGCCCGAGGACTACACCTTCTCGCCCAGCAGCATGGCCCCGCAGCCCGGGCTGAGTGTGCCTCTCCGGCAGGACTCCTGGTGTGCCCTGGCCCTCGCCTAAACCCCCCCCACACACACACTTCCAGCCTAAAAAAAAAAATACAAAATAAAATAAAAAAGCCTGGGGACCAAGGTTTTCGGCTGGCCCCGCAAACGGGCGACGGGCAGGAGGAGGAGGAGGAGGAGCCCCGGAGCTTCAGGACGGAGAGCGCGGCCAGAGGACGGGTTTGTCCCAGAGGATGCGAGTGGGAAAGGATGTCTGGGGCCAGGCTGGCCCTGCTGTGGCATTGCCTCCCCCTAAAAAACTCATCCTCGGCTGGAGTCACCCAGGTTTGCCTTCCCGAGGTTGGGTTGCCTCCGTTTTTCCCTGGGAAAGCCTTCTTCCTTTGAGATGAAACCAGCAAATAAATGCATCCCAGAATCTTATGTTTATTCGCAGTGATTTCTCCCTCCTATGACTCCTCTGTGTGCAATTTCTTCCACTTTCCAATAAAGACTGTAATAACGTGGCACCAAATAACTTAATTTTATTAAAATGTAAACCGTGTGGCCTGCCTTATGTTTTACTGGCCACAATAGGGGGAAAAAAAAAGGGGGAAAAGAAATAAGGAAAAAAAAAAAGGAACGGTTGTTTTAAACATTTACTGTTTTATATTAAAAACCATCATCTCTATGGAGTGTTAGCTTCTGAAGCAGTTGGCATATCAACACTGAGCTGACAAGTCATACATGAAATAAACACGCTGCTCTTCCCTTTCCAGATCCAAACAAGGGTTTTTTATTATTATTATTTTAAGAAAACCGCGTGACAAAAATGGTCAAAACCTCTTAATAATAAAAGAATACTGAAATGCTGTTTTTCTTTTGAATTTCCTGATTGTTTTTGATATTACCAGCTCTGAGAATTAGAAAAACAGAAACTAATCCTCCAAAAGTCAAGAGCAACGTTTGAGGGTCTGTAAAATAAAGGATGTGTTGGACATGTGTTTGCATCCAGTCTGGGGGATGTTTTGAACTGGAGGATTTCCAGCTTTCAGCCATGCAGGACAAAGATTCCTTTTTTAGTTATTTTAGTGCAAACCAATTAGCAAATTTCTTGGAGCCGATCAAAAGATCATCAGTGATGCAAAAGCAACATGACACTTCCAAAAGCTGGCAGCAATACACTTCTACAGCTTCTTGGAGCTGCTCTGGGGGTGGGCAATGGGGAGGGATGTTCTGCTGGGGAACATGCCAAGGGGTCCTGAAGTTCCAGAGGTGCCTGGGGGTGAGGAGAAGATCATACCAAGGAGGGGAGGTGGGTGGGAAAATTAAGGAGGAGAAAGGTCATGAAGTTACTTCTATGGCCTGCTTTATTTGTTATTTCTAAATAAAATCCCCAGCCTGGTTGGACAACTATTTATGTCCAGGAAGCTGTCAAGTAATAGATCCTTAATATAGAAGTTGACCTGTCCAGGGCTTCCTGGAGCAACTCTTCCTTTTGTCAGAAGAGATGGATCATTTGATTTTTATTATAAACAACAGGCTAAAGATGATCAGGGAGAGTGAAGTCTGACATCAAGTCACAACTCAGCTGGGATTGAGGATGGTGCTTTCCACCACATGAGCCTTGCTGGAGGGCAGGAGATGCTCCAGGCACTGGGGAGCATCAATCCCCTCCAGTGCTGCCAGAGCTCAGCAGATGTTCCCTCAACAAAGACCTTTGAAGGCACAGAGGGTTTCAAGCCACCCTTTTATCAAATCCCATGGATGAAAACCCTCTTTGGAGGAGGTGTTCTTGTGTGCCCAGAGCTTTAGCAGCAGCTTGCACCAGGCCAAGCAGCAGTGGGGTCAGGGTTAAGGTTAGGGAGGGGCAGTGCTGGGCTGGGCAGTGGGGCAGCATGTTTGCTTGGCTGGCCTTTCACCATGGATCCACATCTCCACCGTTTGTTTTTCCACTCTCTGGCCTGCCAACATCTGCAGCTGAGCCAGGCACAGCCTGGATAATCCAGTAGCACGGGGCTGGCAGGGTGACTCTGTCCCCAAACCCAGCTGAAACTCTGGAAAACGGTCAGGAAAATGAGCGATGTGGCCAGGGCTCAGGTGACCTG
Organism: Florisuga fusca; assembly: GCA_038090715.1. Classification (NCBI taxonomy): domain Eukaryota; kingdom Metazoa; phylum Chordata; class Aves; order Apodiformes; family Trochilidae; genus Florisuga; species Florisuga fusca. The sequence goes on from JAAWXA010000023.1 coordinate 2,931,163, forward strand.
CAGGTGTCCAAGGTGACATCCTGGGACACGGGTGGGCAGGAGGGAGAAGGACCCCTGGGCATAGCACGGGTCACACTCCCAGGAGTGTCCCCAAACTCCAAACTTTGCAGGCAAAAAGGAGGCGGCAGGAGTCAGGACGAGACGATTTCTCCGGCTGGTGGCAGAGGGTCCTCGCTTTTTCATCTGCGTGACCCCGACAGGGAGAGTTATTTTAAAGGCAAACAAGAAGACCCAAACAATGCCAAGATGTTGACACCAGTGGCTCCAGCAGTTTTATTTATTGCCTGTTGGTAACTGTCGACCGGGCGTCGGGATGCTCCGGGGGCTGGTGGCTGACGAGAGGAGGCAGAGTGACAAGCAGTGAAACAACCAGAACGGGGGGAATTCTTCCTTCCTGGACAGCAGCGTCCACCAGACTGCTTTTACATCTCTTGGGGGTGCCTCTCAACTTTTTGCTCCTATCCAGCCCCGTGGGAGAGGGGATGCTGCCTTCCCTCCTGCTACTTGCACCCCAGAGAAGCCAGCACCCTGGGAAGCTCACCCTCTGCAGGTCCCAGCCTTGCAGCACCCACATCCAGGAGGACCCATGCACTTTCCAGCTTTTACTTTTCCCACTCGACATTTAAAAACCTTCCTTAGGGAACCCACAACCCTTTGCACCCCTCATTACATGGCAATGAGGAGCATTTGCCCCAGTAGGTATAAACAAAAACCCCTGGAAAGTTTGGGTCTTCCCAGGTCACCCTACATCCTCAATCCTGCTCCTACAGGCCACACAACCCAGCTCATCCCTCATGTTTGCAGGAATCTGAAAGCTTGGGGAGGCACCAACAGAGATGTTTGGACTCAAACTGAGGTCCAGGACAACCAGACCCCCTGGCTGACCTGGAGGTTTGGGTTTCCCACACAGCATCCACTCCCTGTCCAACTCTATCCAGCAGGCAGGACCTGACAGCCCCGTCACCACCCTCTGTGGCCAGGGTCACCCTTCCCTGCCCCATCCCCAAACAAAGCTGATTCACAGCCACACTTCAGAGCCAAACTTTTCCTTCTCTCGCCCCAAACCTTCTGTCCCCTCAGTGCTCCCTCCCCTCCCCAGGCATGGGGTGTATTTGCTCTCCTACAGGTTTGGTGGCTTGTGGACAACTATTATCTTTACTGTCGTTGTACAGCTGCCTTGGAGCTATCAATTGCCTTTGTTCAAAGGTCACCTGCCCAGATGATTTTACGACATGACTACAATGATCTGTTCCATTCTGCACTTTATACTGATGCCACGGTGATTTTTACCAAGTCAGCGAGTGACTAATGAAGCACTTGAGCCTATAAACACATGTTGATCTTGTTTATGACCATATTAATAGCACAATAAAATCATTGCTCACCCAAGGAGTTACTTTAAAAAAATAATTAAAAATTTTGAAATTTGTTTCTTTTTTTATTTCTGCATGGAAATTTGAAAGTTGTGGTTTAATTCCTGCTGGGAGCCCTAAAACCCCAGACTCTAACAGGATGTCACTTTTATGTTGGAGCACAGAGAACCATCAGGTTTTTTCTGCCTTGCTCACAGAAGTCTTCAGCACAAGTTGTGTGGCAGCTCAGCTGCTGACCTGGCTCTGCATGAACTTCCAACACGCCCCAGCCTGGCCAAGAGCTTTGATTCTGCCTTCTCACAGGTTTTGGGGGTCCCTCAGGTGAAGCTGGGCACTAAAATCCTGGGCTGGGCTGATCTACACCAGCTGAGGAACTTGCCCATCATGGTTATAAAAGGATGGGGGAAGGGAGTTTCTCTTTCTTTCTCCTTTCTTGCAAGACTCTGAAGCACCATGTGGATCTGAGAGGCTTTTTCCTGGAAAGAAGGTGGAAGCAAGGATGTGAACCAGGTATAACAGTGCCCTAGGGGATGAGGGGGGTGAGAGGTTCTGTTGCTGTTGTTCTGTTGCTCTGGAAGTACTTGGGGGTGTAAAGAGACAATTCACTGTTACTTCTCATTCTTCATCCACCTCCCCTTCTTCTCTTCAGTGCTTTTTATTGCAAAGTTGGTTGTGGACCAGCCAGGAAAACTGCTCCTGTTGTTTTCCAGGTCAATGTGTCACCATAGTTAGATGTCTGAGCTGTTTACTAAACCAGAGCTGAATATTCAATCTCACCATTGTATGCATAGAGGGTGAACACAAATAACACTGCTGCTTTCATCACATCAGGTGGTCCTTTTTGGAGAAAACTTCATGGCCAGGGGTTGGTAGGAAGAGGTGGTGTCCCCAAGAATCTCAAATTTACATTGAATAACCCAAAAGACAATTAATGAGGAGCAGTAACACCTTTGGCAAAGTGTTTTTATTTCAAGGGCAAGCTGGGTGAGGAGCAGCACATACCAAAAAGGATCTTCTTAAAGGGAGTTGATGCCCCTATCCTTCCATACCTTGTGTCCTTTTCATGGCTGTGAAAGCTTTGGGAGACCTTCTCTAAGGGAAAAGTGCCAAACAGGAGCAAACCTAGGGAAAAGGAGGGATAGAAGAGAGTAAAGAGGGTTTTGTTGGTTTTTTGTTTTTTTTTTTCCTCCAAACCAAGCAAGTGGGTTAAAGCAAGCACTGGTGTAAACTTCCATCCCTTGTCCCAGCTTCACCTGTGCTCACATTCCCCCTGCTCCAGAGCCAGGCATGGGATTGAATTCCCCCCCCCTAAGGATTGAATGGGAGGAAAGGAGAGGTGGGCACAGGCTGGCTCCAGTGGCTGTTATTTCAGGTGTCTCTATCATTCCTCCCATCTGTTCCCTCTTTGCTGGTAATAAAGAAGAATAGCTGGAGTTTGTGAAATGAATGGAAACAAGGGGCATTGCACCCCAGGAGTCTGCTGAGACATCTGACTGGAGCTGTGCTTAAGCTGCTTTTAGTGATATGGCCTTAGCAAAAAGGAAGGAAAATAATGCAGGAGGCACCACCCCTGTGTGTGGGAGCAGGAGGACTAAGGTGAGAGGCAAGGTGGAAGCAGCAGGGTTAATTATTTACCCTGAGTGCAATGGGGACTGTACCAGACACTGTGTGTGTGTGTGTGTGGAGGGATCTGCAGGCAGGAATGTTCCATGGGGAAGCTGCTGCTGCTCAAAGGGCACCATAAAGTGGCCTTTTGGGGAGAGAGTTCGTGGAGATCCACCTCTGTTTGCTCTGTGGGAGCATGTTCTGTGCTCTGGTGCTCTGTCACTGGCAAGGCCATCACTGCAGGACAGCATGGATGGGGATTGCGAGAAATTTGCAGCTCCAGAGCCCAACCTTGACACCTTTCCTCCCTGATTAGGAATGCCTCAGGGCCAAAGAGGAGCAGAGGGCATCATGGCAGGGGATGGCTAATGCTGAGCATCAGGAGTAGTAGTGGTTGTGTTTGAGCCTCACCCTGTAGGAGCTCCCTTGGAAGGGTGTAAGCTTGCTTTGCTGCTGTCCTGCAGCATTTAAAACCTGTTGTGTTATTGTGGCTATATATGTTATTTCTGTATGTAATAATGCAAATATAATAAGGCAAGTTGCCATTTGGAATTGACTCAGCACTTGGATGTAGTTGAACATGAAGCAAGGTGATTTGCTTCCACTGGACCAAGGGATCAATACAGATTGTCATTCCTGGTGTGCATCCCACTCAGCAGCAGCCCTGACCTCCCTCCAGCTGGAGCTGCTGGAACACTGCAGCAATATTCCAGGTTATGCCCCAGGAGAAATTCCTTCTGGAAGGATCTTGCAGTCTCCCAGGAGCTTGTAGAAATCTCATGCAAGAGAAGCTGTAGAAATTGCTTTTCTCCCATTAGAGTAGAAGAACGTTGTCCCTGGAGCTGTTTCATTCTTTGTACCTCTCCGAGCTTGCTCTGAAATTAAACCTTGACTCCATACATGCCTTGGAGTGCCAGCTTGGCCCTGGGTTCTGCATCCAGGGTAAATGTACCTGCAGTGTCTGTGGCTCCCAGGAAAGTCCAAAAGCATGGAAAGGTCATGTAACTCTTCTTGAAGCTGAGGATCAGCAAAGCTGCTCCAGGAGACTGCAAGGCAGTGGTTCTCATCAGTATTCCCACAGCAGGCTCTGCTTCATGCCCAGCAGTGATTGGCAGGGGCTTGAGCTTTGCTTTTAAATCATGCAGCTCGACCTCATAAAAACACAATTAGAAAGGATTTAGCAATTTAAAATATTAATAATGGGTAACTCATTTCTGAGCAGGAAGTTTGAAGAAGAGTGCTCCTTCTTGGACAGGCTCTGCTCTGAGCTCACGGGCTTTGACATTGCTGTGTGCCCTTATCTTTAAAGATGCAGAATTGATACCCATGGTGCTTCCTTGAGCCAGCATTTCAGAGACAGCATTACCTTGGCAGTGTTCATGGCAAGGAACCTGGGGAGGGAAGAGCCACATCTGCCCCATCACCTCCAGGTGCTTGGGAGAGCAGGAGCAGCCCCTGGGATGCTGGTGGGGAGGGAGTGTTTGGTTTGCCCTTGTCCCCTACCCCTGGAAATCTGCACCCACATCTAAAATGAAGTTGCAGCCAGGAAGAGCTCTGCCTTGTACAATTTTGGGAGATGACAGCAAGGGTAGATTTGTAGCACCACTGCCTGGTTTGAGATGTTGGCACCTCGGGAGCTCTGGGGTTTTGGCTTGCACAGAATAGATTTTGTTTTGGGTTTTTTTTTTTTCCCCTCTAACTTTTTGAAGCCTGTTGTTGTTCTGAAATGCAGATACCTCTCAACTTTTCCTCTCCTGGCTTGCACTGTGCATCACCAATCACTTCAGTAGCAGTGGTGGCAATGGGGCTTGTAGCATAACCACAAAACCAGTTACATCTGGAGCACGCTGAGCAAGGTCACCTGGGATGGAGGTTTTGTTTTTTTGAAGGCAGCTGAATTAAATAGCAAGCAAGGCCTCTTGCATTTGCAGCAGACAAAAGCCAAAAATCAAACCACAATGGCATCTAGGTTTTCCAGTTAAAATAGCTGTCTTCTACTCTTGTAATTAAATTCAGTTTTTATTTTCCAAAGCAAAACAGGCAAGGGATCAGTCCATAATTAGTAGGAAATTGGTTTGGATGGAATAGGAATCTACTTATCTCTCCATCAGAAACCAAATCTAAACAAAAGCAGAATTTGATTTGAGGTTTGTAAGTTTATTTAACTCAGCATTCGAGTGCTTCTGAATATCCCATTGAGATCCAAAACCACGAGTAAAAAATATAAAGGGAGAGATCCTTATGATTTCTCAGTCCTACTGGAAAATTTGGGGACTTCCTTGGGAAACTGGCATGCTTTTTTTTCTTTTTTTCTTTTTTTTTTTTTATCAGGGTAACTTTTTTCAGAGGCACAACTGGGCTGCAGAACACACCACAAATGTTTAGGGTTTTTTTCCACCCTGAGTCAGGCTGTCCAAGTGTGTTAATTCATGAAATGTGTTCCTGCTAGTGGCAAGTTTGGGTCTAGGCTTCAGCCAGCTCAGAGTGTATCCTTGGAGTGCAGGCTTATCTCCTGAGCTTCCTGAGTCTGCAGAATTGAATGAAAGTCTCACCAGGAAAAGTGGTTTGTTTTGCTTTTAGTTTGTTTTGTAAGAAAGCTGAGAATTTCCCTTCCCAGCCAAGCCTGAACTGACCACAGAGAAACTCACAGGTTTCAATGCCTCAAATCCTCAGGCTCTTCAGACTCCAGAGGTGCTAAATTCCTCTTTTTTTTTAAAAAAATAAACCTTAAACTGCATTTGCAGTCCTCCAGAAACTGAGTATTAATTCAGTTACAATTTGGAAAGAGGCTGTGAATATGCTGTCCTGTTATCAGTTGATTTCCTTCCCTTCCCCAGAGATTTTTGGTGAAGAATTGGTAAAACATTTCTGTCAGACTTTCAATCTTGGTTCCCCACCTTTAACCCTGTGGTCATGAGGCCACTTTCTGGTGTCATCTTCCTGTAAGAAGCCATCTGTCACATCCACACCTCACTGGTGATGGTGTTGAGATGCAATAAGAAGTGATTTTCAAGTCCTAGAATGGTTTTGGTTGGAAAAGACCTTTAAGATCATCAAATCCTTTGAGAAATGGCCTCACTGCAGGGGTCAGCCAGCAGGTACTGGGTAGTTCTTATGGATGTGAATCTCTAAACCCATTCTGGAGTAGAGGTGAGGAGATGAACAGCAGCTCTGCCAGCACTGTGCTGTCCTCCCCGGGGCTTTTGTGCTCCCAGAGCAATGGGGGCCTCAGTCAGTGCCTAAAAGTTGGGAGGATATTTATTTATACCATTAAGATGATGGCCAGCCCAAAACTTCAGCTGCCTATATAAAAATCCTGTTGAGGCAGATGTGTAGGAAATGAAACTATTCCCTCCTAGGTGGACTTCCAACCCTCTGTGCAAAAGTCTTCCTAAAAAAGATCAGGCTGAAGGGCAACAAAGTTCCTCCAGTTGAGAACAAAAAGAGATTTTGCTGGGGGGGAGGAAAATAAACTAAATTTGGAAAACTCTTAATGACAAAGTCGCCTTAATTTAACAACAGCTTTTATTAGATTGCACTTGTCCAACGAGATTAATGGACGTTTTCCTTTGAAACTCTGGGAGTCTTTCCTAGACACTGGGAATAAGTAGGCTCCTTCAAATGTTCTGCTTCCTACAGGATTTACTGGTGAAGATTTAATACAATTCACCACAAACATTTTAACCTTTCCCTCTAAAATGCTGAATTCAACCGTTTCCTGAATGTGTATAATTTAAAGGCTTGTGTTTTCCTGTGTCATGCTCTCTGAAGCATTTTATGTCACTTTGCTCCTATTGACTCTTTTAAGAAAACACTGAGTAAGTATACAGTCACTTTCAGATAACTCAGATGTTTACTTTATGAATGAAGGAGGAAATTGAATACTCAAATAAAGTTATGCATCTAAGTGCCAGAAGCTAACTGCCCTCTTAAATTCACTTCTCTTCTTGAAAGAGCCTTGAAATACAATTTATGACGTAAAGAGCCTTTCCCTAAACGGATGCTCTCAGCAGCCACGTGTGCCTCTCACTGATGTCTGGGCCAGGGATGTTTGTAAGGCAGGGACAAAAAGCCTCCAGGAACTCGTGTGCATCCCACCCATCTGGTGGGGGGTGTAAATGAAGAGGCTGCTGCCTCTGCTGGGGTTTTCTTGCTTTAATCTGGTAGTACAGGCAGAGCTATGAGTTGAGAATAAAGCAAGAGGAGGCTTTCTAGCATCCCTTAACCTCTGCTGTGCTGAACTTGGGGTTCAGCTCTGACAAGTGGGGGGCAGTGGGATGAGCAGTGCCTGTTGCAGTCCTGCTGCTTCTGGTTTGGAAAAAACTGAAATCTGGTTTGGGTCGAGGGGTATGACCCAGATCAGCCCCTGGGCGTGCTTGTCCCTGCAGTGTATTAGCACCCGAGGTGATTGTTTTCTCCTTAAAATAGTTGGCAAGTTGGCGTGATTTGGATTTTCCTTGAGTTGAAAAATGAAGCAGTTCCCCAGTGAATTAACCCTGCAGCCTCCCCAGCCTCTTCCTCCTCCTCTTTCCTTCACGAGAGGGTTTCTCCCAGCCTCTCCTTCCCCTGCACTAATGAATTGCTAGAGTTATGGGAATCTGATCGACATGTTCAATCTCCTTCCTTGGGCCAGAGCAATTCCAGGATGACAATTCCAGGTGCATGTGGCTGGTTTGGCTTTGCAGGAGGCTCTGCTGCAGCCCTCCCTGCAGGGCACGTGGCTGGAATGATCCTGAGCTCATCATCTGGCCAAGAGCTTTTCAAGTTCACACTCAAGTATGACACTTGGACATGTGTTCTTCATGAAGAGAGGAAGGTTTCAGAGTGCCTTTGGGGATGATTGCAGGATGAGGGATCAAGATTTAATCCATGGGTCCCAGGTGGATGTGAAAGATTTTTTGGCTCCCCCTCAGCTCAGATGCCAAAGCCATGCTGTGCCCAGAGGAGTGACCAGGGAAAGCTGCCTGCTTCTGTCCAGAAGCTTATTTTCATGCTTCATGAAATACCCTTTGAGTTATTTCATGCCTGGCTGAAGCCTGGGTGTTGTGTGGGGGATGCAGGTATTGCTCCTGAAGGGATTATTTGCATCCAACCTGCTCTGCAGCCCCGCAGTGTCTCCCCAGGATCCACATCTCCCTGTTTCATCCTTTCTGCCATGAGGTCAGGAAGCTCTTGGGGTGTGATGGAGGCCTGGAAAGATCCTGATGGCTGATCCCTCTTCAAGAGCACTTTGCAGAAGGGCCATGGCTGAGGAGGAAGGGTTCCAAAAACTATCTTCCCAAAAATCCTGGTGTTGGAGTGGGGACCATGCAGCAGGTGAGGACAGACCTGTGAGCCAGGCAGAGGTCACTCCCAAGGTCCAAGCTCTCCCCCAGCACAGGCTGCCCCACCAGCAGGATCCCTATCACACTCTAATATTGGATTATGATCGTGGGACTCCACAATGTCACACTGATAAGGGTTGGGTTTTTTTTTTTCCCCTGTACGAGCCTGTTCCATTTTAACACGTAGGTATGTCAAGTGAAGGGAATATTTTCCCTTCTGCATCAGACTCCAACTTGGCTGAGCTCAATCACAGGAGGGTGTTTGCAAATGTCAGGGCTGGCAAGGAGTACAGTTATGGGGTGCAGGGTGCTTCAGAGGCTGTGGGGAAGGGAAGGTGCTGGGTGGGAGGATCCTGTTGAGAACAGGATGCTGTGGGTCAGGAGGTGGTGAAGGAAAGGATGATGCTCAGTGGTGGCACTAGCAGAGCTTACAGTGTTGTAAGCAGTTTTCCCAAGCTCATACAGATTGTTTCTGGACCAGAAAACCTTCACTGTTAGTTGCTCAGGTTCTTCTGATGTAAGTAAGAGCTTGAGGTTACCTGTAGGGTGTCCTGCATCTCCCTTTACCCCATCTGTCAGTGGCCAAGGTGAGGTCATTCAGCCTATTTTGCTGAATGAATGAGAAAGCCATTTTCCAATCCTAGATAAAAACTTCCACCAGAAAATGATGCTCCTTAAATAGAAACACCCTTGGGGACTGAAGAACCTCATGCTGCTTCCACTCAAACATAGCCTGCCTGCAGAGTGCATCCCCAAAGCAAGTCAGCTCTGAGAAAGGAGAGGTTGGAATTATTTGAAGGAGGAAAAATAGGGTGGCAAAAAGGAACTCTACATTGGGAAACTCCAGTGTCCAGGGCTGGTTCCCACTCAAGCAATGCCATCACCTTCTTCTTGCTCCCTCCAAGCTCAAAGGTGTCCCTGGAAGGAGGAGGAGATGAAGTGGTACTTGAGGAAGTGCAGTGGCTTCCCTTGGGCTGGGCTCATATTAATGAATTAAAATGGAGAAATACAGCCCAGCTTGTGTTCCCTGGGCACTTCCTACTGAAAAGCCCCTTCAAAACCTCTGCCAGATCCATGTGCATCCAAGCCAGTGCTGCACACCAAAATGTCAAAGTGGACAATAGCAACTAAAAATAAGCAAAGGCAGGAATTTGCCTATAGTATTTTTAAACCTGGAGGATGGCAAAGCTATATATAGTACATAAAAAAAAAAGGTGGTTTTGTAGTTTAAATGAGGAAAACAAAAAGTGTGGCTGTTCAGCTGGGCAACTGGCTTGAGGTAGGTACCATTTCAAACCCAGTAACCCCTGCTGGGCTCTACACAGTGTGTGGGCTTTCTGGGACAGCTGGGGGGCAAGTAGGATCATATCTTAAAGGCAGTGGGGGGGGGGATTTTACCCCCTTCTCTTTGCTGTTTAAGTGAATTAGGGGAGAGAGGTGGAGGACTGAGCTGGGGTGTTGGGGCAGTTTGGAAGCAGGACCACGTGTGAGCATCTCTTGCTCTTCAGTTAGTGCTGGAAGTGTGCAATCCAAAGTGTCTCAGACGGATGAGGAGCAAGTCAAGGCTGCTGCTCCCTCTGCTGACTCTGACCAGAGGAAGAGGTTCAGCCCAGAACTCACATCGTGAGTCCTGACTGGTACCTGAGCCTGACCCTGGTCCCAGCACCTCCAGGGCTCAAACCCCAATATCAGAAGAGCTGTTTTGATAAATACCCAAAAAAGCACTTTTTGCTTTATGTCAGAAGAAAGTGAATAAAGAGGAAATAGGTGGATGAGGAATCGTTTCTTTTTTAAATGCATCCCAGTGACAAATCATCTGAGTTTTACCCAAGAGCAGCTTAATAAAACATTCAGTTAGGATCAGATCTTGAATCAAAGAAAACTTCGCCATTAAATTCAATGGTAACATGTTGAAGTCTGTAATCTGCAACTAGAGCTCTTTGCTTTCTTTTCCCTGCAGATCCCTTTAATCCCTGAGCCAACCATGTGTATTTTCTAGAGAGTTTTTCTGAGTGTCCCGAGGGTATAAAATCACAATGGGAAAGAAGTGCTGCTCAGAAACTCCAAGCAACTGCAATCTGCCTCCAGCTCTGTTGGTAACACCCTGTGGATATTTGCTTCTCAGAGATTAGAGGAACAAAGCAAGAAGAGAGCAGCGTTCCATTATGGTAGAGCATATAATATTGTGATTATTACTCATGCCCCTCTGTCTAATTAATCATTTTGTGTGTTATTTGAAGACAAACAGTGCCTTTGGCTCATTATCGCTTATACACACACAGAATTGGAGTCACTTCAGTGCTGTCAGACTTGGTTAATCCCTGCCTGGGTTTTGTACATGTCTGGGGATCTGAATCATGGACATGGCAAATGATCTACTAATATGTGTGCTCCCCCAGTTTGTTCTTATGGAGCCAAATATATGAAAGCATTCAGAGTCCGGAAAGAACAGATACGGTCCTAATGGACTTGACAAAGGCACGTAATGTTAAAGGTTGTGAAAAAAAGGGCTTGATGATGAAATGTTTTTTTTTTTCTTTCTTTCTTTCTTTTAAAGTTTTTTTAGTATTTCTTATTTATGTTTTATCACGCTCAGAGTTTTGAACTGGGGAGGCAGGAAAGGGGATCAGGCTAACTTTCACCTCAAGGAAAACAAAATTAGGGGGCAAAAATGTCAATCTAAAGCAGAGGAAAAGAGAGGTTGCTGTAGATTGGTGCTTTGTGGTACCCAAGAATAGGAGCCAGGCAATGAGCTGCAGCTCAGCTGGGTACCAGAGTTACCATGATGCTGCAGCTGTGGAATAAATCACAGCAACCAGCTGGTTTTGTGGGTAGCTACAGGGTACAGTTACCCTGCCCACCCCATCAGGGCAGCTACCCTCCTCTGCCTCCCTGCATCCCACCCTCTCTTGTGCTCTCACCCTGAAAATCTGGGCCGTGAGTTTTAAAATTTCCAGGAGTTGTGCATCCTGCTCTGCACTGCTGGTCTGTATGAGAGCAGATTCTCTTTTCAGGCTCTGCACTTGGAAAGCTTTACATTAAGACTGTAACATTTTGATTACAAGTGATATAAAATGCAGTTTGCTTTATTTCCTAATTAATGACAGTACATAAGGCAACAGTAAACTCAATTGCTTCCAACAGCTTTTTATATTCACTCCGAGACGTTTTCAGAAATATGACTCTCGTACCCAGCAAAATCTTCCCTTGACCAGATGTGGGAGGAAAGCACTTTTATTGGCTCCATGATAATATCACTAAAGAGGAAACAAGCTATAAAACTAAAAAACAAAAAAACCAAACCACACTGAATTTGAGAGTTGCTATACTGAAAGATACAGAAACAAATACAGAGCAGATAATAAGGCTTCTCACTGATAGTGGTGTCCTGTGTAAATAATGCAGACACACTGAGCAAGTCCCTCTGCAACAAGACTCATTAGAAACACAGACATCAGCCCACAGCAATTACTTTGATTGCTCCCCAACAGCTTTTCCCAATGAATGTCCACAGCCTCACCAAGGCTCCATCTGTTCTGCTCCCTCCACGTCCTTGCAGGGGCATGGCCAAGCTGGAAGCAGGTAAATGCAACGTGTTCCCCACCCGGGACCACAGGATGGGATGGTTGTGTCACAGACCAGTCTGGGGAAGGAGATTAAACAGGCAGGGAAGGAAGAACCCCCTTCCACAAGGAATGGAATGGCCAAAGAACAGACTGACCCAGGGCTGTCTGGCACATAGATCTTGGGTTTGAGGCCTTGAAGGTGTTCCTGAGCTGCAGTGAAATCAGTTACCACCCTGAACATCAAACATGTTCACAACTGAGTCTAAATCACACTTTTTTTTTTTTTTTTTTAAAAATTAAAAGTAATGGACTTCTCTGCACATTGGCACTCTGGGAACTCAACGGGAGGTTTTCAGAGATGGGATGTTGTCTCCTGGAGCATGGGGGTGAAGGTGGGATTGCTGTATTCCATGTTGGAACTGCAGCTTGGAGAGTCACCTGTGTCCATGGGGGAACGTGGGCACCAAAGCAGGAAGCACCCAGTAAGTGCAAAATTACACCAAGGGAGGGGAAAAATGGTGCTGGGGAAAATCCTTAGAGTTTAGGTGAAAGGCATACTGGTGGTTGGTGGCTCAGATCCACCAGATGTTGGTCACTGCATCAAGTCATAGGATGGGTGGTAAAGAGCTCATAAACAGCTGACATAATTTGGAGAGGTTGCAGCAGTGACAGTTGTTAGCTGTGGGATCAGCTTTGACAGCCTCTTCATCTGGTGTAGTGCCCTAAGAGAAAAGTTGCCACCAGCTAATCAGAAACACCAGCAAAACCACCAACAATCTCCTCCTCAAGTGATCTTGCTGGAAAACACAAGATACAAGCTGTTGTTATGTGTGTAACCACAGGCAAGCTGTGTGCCACGTTTAAATAAGTATCAAATGCAGGTGTCGGTCATGCAAACAGCTTTGTTAAAGGAAAATTGAATTATTTTTTTTTCAATTGGCATCCTTCTTAGGTGAAAACCCACCACCTCTTCTTGCAGCACCAGTGCCTGCATTGTGAACCATGTTGTTCTTGTGGGAGCTGCAAGAAGTCCAGAGAAGTGTTTGGCTGGGAGTCACAAATGGAAGCTCTATTTCCTAATGTGCATTTTCATTTTATTTCCATTGGTTTTAAGTATTTTTACTGAGGTGGGTCCAAAGAAAGGACAAAATAAAAGAATGTGGGAGACTTCTGCCTTTGCATTCATGCTGTACATCATCACCCTGCTGAAGGTGAGGAGGTTGGGAAATGATACCCAGCAAGCAGGAACACCAAAGCTGACCTGGAGCTGTAAAATCTCATGGGACCATAGGGAAAGATGGGCAGTGAGAGTCAAGACTGAGGAAGAAATCAAATAGATTTTCTTAATCACTTTTCCTATGTGATAATAACCTATGTGACAATCCCATTTCCCTCCTTTTGGTGTCATAAGTTTCTCCTTCTCCAAGTTTTGCAGAGGGATTGGACCCAAAGCCTTTAAATAGCTGCTAAATGACCAGTTTCTGAGGGCAGCTCTTGCTTTGTCACGGCCATCCTGCTGTGGCAGCAGAAAGAAGGACATCTCCTGGGATGAAGCTGGAAAATGGAACCCCAGGAGGAAGGGAGGATAAAAGTAGACGTGGAGAAAATTGAAGGGAAAGCAAAGAGCTTTCTGACATTTCCTGAGCTCCCCTTCCTTGGTGACACCACAATCCCTGCCATCAAATTGGAAGGTGTATTTGCTCAAAAAGAGTTAATCTTTCTGAACAGCCCCAGAATGCCCTTCAGCTGCTCTCCAGCCTGGCTCAAAGGTTTTAGAGAAAAACAACCTATCATAAACCAAAGGGCAGGACTAATTGGAAGCAATGTAATTTCTCTGGAAGCAGCAATACCTTTCCGGGGGGGTGGGTGGGTTGATAACCGGAAATTAAATTTGCTGGATGTTAGCACAACCCCTCATAAAGCACCAGGTGAATAAGGGGCACAGGCAACCAGGGCAAGGGTTCAGAGGATGAACAGTCACTGGCTGAGAGTAACCCCAGTTCTTGGCTCTGAGGCAGTATTCCCAAAGGATTAGTCCTCAGCCTTAGTCCCTACTGGTTGAAAGAAAGGGTTTGGACAACGTGGCTCCTGTTGTTGCTTTGGTGGGGGATAAGAAAGGACGTAAATCCAGCTGTTCTCTGAAGCAACAATGCTCTCGTGTCCTGGCACAGGGAGCTGGGGCAGCAGCAAATGGTTGTGACTTCTCCTTCCAGCATGGTGTTCCCTCCATTTGGTGCTCACAGGTCACTGGTGCTTCTGCTGACCTTATCTTCCACCCTGGCTACACAAAGGAAAGACTAGGCTTAAAAAATTAATGGAGTTTCAATGTGAAAATGTCACAAAATAGAGAGTTGAGTCCAAATGCATGCTGGGCTGGAGTTTGCTGCTGATGACATTGCCTGAAATGGAAACTCAGCTAATATTTGGACTGCAGGGTGTGTGGCTCTTACAAGGAAACAGCTTAATCTGGAAAAGGAGGCAGAACCACAAGGTCAGCTCCTCTCTTCTCTGCCCTCATTTCCTCTCCTGCTGTCTGCCCAGGCACTTCAGAGGACTCCAGAGGCTGATGGCTCAGACCAGTCTCTGGGATGTCTCTCACTGGGAATTCCCACAGTGTACACCCCAACCCAGGGTCTTGGCAGATGCCAGTGGGCTCTGGCCAGGGATGCTGGAGCACCTCTGGTTTGGTGACATCTCCCAAGTAGTATTGAGGAGATGGATCCTGCTCAGCAGTTTTCCTGACCCTGCACAATATAAGGAAGTCATCTGGCAGTCAGGCCAGGCTGACCATAGCTTTTAGTTGGAGAGACCATGGTGAACTTTCTGCTTTCCTGAGAGCTCACTTGTGAATAAAGAAAGTTGTGGCCTCGGGCAGCTCCTGTGTCTGTGACAGTTCTGGAGAGCCCACACCTCTGCTGCTTAACACACTTGAGAAACATTTATTATTTGCTTTATTTCAAGCTGTTGAAGGTTAAGCTGAAGCATGGCAACCACAGATCTGAGATAAGCAGCTTTCCATCTCCAGCACGGGCTGCAGAAAAGATGGGGACAACCAGGTGGCCCTGAGGAGGGACAGCTCTTTGTGGCTCACAGCAAGCTGCTGCTCGGGGTCTATTTTATTTTTGCCTGTTGCTGTGTTCATGGGACTTTTTGTCTGTGGGCCTCTCTCCCACTGAACCCATCCATCACAGAGGCTGACAGAGGTTCCTGCTGCCCGAAAGGGCCAGGAAGACTCCGTGGAGCCAGAACCTCAGGGGTCAAGTCCAGGTTGTCGTGTCTGAGTGAAGGCTGCTCAGGATATGGGCAGTTTGGAAGGCAGCAGAGGACCAAGAGGGAGGAGAAGGAAGGATGGGATGTCATCCTTCATCCTGCAAGCAAGCACGTGGGATGGGAATATTTCTTTTTGCTGCTGCTGAGGGTTTGGCTCCAAATGGGGAGAGGAAGGGAGTCCCCGGCCCAGGCAGAGAGCAGCTGCTGTCCCCACAGCCCCTGGCATTGCTCTCCTGAGAGCCTACTCACTATTTTTGGCCATAGGAAAAAATAAAGGCAGAAAAAGTTGTGCTGAGCTCGGTGCTGCTGCTTGAGCGGATGGAGAAATAGAAGATTTAAAGGCCCAGATGTGGGTGTGTGAGCTGGGGAGGAAGGCTGCATGCATGGCACCCATCTGAGGGACACAGAAATGAGCTCAGGGGACCCAGGGTGGCTGCTGGCTCCATGAAGCTGGTGGTGGATGCACTGGGATTCCTTCCCCTCCAGGCTACCACCATCATCTTCATCTTCACTCTCACCAGTAACTCCAGCAGCACCAGTACAGTGAATGAACAGTCCCTGCAGCTTGTTTTACACAGAGATATTGCCCACAGCTCCCTGCACCAAGCCCCCCAGTAATCCCAGCGCCAATGCTCAACTGGTCTAGGCTGACAGGTCTTCTCCACCTGCCAGTCTCACCCACAAAACCTCAAATCTCTTGGAGGTTGGGAACGTTGCCTTGGGGCTGAGTCCCCAGCCCACAGCTCATCCCACAGGCTGCCCTGCTTAATGGGGTCTGCAGAGTGGCAGAGCCCACCTTGTCACCTCCACCTGGCATCAGGCAGACCCTGTGCAGTGACCCTTCCTTGCTCAATACACTGGGGTGATGCCCACAGAGCTGGACACCCCCTGATCTTCCCTCAAGCAGGCCCTGGAGATCTGTTCCTGAGCAGAGAGAACGGGCACCCTGGTCCTAACCTGCTCCCAGGCTGCCCCTTATCCCATCCCATCCCATCTCCCAAAAGGATGCTTTCCCCCCACTGTGCTCTCCTGGGGGCTGCCTCCTGCCAGGGCCCGGGCACACTCACATTGTTTCAACACATTTGCTTAATTAGTTTATCAAGAAATGTGTTTGGCCTGGTCTGATACTTGGGAAATGCAGCCTGTCATTTGTGGGGCCCCGGGGAGCTGACAGACCCTGGCTCCTTCCTATCTCTCCTCAACTCCATTTGCTGGGCTTATTTCCCATTATTTTTTTTTCTCCCCCCCCTGTAGCATTCCCTCACCATTTTGGGATTAAAGTAATAGATAAAATTATGCCTAAAAGAGAACCATGACAGGTAGAGACACAATGTGAGAAAGGGCTGGGAAGAGTCTCTTGAAACTATTAAGAAGGTGAAGGGACTTGAAATATTTTTTTTATACCTTCCAGCTAAATTCTCTGCAAATTGGAGCCACTTCATAGAAGGGACAATGAATGAAAAAGTGACTAATTATGGATAAAATATTCATTCTGCACTTCCCTAGGTGGAGCAGAGGAAGCTCCATCAATGCCCTGTGGCTCAAAGGAGAGGTGGGCACCAACCCATCCACCCCAGCTGCAGCACATCCATCAGCCCCTGCCCAGAGCTTTCCTCTCCAATCATCTCCTCCTAACAAACCCTGTTCCAATGAGGATGGGCTGGATCCAAATAGTGCTGCTTTAAAAGGCAGGGCTATAGCAGGGAGGTTATTTGGCTGCTCTGGGTGTTGGGGGAGTGAGTGAGGTGGTGAAGGCACTGCTGGTCCCAGGTAAATAGCACCCATGCCTGGGGATGCAGCATTTACCCCTCTGTGAATACTTGTTCTCCTGCCTGAGGCCCCTGCAGACACCATCTCTGCAAATTCTGTGTTGTCTCAGTGGTTTCAGAGCCTGAAGTAAACTTAGCATCTGCCAGAGGTGCTTCATTCCTGGGTGGAAATGTTTGAAATCTTCCTCCCCCTGCAGAGCTTGGGGCTGAGACCTCTCCATCTTCCCCTTCCCAAGCTGCTGCTGAGGAACATGTCACCTGAAGGGTTTCTGTCCTCAAGTTTAGCAGGATGTGGCCCAAGGAGCTCACCTAATAATAACCTGTGGCTAGTTATCTGTAGAGGGGGTTGCTGGGGTAATACAGGCAGTCCTGGCTGCTTTATTAGCTAAAAACCAGCTCTGCTGGGGGAACAGCTGAACATTTTTAATGGTTTATTGGTATTCTAACCCTTCCCATGGCTCCCAGTAACAGTCTTGGGTGTATCTCATGTTTTTTCCTGCTACTTCATAACCATCTTCCACCAAAGCTCACAGTGTGGCTCAGTTGGTGGGTGACACAGTCCCAGGGTTCTCATTGCTTCTCTCTCATGTTAGTGGGGAGGCAGCAGACCCTGAGGAAGCCAAAATTTCTGGGAAATAACCTACTGTCTCTTGTCTCCTGGTCTATCCCAGCTAGCTGACTACTGGCTGGCAAAGTCCCATGGTGTCTTAAGTGATGTTTTGTGAGCTTATTGACTCTTTTCCAATGCCATTCATGTGTGGTGAGTCCCAGTGATCCTTACACAGCCTCCAGTTTATGTCCTGACATTGCTACCACCACAGCAACTTTACTGTTCTGGGCAAGGCTGGTGTAAAAGGGGTCTGGAAAAACCACTTCTCAACTTGGTGGGCTAGGTGTAGACGT
Source organism: Florisuga fusca (assembly GCA_038090715.1). Taxonomy (NCBI): domain Eukaryota; kingdom Metazoa; phylum Chordata; class Aves; order Apodiformes; family Trochilidae; genus Florisuga; species Florisuga fusca. The sequence goes on from JAAWXA010000023.1 coordinate 2,948,973, forward strand.
GTCTATTCTGAAATGAAAGGCTGAAGATGAACCTTGACTTACGCAAGCTGCAGACCAAAGCATTACCGTGGGTTTTGCCTCCTGCCAGTCATCCTTCTCCCTTAAATTCAACAGCTCAGGTGTGGAAAAAACAAACAAACACCTTTTATTTTACTCAATGGCTGGAAGAGGAACACAGGAGGCATTTTTAGACTAGAATATTCCCCCTTCAGAAGTCCAAGTTTAGCTGTGTAGTCCCCCCCATGCTATTGTAGCAGGGACCTGACACCCATCCTAACCAGGAACCTTCTGGTCTCCATGCAGGCAGGTGGCTGCTCCAGGGAATGGTGGGAGAGCTCAGCACAGCCCTGCAGCTTTGAGATGGATGCTTCAAAAATCCCGTGAGTACTTCTGATGATCCCAAAAGGGTTTTCCTTATCTTTCCACTATTACATGCAGCTCAGGTGTGTGGCTGAATTGTACTGTGTGCTGATGGGCCAGTGCCAAGTGTCTCCCCATCCATGGTGGGGTGGGGTAAAACCTCTTGAGCTGCTGCTGTTGAATTTGTCTTTGTGCTGTTGGGATAACTCACTGTGGAATGGCAGCTGTGCTGCCTCCAGGGTGTCTGCTCCCCTTGGTTCATGTGGAAATCTGTGCATCGTGGTTGTGCTCTGCTCCTGTCTCTGAGCTGGGACTGGGGTCTGTCCCCCTGACCTGAACCAGACAGGGCATACTGCACCTCCTCCACCTGGAAAGTGCTGTCTTTCTCTTTCCTGAAGGAGGATGCAACTCCAGTTCTCTCTGTTGGCATGCTTGCAGGCTCCCATTATCCTGCTGGATGGAGCAGAGGGTGTTGGGTGATCTTTGCCAGGTACCCAGCTGGTGTTGCCAAAGCATGTGGGGCTTTCCTCCAAAAGCTGCCACCACAGCAGAAATGTGTCTTCTGCTGCCAAAGGTCCCGGAATGTCACTTAGCTTGGGGCAGGCATGGCATTGCAGGGTGACAGCCACTTCACCAGTCAGTCCAGCAACGCTCTGTAAAAACAAAAGGATGTGTGCTCTGTGCCAGAAGGACTATCTTCACTTACAGGGGAATACATCAGATGTCTGAAGCCTTTCTCAGTAAAAAAAAAAAAGATGAAATGGGAGGCATGAGCTACACAGCAGTGTCCTCTGTAGTTCAAGACATGTTGGCTAAATACAAGTTATGTTCCTAGAGCTCTCAAGGTAAATGTTGTACAAGCTACATCCAAGGTTTGCTTCCCTTCCCCATCAAAAACCCTACTAGATCCAAAGTTATCTGAGCTTCTTACACCCTGAATTTTGTCTGTTTTGGGCTTTTTTTCACCTCATGAACAAAGATAGATTCCTGTTTCTCAGATGTCTCTTAAAATCTAACACCATTCCTCTGACTTAACTCTATGTGCTTCTCTCCCCACCACAATATCCTTTAAAAACCATGACACAGGACAAGGGAATAATTTCTCTGCTGTATCACTAGAAAGCTTGCAAATTCCTTGTCCAAAATTGTAGAACAAGCATATGGGGGTGACAATGGATAAACACTAGCTCTTGGTCACGGGTCTTTAGAAAAATAAGTTATCAGCTAGAGAAAATTCCACTGTCCCAAAAATAAAAAACAAAAAAGGGGGAAAAAAAAAAGAAAATAACATGAAAGCATGGCTAAACTTTGCTATAGATCTAAAACCAACACATTAGGTCTCTGAGGAGCTGTGTGGCTCTGACTTGAGCTCCTCTGTATATTGAGGGATTTAGTTCTCACTAGAAAAGGTCAATGCAGATTGTCCAGTCTGAATCCCACTGCAGCCTTTCCATGGAGTTCAGTGACATTTAGACTGCTCTCAGTACTCTTTAAGCACTTGCTACAATTCCAGTTGCAATCCAGCTCCATCCAGGGCTCTGATGTGCTGTCAGCAATGCTTGAAGAGGGAAAAGGTGACCAGAGCTTTCTGCTTGTGCACTCACAGTTCCTGAAGATCTCTGCCCACCATGCCTGTGTTGTTGATTTCTTAGGGACTGGTTGTGGTTCTCTGTCCTGCAAGGATGGCATTTAGATACCTAAGCTCACTTCTGCTCTGGAGTGGCTGGTAAGGTCCTTTTTTTCCCTCTTGTTCCCCCAGACTGGGAAATGCAGCATCCTCAGATGCATCCAAAGCTATGTTTGAAGGAGTCCCTGCCTGCATCTCAGTCCACAATGCACACAAAAAAGCACACAAAGTCCAGCACTGAGCCTCAAAATAAATACTCACTGCTGAAGGAAGAGTGACTGCTCTCCTTAGAAAGGGTCCTACACTTCTTTGGGTGGCACTTGAGTTCAGAACATAAGAACCCCTCCCCAGGATTGTGTCTGTGTGTGCTTTTAAGTGTGTAGCTAAGTGATAGTATGGATATAATGTATATGTATGACTGGGAAACATGAAGTTCTTCCTTATCCCTTGCTATATTCCCTCCAAATGGCTCAGGGGCACCACCTGGGCAGTGTTACTTGTTGAAGTCCAAGGAAGCATCTATCAGCCTCATTCCCAGCTCTGCAAAGCAAATGCATGAAGGGACAGTTAGTAAAATACTTCAGTAATAACCCAAACTGGGAGCAAGGAAGAAGGATGGGTCTGCCAATCTCTCTGTGCTGGAAGAGGTGTTTGTGGCTGACTCTGTCCCACTTTTCCCAGGGCTGTCAGGCCATCAGACACTGCTGGGATCTGAGAGTCTCTATGCCAAGATAAAGATGTGAACTCCTGGCTCTCGTGGCAGATAACAGCACAAAGCAGTACAGCAGCAACACAAAGGCTTAATACTCACCTCCCAATGCACTCATTTTGCACCATTTTGATTTGTTTTTGCCCTCAGTGCCCCTGCTGAGCCAGGCTGTGGGTCAGATCAACAGGGACAACTGAGCTGAGAGCTCATCCTTATGTCCTCTGGTTTCTTGCTGGTTTTTATCCCTCTGTGTTTGGGGACCAGCCCTTCTGTCCCCATCAGCTGCTGCAGGATGCTAAAGGCATCTTCGCAAAGTGAGAATGTGCAGACTTTGAGGTTCCTCATCCATATCCTCAGTCCCAGAAGTACCTGGCAGTCAGCAGGGACCCTGCATGGATTGAGCAGGACTGGGACCCGTGGGTTTCTCAGGTTTTACATTGAAGGTCAAGAGCAGATGTCTTATTTTTCTGTCTCTCACCCATTCCCCCTGGCAACCTGTAACTCCAGTCCACTTGTGACCTTGCAGGCAAGTTCTCCCTAAAAGTCTGCTTTGATAAGAAACCTGTTCTGAAATGGTAAATTGTCTGGGGAAGACACAATCAGACCCTTCCATATATAAAGGAGTATAGAGAGAGGGAGAGAGAAAGAATAAATCAAAATTATCTTGAGAGCTACACAGCAAGAGTCATTCCTTCAGGAAGAGCTGCAGGAGCTGATTTTGGGGGCCTGTTTGACTGACTGGTGATGCATTTCATTGCTTGCTTAGAGCTAGAAAAACTTCTTTTACATCTATCCCAGGTAGAAAACACTTGTAAAAAATAATTCTCTTCTCTGCCATGTTGCAAATGACCTTTCCCATGGAGGTGAAGGCTGGCACTGTGATGGTGTCCAGCATCCTCCTCTTGCTCAGCCCACTCCAGTGCCCGTGACCAGGCAGGAACTGTCAGGAATTGGGATCCCCAGTGAGGGGCCGTGGCCGGGCTCCCATTGTTCCCGGCCTGCCAGACAAAGGGTTAAGTAAATGTTTGGAGAAGATAAGGTGCCCTGTTGACAAGCAGCAGGCTCCAGCGGTCTCAGCAGGATCTCTCCCAGCGGTGATAAATGGGGAGGTTTTCAAAGTGGGATCAGCAGACGCCAGGGAGAGGGCGGGTGCTGATGCTGTGATTGGCAGTGGGGAAGGAATCTGGAGGTGTTTAATGATCCCACACTCTGCCGCAGCTTTTTTAAAGACTCTGTGTCTAGCCAGAGGAAAATCCTCTATCAGTCGCAGAGGCTCACACTCCCGGCTCTTTTTTTGTTGTTGTTGCTTTCTTTTCTCTTTTCTTTTTTCTTTTTTTTTTTTTTTTTTTCCACTCAAACATGGGAACATCCACTGAAAGGGACCCTGATAAGGACCCTCTGGGATTCTTCATCCTCTTACATTGGTTTTATCCCTTTTAATTTTCCCTTTGAAGTCTCCTGCATACTGTAGGTGGACTGTTTTGTTTGGCTAACCCTAGTCAGGAGCTGTGTTTTGGGAGAAATAGTGTTTATTATGCTAAGGTGATTTTTGCTTCCCAGCATAGCTGCATTATTCCAACTACTGGCTTGTCATTCCTTTGGTATGATAAATTTATAACCAAATGACACCAAGGGTAAAATCCTTGGAAGGATTTCCACCCCTGATGTGACATTATTGTGTGTGCAGGGCATTGAAGGGGTTTCTTCCTCCTGTAAATAGAGCCCAGAAGCTATTTGAAGGGCTGAACACCAAATACTTTTTTCCAGGTAGGTGAAGTATTAAGTGTCCTCATCCCTGGCCCAAAGCTACCCTGGATGTTAGGAAAAGCTGATTGGTGGTGTGGGAAACAGAGGAGAGCTGCTGGGTCTTGGAAGATGAACTTTGCTGTGTGCATTGATGGGCTGCCCCTGAAATCAGGAATTTAGAGGGCTGGATTTCCTGGGGAGTGAGAAATGGGGATTAAATGCTGCCTGGTCCAATCTATCATTGATTTACACCAAGAGGGGTGAGGTGGGTGGGAAGGCTGCTGGGTAACAGGGAACCAGCTCATCCTTTGGGCCACCCTCATCCTGGAAGGGTTGGGATGGATGGATGGATGGATGGATGGGTGGGGCTTTTTGGGGGGAGAAAGCAGCCTGGCTGGTGCTGCTGAGCTGGGTGGGCTGGAGGGAGCAAAGGATGGGGGGCTGCACCACTGGGCAAAGATGAAAGGAACTGCTGGGTATAACCCAGCAAAGGGCCAAATGAGTCGGGACATGAAAAGCAGAGGGAAGTATCTGAAGAATGTAAACACCAAGGTGGAAGGGGAATTATTTAGCATGGAACTAGGTGTGAGAGGATGAAACAACATGGAAAGCTCAGCCTTGCTAACGGGGAAGCCTTGCTGAAGGTGAAAAGGAAAGAAAAGGTTCCAGCAGAACAACTCTAGGAAAAATCCAGTGGGCAAGAAGAGGCTGTGGTGGGGAAGCTGCAAAGCTGCCCCTGAGCTGGTGCTTGTCCAGAGGTGGAGGGTTGCTGGGGACAATGGGAGCTGCATCCCTGCTCCCAACCCTTCTCCATCTCTGGCTTCTCCTGAGCCTGGGCTGCCAGCCAAGGGGGGGCCAGAGGGAGAACAAATAGGATTTAGTGATTGTAAGGGAATGCAAAATGCCCGAAGGAATTTTGATTGAAATTTTATAACTTCAAGAAAAAAAAGAAAAAAAAAAAAAAAAGTCTTTTGCAGATAAATCAGGAGGTGGTTTAATAAACAGTTTGAGAGATTAGTATTGAAACAAATCCCAGATAAGTCTGAGCAGAGGAGCAGGGAAGGGAAGCCCACTGCAGCTAAAGGATGTCAGGGGTATTACAGGCACTAAACAGAAGGCTTTCCCAAAATATAAACAATCTAGGGAGGGGGCAGATTGGGAAACCTGTAAAAACAAGCAGAACCACATTAAAAGGCTAAACAGTGGAGCAAAATCAAATATTGAACATGGGGCTGGGAGGCATGAGCTGTTGGCTCACAGTTTGAGACAGACCTTTCCCATCCAGGTGGGATCCAAGAACAGGTCCCCAGGGGTACACAGGGCTTGGGGGTATGGTGGGCATCCAGCAAGGCATGGGAGTGACCAGCAGCCTCCCCCAGAGATCAGGCATGAGATACCAGGAGAAAACATCCCTTTAATAACTACCCTAAATGCATCAGACACGGAGCAGATGTCTTCCACTCATGATTTCCTAATATCTGAAGTAATAAACGGGACCTGTAGCTAAAAGACTGAGTAGTAAAGCCCTGAGGATCTGCAGGCAAAGAGCAGCTGTTCTTCTGCTGGAACATCTGGCAGGGAGCAGAAGCTGGATCAGCAAAGTCTCAGTGGCAGTCACCAGACCAGGAGGGGCTCTGCAGTGATCCAGCCCACCAGGGCAGAAATCAAACCCATTTCCACTACAGGGATCTGTAGGTTAGTTAATAATGTTTCTCAGAAAAGGAGAGGGGATGGAGGCAGGAATCTTTCACGTGGAAGATAATTTGAAGCCAGAATGTAACATGAGTATGCAATACACCTTTAGCTCCCAATTTTTCCAGAGATGGAAGAGCAGAGATTTCTTTCAGAGATGGAAGAGCAGGCTCTGAGTCTCTTGCTTGCCTGCAGTGAAGCCACAGTGACTGCCAGGTCCTCTGCCAGGTGGACACACCAGGAGTCAGCTCAGAGCCTCCCATCAGGTACTTGTGACTCCCCAAACACCCATTACTGAGAGCTGCCACTCAAGAAGGTCCCTAAGGAGATGGATCCCCTCAGCCAGGGTGGAGGAGGGTGCTGGGCACTGTTGCTGAAGGCACAGGCAGGTTTTTATGGTGCAAGGTGTTCATCTGGAGTTGGAGGTACCCTCGGGTATCACTGTTACACCTGCCAGGACCCATCCAGACGGTGCAGTGTTGGTCCATCAAGCTCATCTGCTGAAAAAACAACTTTACAATCGTGTCACCTGGACTTGAGCAACCCAAACATTCAGCTCTGAAGTAGAATCTTGTGTTTCATTGCCCTTTAAAGGCAAAACATTCTTTGGCCACCAACAGAACTCCTGCTCTTTGGTGATGTGATCCGTGCCAAGGAGAAACTGAGGCAGGCAGGCAGGAGGGGACTGCAGAGAGTGATGGAGCTGAAACCAGGAGGAGATGATCCCTCCATCCTGGGCCTTTTGGCTGCCTGTCCTGCACAGTGAAAGACCCCACAGGTGTTCAGTGGGGGCCTTTTTTTTTTTAAATTATCTATTTTTTAATTTATAACCACCCCTCCACTGGCTTTTTGCAACGCCCCGTTCACACTTGCTCTGTGAAAAAGGATGTGGGAGCAGATTACCAGCTGGTTCCTGCCTGCTCCAACAGCTCTGACAATGCATCCCTTCTTCTCAAGGTGACAGGAACATGCAGCTGCCTAATGGGTACAGAAGTGTCTATTCTTTCCCAGTGACATTTATTGTGAAATATCTGAGTGGGACTGAGAGACGTGCAAGGCTTTCCCTCCCTTATCAGGCGACCCTGGTCAGTGTCCTGCTGTCAAGGACTGAAGTAATTCATGTCAGAGCTGCAAGTGTTTACTTATCTGCCCCAGCACCCGACCAGCCTAAAAGCAGCCAGGATGGCTCCAGTGGGGCTCACCAGCCTGGTCCTGATGGTGGGAAAAATTTGGGGTTGGCTCCATCCCAACCAGCTGGGGCAAAAGAGGCGAAGTTGGGCACCCAAAATCTTCCCACAGCTCTGAAGTGGGGAGAGGAAGGGCTGTGATGGCAAGAAGGGACATTCCAGAGCAGAAAGGATTTAAGCAAAGCCTGAGTGGTGACATGGGGTGTCTGCATGGGTGACATGAGCTGAGGTGTGGGTTTAGAGAAGGGTTTGGCAGGGTAGAGGGGAGTGGAGTCCAACTGGTGGAGGATGGGGCAGGTCTTGGCTGTGGCTCCTCATGGGAATCACACCGAGGAGCTGGCAGAAAATAGTAGGGAAGGTGGGAGATGTGCTTGCCAGCTTCATGCTCTCCTTGTTTCTCATCTCATGGACCTCTGGAGAGTGGGGGTTTGTTTGAGTAGGGGTGCTCCAGGAAGGCAGAACTCTTCAGGCCATGGGAACAATCCAATACTGTGGACCCTCGGCTTTGTAGCATCTTGGCAAGAGCATCCCAACCCCCCACAGACCCTGTGGGTGGCTTTAAAGGACTTCTCCAGTGCTTCTGTCTTGTGTCATGACAAAACTCAGAGCTTTTTGTGCATCCGGCCCTGAGACTTTCCAACTTTCCCTTAGATATTGTTCCAAAACTCCCTAGTTTCATGAAGCAACGTGGTTATCCCATCCTCCTCCCTGACCAGCCACCGTTCCTCATCCCAACCAGGGGGACAACTTTCATCTCCTCTGGAGTGACACATCCTTTGCAGCACAGGAGAGATGAGCAGGGGTCTGATAGCTCCACTCCCACAGGCAGCTCCTCCCTGATGGATGTGCCCAGAGATAAATATTACACGTGGCAGTTTCCTCTCCAAAGCTCTCAAGCTCTTGTCATCAGGCCGGGAAACCTTTAACTAGTTGGGATGTTGTGAACAATAGATTAAAGGAGACAGATTATCTCTCAGTAAATGAGCTCTTGTTCTGAATTAGCAGCTTCTTTTTTTTTTTTTTCTTCTTTTTTTTTTTTTTTTTTTCCAGGCCAGGGCAGAAAAAAATATTCCACTGACTTTGTATTTCTCTTGACAAATGTTTTTCTGAGATGTCTCCTCTCCCAGATGGTCAGTGCTGTGCCAGGGAGGGGCTGTGAGTGCCTGGGGTGAGTGTGGGGCTCTGGTCCTGTGCCTCCATCCCTGCTCCATGGCAACAGCCCAAGCACTGAAGGACCCCAAGTGTGACCCATGTTCTGGTGTTCCAGCAACACAAAACCCTCTGGAGATGCTCTTTGGGGAGGGAGCTGTGAGGCCATCATGATGCCAGTGGTCCCCTCCCCTGCTCCTGCAGAGAGATGAGCAGTGCCCTGGGGACAGGTGGGTGCAGGAGGGAGGTTCAGGCTCTGGGCCCCACCACTTCCCTGGAAGCCACATCGTGTGGCTCCTCAATGACCCATGTCCTAAGGGCAGCCCCTCACCCTCTGATTTTGTGTTGGTGTGGGGATGGGGCAGGGCTGTGGGACATCCTCACTCCAGGAGTGATGCTGGAGGAGAAAATATTACATCTGCAGTGGGCTGAGCTGGAGCCTGATGGCTGCTGGGCTTTTTTTTGTTGTTGTTGTTGTTGTTGCTTTTTTTTTTTTTTCCAAGAGATTTCCTAAGTGGAGCTGATCTTAAGAAATGTAATGCCAAATTCTCTCTCAAAGCCCAAAGCAGAGCAGACACTGACACCCAACCCCAGCGCTCGTCCCTCTGCCCTCTGACAGGGGCTCCAATGCAAAAGTACAAAAGCCTGGCTTATGAAAAAAAAAAAAAAAAAA
>JAAWXA010000023.1:2958345-2987984 GCA_038090715.1 Florisuga fusca
GGGGGGGGGGGGGGGGAATTTGCTTATGGCACAATTAAGCCTGACAGGGTTATCAGATGACCTTTGGAAAAATTGGAAAGCACTTTCCATCTTCTGCAAGATAGATTGATAAAGCTTGAGAAGCTGCTTTGGTGCAACAGCTGAAAATTTCAGCTGGGGTAGGAGTGCTGGAGGGGTGTCAAGGCATCAGGGAAAGGGCAGAGATCCTATCTGTATCTGGAGTGATTCCAGCATGCCAGGGGGTGGCATCTTCTTTGCAGCCACCTGGAGCCATCATGGGGGAGAGGCAGGGAGAAATTCCCCCATGCAAACCCTGGGGGTCTGAGGGTGCCAGCCCTGAACCCCATTATCACAGGTGTGGACCCAGTGCCCAGCCTGCCCATCACGCCAGCCCTCACATCCCCTCCTTCCCACACACCTTGTTTCCATGTGTTCCTGATCACCTATTAATATTGGGCAGGATTTTCAACCTCCCACCCCACAGCCTCTCCCAAGCTGCTCCTCTCCTGCCCAGAATCCACTGCCANGTGTTCCAGCAACACAAAACCCTCTGGAGATGCTCTTTGGGGAGGGAGCTGTGAGGCCATCATGATGCCAGTGGTCCCCTCCCCTGCTCCTGCAGAGAGATGAGCAGTGCCCTGGGGACAGGTGGGTGCAGGAGGGAGGTTGCACCCTCTGGGCCACCACCACTTCCCTGGAAGCCACATCGTGTGGCTCCTCAATGACCCATGTCCTAAGGGCAGCCCCTCACCCTCTGATTTTGTGTTGGTGTGGGGATGGGGCAGGGCTGTGGGACATCCTCACTCCAGGAGTGATGCTGGAGGAGAAAATATTACATCTGCAGTGGGCTGAGTTGGAGCCTGATGGCTGCTGGGCTTTTTTTTGTTGTTGTTGTTGTTGCTTTTTTTTTTTTTTCCAAGAGATTTCCTAAGTGGAGCTGATCTTAAGAAATGTAATGCCAAATTCTCTCTCAAAGCCCAAAGCAGAGCAGACACTGACACCCAACCCCAGCGCTCGTCCCTCTGCCCTCTGACAGGGGCTCCAATGCAAAAGTACAAAAGCCTGGCTTATGAAAAAAAAAAAAAAAAAAGGCAAAATCAGATATTCATTATGCCTTTGATGTTCCATAAGAACAGTTGTGGCTTCTGCTTAGTCTCCGACGTCCGATTGACAATTGTTTATTAGTTTTAAAATAGCTGAAATTCATGTCAAACATTCCGCATGTTAGAAAAATGTTTATGAAGTGTTATCATAGTTTATTTAACTGTGAATGTTTAGGAAACCAGCATAAAATATAAGGGACCACACAAAGCTCTGAGCAGCCTCGGTGATGGTAGGCACAGCTTTATGGAGCTCAGGGAAGAGAGATGCCACCTCCAGCCTCATGGAGAGTCCATTTGTGTGAAATGCTCTCTGGGTATGTTGTTACCAGCCTAGGGAGACCAGAAAAAGGGGGTTCTGCCTAATTTTAAGGACATCCCTCCTAAAAAGTGTATTAAAGCGTTGCTCTCGGTTGCAATTTTTGCAGAAGTGGATTGAGCAATTTTTGCAGAACAGGACTGAGCACAGGTTTTAAATCAAGGAAGGAACTCTTCTGTGAGCCAGGAGGGGCTGTGAGTGCCCTGGGGGAGATTTCAGCTGCAGGCTGCTCATAGTCCTTCATCATTCCCAGTCACACCACCTGAGTGTAATATCCTCTGCATTAGTATTTATGGTGTCCAAGATACTGCAGATTTGGCTTTATAGCTGGGGAAAAAAGATGACTTCCTAGCAGGTTTGGATGAAATTTTAACCCTCCCATCTGCAGAGCTGTCATTTCCAGCTTAAGGCTGTGCTGGCAGCTGAATGTGCAGCCCAGATCTTTCCTTGGTCTTTCGTGTTAGGCTGGAGCTGGACAGGCAGCATCCTCCAACCCTGAGATGCCAAACAGGAGCCATGCAAGCAATTCCCATCCTTTTTGGACCTTATTGCTTTGCAGCAAAGTCTCCTTTGGCTCAGGATTAAATATGGCTCAGGATTAAATGAGCAATTGGTCCCAGGCTGACTCAGGAGTATCCCAGCAACCTGTTCCAGGAGCCCTGGATGTTAATTCCAGTGAAATATAGAATAGAACCACCCCACAAACAGTGCCCACCATCAGCTTCTTGTTGGAAGATGACATTTGAGAAATTCCCTGGTTTTGTGAGATTTCCCTTGAAACCCGTGGGGTTAGCAGCAGGAGAGGGGAAGGAAATGCTGGGTTGTTCTTCCCAGAGGCTGACAGAAGTGACACTATAGGAAGGGATATTTTAGTCATTGGGTTAGAATGCTTTTTTCCATTGATAAAAATGAACTTGGGGATCTTTTGGTTATTCCTGATCCCAGGTGAACCCAGGGAGTTCTCTGAGCCAAGGCTCAGAGGTCTTAATTTTCTGGCTTGCAGCCATTGACCCTGAAAAGAAGCTCTGATGCTGTGAGCTCTTCCTAGGACATTTCTCTAAGCCCAGAATCAAAAAGCAACAAATGGCACCCAGATTAATTGCTTTTGTCTCAAACATTTTAATTTGACAACAAAACATTTGCTCTTACATCTCTTTCATTTTTGCCTGTTGCCACATGAGTGGGTCTGGTTTAAGTAGCTTTGCTTGCTGTTGTTTTACAACCCAACATTATTTTGTGCCTGTATCTCTGACTTCTGGGGCCTGATTTTGTCCCCATTGAATAAAAAATTCCCCTGATTTCTGTGGATGCAGAAGAAGTCTGGAGACTCCCACATGGTCACTGGGGACCTTGGCTGGGTACAGCTGGGTCACTGCCCTTGCTTGCTGCCAGCATCACCAAAGGTTCCAGAACTTTACTTCCATGATTTTGCCATTCCTGTCACCTTCATCTGAATGTTTTTTTTTTTCCCCTACAATCATAAAATTTCCACTTTTAACATTTTAAACTCTTATTTCTCATAAAACCCCCAAGTATGAAAATGTCTTTTATAGAAATATACCATTAATGTATCTTTATGATGTGCAGCTGATGCTCACAGCATGGACTATGACTTTTTTATGTTCCCTACTTGTCCTTGAGACGTTTTATTTTGACACCATATCCTTACATTTTAAATTAAACCATATTTTTATTATCTGTGATATGCCAGCAGACAGCAGCGCCTTAAAGCTGTTGTACAGCTCCTCGTGTCCATCTCAGGGCACCTTCCCCTCTTCCTCCCCACTCCCCCCATCCAAAAAAAAACCAACCATGGACCGAGTTATCCCCACTGACAGCAATTTACAGTCCCCATTAATGGTCATATAAATTCCATTGGATCAAGGGAGCTTGGAGTATATGATATTCAGCCCAGCTAATAGCTCTGGGCTAATTGCCATCTCATGTTTCTGCTCCCTGAGCCTCACTGTTTATTACAGTTGTGCAAGCAAGAGGGAAAACAAGTTTCCAGGTTCTGGAGTCACCAAAGGAGGGCTGGGAGCTGCTGGCTCCAGTAGCAGGCAGAGGGCTGGAGGTGGCAGTCATTTCCCAGATTTAATGTGAGCAGCTTCTGCAGGGCTCTCCCCTTCCCCTCGGGAAACTGGATCGGTCCGATGGTCCTTCTGCAGGAGCAGGACGGGGAAAAAATAGTCAGTTTGGTGTTAATATGGTTATTGTGGCTTGAAGGAATGGTGAGGGGTTGGTGGCTTTTGTTCAAGCTGGGAAAATGCTGCATCTGCCTGTTAATAACCTGTATTTAATCTATTTTTAATTGGTAGCTTGAAAGCTTGATTTATACAAATGTTTATTGTGGAACCCTTGTTGGCTTGGAGAGCTGGGTTAAACAGGACATTTAGCATGAAATCTGCTGATAAATATGGAGTTTGTGTCAAAAGGAGTTTGGAAATCAGGACATTGCCCTGACTGAATAATAACCCACAGGTTATTTGAGGGATGCCAGACACAGCACCTTTAGGACTCAGATCCTCCTCACACGTGTCGTTTCACCAGGAATTTTTTTGGAATGGGGGTGTCTGTTGGAAAATAAGCTCAGTGCAGAACAAAATCCAAAGGGCTTTGGATTTTCCTAGGCAAGACCAATACTGCTTTAAGAGCTAGATTTTCAATCAAGCCTTTTTTTTTGGTCCTGCTTACACAGACAGCAGCCCAGCAAAGTTCTCAGGAAGAAACCCCCATGGTGGGGACAGCCCAGGCTGTGCCTCCTCCATCCCTCACTGCACTCAGCTGCCTCTCCCCCCCTCTCTCTCATTTGCTCTTTGCATGCCAATGAGAACACCAGAAAACCTTTTTATTTTAAGGAAATGGAAACGAATCTCCTCCATGGGTCACATTTTTAATAATTTGTGAGCTCACACCTTTCGTGTCAGCCATCCTGGCCCAACGATTGATTCATCCCACACCGTGCTGGGGGGGGGGGATTTGCTTATGGCACAATTAAGCCTGACAGGGTTATCAGATGACCTTTGGAAAAATTGGAAAGCACTTTCCATCTTCTGCAAGATAGAGGGGAATTTGCTTATGGCACAATTAAGCCTGACAGGGTTATCAGATGACCTTTGGAAAAATTGGAAAGCACTTTCCATCTTCTGCAAGATAGATTGATAAAGCTTGAGAAGCTGCTTTGGTGCAACAGCTGAAAATTTCAGCTGGGGTAGGAGTGCTGGAGGGGTGTCAAGGCATCAGGGAAAGGGCAGAGATCCTATCTGTATCTGGAGTGATTCCAGCATGCCAGGGGGTGGCATCTTCTTTGCAGCCACCTGGAGCCATCATGGGGGAGAGGCAGGGAGAAATTCCCCCATGCAAACCCTGGGGGTCTGAGGGTGCCAGCCCTGAACCCCATTATCACAGGTGTGGTACCCAGTGCCCAGCCTGCCCATCACACCAGCCCTCACATCCCCTCCTTCCCACACACCTTGTTTCCATGTGTTCCTGATCACCTTGCAGCATGTCCAAACCTAGTAATATTGGGCAGGAGTTTCATCCCCACAGCCTCTCCCAAGCTGCTCCTCTCCTGCCCAGAATCCACTGCCAGCCCCAGCCCTTCGCTGACTGGCTCAGCTCAGTGGCTTTCATCCTCCTCATCCCTCCCAAAACATTTGCTTTGACTATTTGTGGAGCTGGCCCAACCTTCTTTCAATATATATATATTTTTTTTTAATTTAAAAAAACCCAAAAATCTATGCTTTTCTGCTACATTTTTTCCCCCAGAAATTGCAGCAGGGCTGAAATTCTCTTTACGTGAAATTCTTGCATTTACTGAGAAATGGAAGGCAGGGCAGGGGGAGGAAATGTGCTGGGCTGGGAAGGATTAGCAAAAAGTTCCCCTCGTGGCAGCCTGGCCATGGGGCTCTTCTGTCGCTTAGGGGGCAGCCAGGTCCTTTTGCCAAACTCTTTGCACCACTTTCCACTTGCTCTGTTAAACATGCATTGATTTTTAGCTTTCAAAATTGCAGAAATGAATGCAGAACGTGCAGGAGGATTCGTTGTAGGACTGGGCGAGTGGGCTGAATGGTCCCCAGCCACAGTCAAGTGACTTCTCCACACCTATTTTTTTCCAGTTTATTTATTCCTGGGAGCATTGCAATCACTCTTACAATACCCTGTGCTCTTTCAAACTTGCAGATATGCAGCAAACAACCCTGTTCCCCTGCAGTCAAGTTCATGGGAGGATTTTCACCCTCAGCCTGCTCTCACCATATTTTACCAGGCTTCTTTTTTCACTGTATCCTGCAGCCCTATCCCAAACTCTGGCTCACCATGGGGTCACGAGCAGAACCAAAAAGGGAAGGGAGAAACAGCCAAGCCAAAGGTGCTGAATGAATTCAGGGTTTCACTTTTGTGATTTTGCAGTAACCCAAGTTCACTAAATTGATTTTCATAGTAATAAAAGCTGAACACTCCTAACCCCCAAAGTGATAAACGTTTTACTGCTGTTTAGAATTTATATTTTATTTCTAGTCTTTTCCTTGGATATGCCCTGAGGGGGAGCATTTTATGTGCAGCTCTAGAAATGAACTGAGTGCAAATATTTTTATTTTCTGCTAAGCATCAAAATTTTAATGCATTCTCGTGAGACCAAAGGCACTTCTTAACAGTACAGTGAGCCAGCAGAGCAACCTGCCTGCTTAGATTTGGGTTTTTTTCTGAAGAAAAACCAATATCAATAAAAAAGCTGGGCACTACACACTGGGCAAAGCAATAAATACCAATCTCTATGGTGACCCTCTCGTTTCTCGATGTTCAGATAGAATTAATCAGGTTTTTTTCTGTCTTTGTGAGTCCCTGTAATTCCTATTCTCTGGGCCTGGGGACAAGATATTGAGGTGCCTCAGAAAGGATCATTTGTGTCCCTTTGGTTTTAGATCAGCATTTTCTAGTTTAGAGCTGCTCAGGGCCAGGTTTTATGCCTGGTGGGTTGGACTGGTGCTGGGCTCACTTCTACCCATGGAGAAGCTGATCCACCTTCTTAATTGGAGCTATTAAATTCTAGGAGAGCATGGAGAAAGGACATGCAACACTCATTTAGAGGCTTGGGAAGTTCCAGGATGTTGAAGTTTAAAATAACAGGGTGGTGATGGAGGAGGAAACTATTTTGAGAATGCTGAAATGTTGGAGCTATAACTCTTCTCCCCTCACAAGTCCCAGATGGCCAGATTCATGGCAAAAAAACTACACCAGGCTTTTTATGCAGAGGGATAAAGGAAGAAATACATATAAATGGTAATAATGCTCTCTAAAACATCCTGGAAATATTCCTTCTGTAAAATGTATGTGACAAGCACAGATGACATCTCGTAAGGTGACCCAGATGAGTGATGTGGCCATCCCTAGCACCACAGCAGTGACCTCTTCATGGCACGTGATGCCATCCAGGAGAAGATGTTCAGCTGTGTCTGGGGATCTCAACACAGGCTGGGGAGCTGGGTGCTGGATTTGGACAAGTTCTCTTGAGCATTGCAAATTCCCAAAAACCTTGAGATGGGCAGGAGGCACCTTCTTGGTGCCTTTTCTCCAGGCAGTTGATGGGCTGCCAGGGCTCTACTCGTGCTCTCTCTCCTCAGAAATGCTTCGTTTGGGCTCTCTTTTATTTTGTCATTAAGAGGGACTTCTCTCCTGCAGCAGCAAAACAAGGGCAGGATGGGACTTGGAGAAATTTCCTTTTGCTTGGCACCAGCTCTGGAAAGGCCCTCCCATCAGCAGAGCCACAGAATGAGCCATGCTGAATGAGTCAAAATGTTAATTAACACAAACATAAATTCAGAAGCTGTGCCTGGATGATGATGGTTGCCCCCCCCCCTCCTTCCCCCCCCCAGCTACCATGAATTCCTCCCCCTCATCATCATCACATCTTCTGGCTCTCTCCTTCATTAGTTTTTATGTGATGATTGAGCACCACTGTTAGCCAAAAAAAAAAAAAAAATTATCAGTGCTCATGTGCATGCACAGCAGGCTGCAAGTGAGGGTTGTAAAACATGAAGCAATTCCTGCTGCAAAGCTGTCACACAGCTGAAGAAATATCTCCCTTGTTTCCACTGAGGACTGAGTGCTCAGAGAGGCCTGAAAACTGATGGGGAGCTCTTGACTTCTGTAGGAAGAAAAAAAAAAAAAAGCACAAGAGTCAGGTAAAATGAGAGGAGCAGCAGCTTCTGGGCAATCAATTAGGGCATCCCAGCCAGAAGGAAGAGGGGCATCACCTCCTGTTGCCCAGAGCTGACATGTCTCCTCTGGGGTGCCTTCTCCTGTCCATCAGTGTTCATTCAACACCCTCCTCTCACTTTGAATTTTGGGGACTCTGAATCAATCACCGTGGGGCCAAGGGTCTGACACTGCAGCCTCTGGGTGGGCTCAGGGCTTTTCTTTGGTCACCAGGCAAGGTTACACGACTGCTGAAGCCTTTATGTATCATCATCAGTGCCTTGAGTTCCCCAGGCAGGAGGTCTGGCAGCCCTGCAGGTTGGGCACTCACCCTGAGCACCAAGAGCCAGAGGAGCCCTTGGGGAAGAGCAGAATTAAGCTTCAAAAGGGATTTCTGGAGAAGGATGGGGGCTCTCCAAAGCTCCTGAGCTGCTGCTGCTGCTGTTGCCTTTGCTGGGTTTGCCCTGGGATGCTGAGCAGAAGGGAACATGTTAAGTGTCCCAGGCACTGACAGCTGATGGTACACACAGCCTAGATAGCTTGTTCCAAAGATAAATGAGGGAAAACATCTCCTTGAGAGAAAACACAGGATTTCTCCCTCTGCCATTCTTCATCCTAGCTGACTCCTGATTTCCATCACCTGGCCCACCATGGGGGCTTGCAGGGCACAGTCTCCTTCCCTGCCAAATTGTTGAAGTTTCCTCTAGACTGTGTGGGTTTTAGGGGGGAAAACTGGTTCCCTGTGGTATTTTCTGGGGTTTTTGTGTGCAGTGGTGGCTCTTACAAGACAAGGTCTTGGTGCCATGGCACACCTTGGGCCACCACTTGCTCCTCTTTCTCTAAGCACCTTTCTGCACTCTGCAGTACAGAACAATTGTGAAGGTTTTTTCTTTGGCTTCTAGAGAAAGGAAACATTTCTGAATCTAAACCAAATATTCAAATTCCTGCTTTCTGGCATCCAAAGAAACCCAGAGGATTTTATTTCTGAGAAAAAAAAGTGCTCGAGATTGAGAAGTGGTCTGCACAGGTTAAATACAGAGAAAGGAGCACACAGGGGCTTAAATGAGCAAGGACCTTAAGAATAATCTTCATTATTTAAGACTAAATGCACTGAACAACACACTGGGAATTTTTTGTCCATCTGACAAGAGTTTGGATCAATTTGTTCTGCCTTTGCACCACCATCAATTTCCACTCCCAAACCATGAGTGCTGCCGGGGGAACCTGCCTGTCAGGGGAGGCTGCAAGCTCTGCCCCAAAACTTCTGGTCTCATTTCCAGTCTTCACAGAGGAAAAAAAAAACCCAGAGGCTCTGCAGGCCTACAGAGACCAGTCCCTTTGCCTGGCTTATCCGTGTCTTTTCTCACTGGTGGTGGGATCTGGGACCCCTGAGGAGATCCCTCACACTGAGCATCAGGAAAGCGTCTGAGCGCACATCAGGGATGGATGGGGTGATCGGGCACAAAATCTGCCTCTGCTGGCCAAACCCTGCTCCCACCGCAGACGGCTGGAGGGCTTCATGTGTGCCAGTGCAGGCAGACTTTGCTTCCTAAAATAGCTTTTTGGGGTTGTTGCTCCCCAAGGTGTCAGCGTGATGCTTTGTTATGACGGGCGGCGCTGGCCCGTTACACCGCGGGCTGTCTCCCCCGATAAGCATCACAGGGACTAAACAAGCTGCAGGAAAATTAATTGGAAAACTGCTTTGGTTCTCCCCCCCCTCCCTGACTCACAGCCCTACGTAAACACCTACCCACCTTAAGGTCAGTGGCTGCCCAGAGTGACAGCAGAGCAGAGTCTCCCTGGCCGTGTGTTCCTGCGAGTCGTTTTCATTTGCCCAGAGTGCTGTGAAGGATTTAAATTCAGGATTTTGCACTGGTTTTTCTTTATCTTCTCTGTTTCTTTAGTACCCACGAAAGCCAAAAATAAATGGGGCATCTGTACCCCACAGCTCTGCAACCCTCTCTTGGCACAGATGCACAGATGCCCTCTCTTGAGTTTCTGTAGCACTGAAATGTGGCCACTGCCACCCATCCTTTGGGATAGGTCCTGGTCCACCAACAGCAGAGACAAAAGGGATCAACCACTCCCAAACCAATGAGATCAGCGTCACCAACGAAGCAAGAATTGGCTTCAATTATTTCTCTGCAATCTTTCTTCTTGGTTTATCTTCAGGAGTGGTTTGAAGCTGCAGGGATGGGTCTCTGCACCCAACCAGAGCCCATGTGGCCATCAAGCTCCTGCTGGGATTTGCATCCAGGTCCTGCCAGAGAACAGCAGAGACACTGAGATGGGGGAAAAAGGTTCTTGAGAAAGGAAAGGGCTCTACTGTATCCAGATCTAGATTAATAAGTGAACCATTCATCTGATAGGGACACGAGGGAAGTTTGCAGGTATTCAGGCCCACTGCAATCCAGTAACACCACTTGGCTTTATCTCTTGCCCGAGTAACACAAACATTTACGGAATTACATTTTAAGGCTTTTAAAGGTGTATTTAGAACATGTTTTCTTTGAAGTGTTATCTTTGCATGCTGATAAAACCCATGTTTAGCTGCCTCGCAAGGAGCACTCGAAAACTCTCTGTCCAGAGATATTTCACTTTTTTGGGGGCAGGGACAGGGCAGCCTCCGGGGGGGGCCGTGCTCCAGTCCATCCCATGGGTGCTTGCCATGGCCCTTTCCCAGCAGAGACATGGTGTTTGCAGGGAAAAAGCAGTGGGAGGTCTGCAGTGGTGGGACTGCTCAATGCTGGGGGTCGTTGAGCTGTGGAGGTGGGTAAGGTCCTCAGGGATCAAGAAGTAATCCCAGGGCTGTGAAGCTTGAACACAGTGAACCAAGAGCCCTGGGTTTCTGCAGGCATGAGCTTCGTTTCCCTCTCTGGGAGCTTTCAGGAGAAGGGAATGAGCACAGTGAAACAAATGACTTCACTCCAGGCTGGTTCCAGTTAACATCCCCATCCCTCCTCCCAGCCCTGCCCAGAGATGAAGACATTGTTCAACAGCTCATCACTCACCGGCAGGCTCCGAGCAGGCAGCCAACATGCATACCCCAAGCCTCATCCTGCAGGCAAAAGATTGACCCAAAGCTCCTTGAGATCCATGGAAAGGCTCCAGTGGATTTCTATGGGTCTTGGATCACAGCAAATGTTGGCAAACTCCGACAGAGCTAATGGGAATGTTGCTGGCAGCACAGGCTGACGGGTCAAGCAAAGGGAGAAAATTAATTCATCAACCAAGAGGATTTGTCTTCCCTTGAAGTTTCCAAGGAGTTTCTTAGCGGGGTACCCATTAACATAACTTTGAGGGAGGAGAGCTGCTTCTCTTCGTGCCATTTGAAATACCAACAGCTCCAGATTGGCAGTAGTGGTATAGCAAACAGCTCTGGGAGGGGTGTAAATACCTCTCCCCATCCCCTTCGCCCCTTTTCTGGTCCTCCCCAGCTCCCTGCCGGCTGTCTCGCTCCTGACCTCCACCCTTGCCTGGAGCCAAAATCTTGGTGCTGGATCCCGGCCACGCTCACCCCAGCCCTGCTCAGCCACCCTCGTGGAGTTGCTTTCATTCATTTTCTTCCCCTCAAAGGTACACACAACCCCTCACCCCTCCAAAAATCACCAGGCACAACTCGTCTGAACACGTGCCCAACCCGAGAAGCCTTTGGCAACCGCACGAAGAAATCGATTTGATAAAAATGAAAACCATTTCGAGGAGGGCGGAGGGGGGGGGGGGGNNNGGGGGGGGGAGGGAGGAGGTGGGAAGGGAAGCAAAAGCAAATGCAAAAATAATGTGCAATCCAGGGCCCATGTGATCACCTGGCAGGAAGAGGCATTTGCAAACCAAGGCATAAATCATGGGGCTGGAGCAGCCGGGCCAGGCGTGGATGCAGCCGGTGAAGCCCTTTGCCTTCAGCTGTGATTTGTGTGGTCACTTCTGCAAAGAGCAGTGAATGGGAGCTGCTCTTCCTGGGTGATGGAAAGGAATTTGTTAAAATGCTTCCCAAAAGCAGTTGCATGAGGACCAGGCTCCTGGGAGGCACCCGACAGCACAGGGATGTGGTGGTTTTCTTGGGGTGGGTGTGCTTGGACCATTCCAGGAGGATGTTGGGGAGAGGAGGGAGGGTTTGCAGGAGCCATCGCCCCATCCCCTCGTGTTCCCAGCGTGTGTGCTGAACATCTGCCAAGAAGGGACCCTGCAAAGATTAGGACTGGACAGTCACAGTATGGACACAGCCCTTGGGTCAAGAAGTTGGCCCAAGGAAACCACATTCCCCAAAGGAGCTTTGGCACTTGGGGAAGGAACCGTGACAGCCATCCCTGCAAACACGTGGGGATGATGCTGTCTTTTATTTGAGCTTGTGAGGAAGGGACATAAATCAGGGACTCTCCCAGCTCAAGCTGTGGCATTGCAGAGCTGCCTGTGTCACACCAGAACTGGTCCCCAGGGCCAGCCTTACAGTTCCAAAGGTTTTGGCCCCCCAAGGAGAATATAACTTTGGTAGGACCAGCTTGGCAATTTGTTTGGGTATGTGCAGTGTTTGTTTCTGTCCCTTTTTTCATCTTCTGCATTGGGGAAACACCTAGGAGAACATCTTGTAGGGTTTTTTGCAGCCTAACTTGGTGGAAATCATCTTTTTCTTGCCTAGAGTTGATCAATCACCACTGCAAACCAAAGAATGGGCATTTCTATGTTTTTTCTGAAAAATGTCTGTAGATACCAAGAGACTGGTGAGAACCCAGTGGTACCTCAGTGGTACTGGCTGCTTCACACCTGGTTTGACATTCATTCTTCCCGTGCCACCTGGACTGAGGCAAATCATCTCTGCCTGCCTTTTATTGTGGTGTGACCACTTCATTGCTGGTTTTCCATTATGGGGAAGAGGGTGTGGAATCAGAGTGAGGAAAAAAACCACTTTTGGCACTTTCAGGGTTTGTACATTGGTTATTCAATTCAGTTGCTGCCACAGACGACAGCAAGGAGAGCCAGGAAGAGGACATCTTTCTTTACAAGGATCTGTGCCAGAAATGAAGTTCAAAATAAGCTTTCTGCTCTTTAGGACTGAGATATTATTGATGAATTAATTACAAAGGGATAAATGACATCGTTTTGTATTATGGATAAACCATTTAAAGCCTACCAAAAATAAATAAATAAATAAATAAAAAGAGCTGTCATCCTTCCCCAGCTCTGGAGAGCAGGAGCCTCTCCAGTAAAAAGCTTTGCTAACAAAGCAGTTTTGAAAAATATTTACTGTCAGAGTTCCTTCAATTGACATTTGCATCTTCTGTAATTTGCCAAACTCTGTGTACTTGGAGCTGGTTTTATGGGACTATAATTTACAGGAGGGGTTTTTCTTTCACTTCTCAGTGTCTGCTTGAAAAAAAGCAAAGCATCTTTGGCTCCGAAATTCACACTTAATTTTTTATTTCTTTTTGGCCAAGGGAGGAGGGAGGAGCAAGGGCAAATGGATATCACAGGAGACAGAGCTGAAATGGAGGAGTAAGAGATAGGAAGGACTGCTAAGTGTAAAGTTTCTCAAACTATGGGTCATGACCATTTAAAGCAGGGTCCTGCCCAGTTCAGCTGAGAAGGAGCCAGCTGAAAATGGACCCATCTCCCCTCTCCCCATATTGAATAAGATTTATCTGGGGCAAGAGCAGCAGTTGGGATGGGAACACGGGCTGGAAGAGTGGCTGCTCATCCTCCATCCCTAGGAAGCAGGAGCCAACTGTGAACACTACCTGCACTTTTTTTTCTGAGGGAAAAGGGTTAAAAAAAACCCCCAAACCCTAATTGTATGAATCTCCCTGCAGAGGGAGAGAAAGGCAGAGGTGGAAGGGAGGTGAACCCCAGCCCATCCTCACTGTCCCAGCCTGGGCTGAGCTGCTGCATGAAGATGAATGAGTCAAAAAGAGGGCATTTTTGTAAAGTCTGAAAAATGCTGAATTACTGGGAGAGAGGGGGAAAACTTCTGGCACAGCCCAGTCCTTGGCATCAGGCACCAGTGTGCCCTGCAAACCCCCCCATTCCACAGAGCCAGACTTTGGTTTTTAGGGTATTCAACTCTCAGATGTTGGGCTGTTGGGAAAATCTGAGCAACAGCGATGGGAACAGGTGAATTTAGGTGGGATCATGAAAACTTACAATGTGCTTCCCAACTGGACAGGTTGTGCCAAAGCCTGACATTGACAGCTACGTTTCCATCATCCTTTTTTGCTTCATTGAGAACAGCTGCCACCCAGTTTGCTGGTGTCTTTGTACTCTCCTGCATGTCTGCAGCACCTTGGAAGGCAAGAGCTGCTCACCCAGGTTTTTCAACCCAGATGGTGCAGGTTTAAGAAGGTGAAGGCAAACTGAGCCAGAGTGGAAAGGACTCATCTGCTTCTCCTTCCAATTGAGAGAAAAATTACAGCTAAAGGGCAAAGCAACAGTAGTGGGAGGAGGTCTGGGATATGGGTGCAGCTTGTCAGCGTGTGTCCAGGACCAAAGCTGGCAGGGCTGGGCCAAAAAGAAGGGAAAGAGGGTTTTTTTGCATTAAATTTTCCCACTTTCTGGGACAATATATTGTCATTTTGAGAGGTGGCAATAAAAAATGGCTGGCTCCTCAATTTCTGGGTGACTCGAAGTTAAACTGCTGGTTTTGCAGAGCATGGTTGCCAGCACTGGAGTGACACTGGCCACAGGCTGGACCCATCCCTGCTGCACAAAGGAGCCCAGGGTGCCACAGCCACCCTCAGCTGCAGCTTCCAGGGCCATGAGCCAGATCCAGTGCCTTCAACAAGTGGCTCCAATCTCTCAACCCAGCAGCTTCAAGGGGAATAATGATATTTACCCACTTCAGAGCAAAGAGCTGGGTGATGTGCAGGTGAGTTGGGCTGTGCTAGCAGGATGGGTTTATCTCCCATCACCATCTGTATGGAGACTGGGACCTTCAACTCAGGAAAGATCTGCCCAAAAAGTTAAACACCCCTTCCAGAAATAGCTTTTCCCTGCCCACAGCACTGCCGTGATGCTCTGAGGTCTGGGAAGTGACATCCTTTGCTGTGAGCTGAATTCTTTCGAGGTTTCCCCAAATTCATCCTCTGCCTTGACAGGCATTTTGCTCCAGTTTGCTGATTATGATGGGAGGCTTGCAAGCAGTGAGATCAGTGAGATGACTCAGGGAAGCTGAGTTGTACTCTCTTAAAGCAAATAGCAGGAGGAAAACTTGAGTAAAAATTGAATGTGTTCAGTCTGTACCAGCAGTGTTGCTGCAGTGGCTGCCCTTCTCCCAGCTGATCTGCTTAAATATCTTTTAGTCGTAACAATTCAAGGTGGGCAATGCCTTAAAACAAGCTTTTTTCCAAGCAGATTTCCAAGATCCGTGGGTGTCCAGGGTTAAAGCAGCTCCTTCAGGCGCCTTCCCGAAGCCTGCGAGCAGCCTCTGGTGGCTGCTGTCTGCAATGTCCCTCGGTGCTGCTCTGCCATGGGGTGGCTTTAGGGGGGGGACAGCATCATTGCCCCATTGCAACACCTCCAGGTTGGGCTCCTACAGCTCCACTTCAGGGTTTTTTTGCCGTGTTTCTGCCTGTCTGCTGCCGAGCATCATCCTCCCCAAAGGAGCCCAGAGATGGACCCAGGGGTCGGTGTCTGCTGTTGGATCAGGTTGGATAAGTCCTGTGGAGTCCACGGGAAGATTTTATTCCACTGTTGGATTCACACGTGGCATGGACAGCTCTGTCCAACTCGTTTTGCTTCCCAGCAAACCTGTGCTGGTGGAGCAAAAATGTCCAAGCCCTGCAGACAAAGCAAGAGGATGGCAAGCCAGGAAAAATGTTTCTTAAATCTGAAGTGACTGTTACCAAAAGTGAAAGAGAGGAGGTGGGAGGACACCCTACACGGGCTTTTTCATGCTGCATCTCCAACATGAGATGACCAAAGACATCTGGAGCTTTGGCCTTCAGTTGCACTGAAGAGACTTCTGCCTCCTGGGCTCCTGTTTCATTTTATTTGGCCTCAAAATACTCATCAGAATGGGGTCCCAGGGAGTTACATTATCCAGTGGGGAGGTGCATGCTGAGGGTGAAGTTGGCTCCAGTATCACTGAGACATGGTGCTGGCACCATGGGGTAACCTCAAATTGGGCACTGGGCTCTGCTCCCTCTTCACCTCATCCCTCTTGTCCCTAAGTGGCTGTTAATGACACCAGGATCCTTTAGTTCAGGCCTTCAGGGCACTAATGGGTTTTAAGGTCTCAGCAGCCTCACCTGGTGCTTCCACCCACACCCATGGCCCAGGAGCCCAGTTCAGCCCAGTTAATCCCAGTTAATCCCAGTGTGGAGCTCTGAGTCTCTGTCCCAGCAATGCTGCAGGATGCTGGTTTCTAGCTCAGCCCATGTCACCATGAGCTCACCTGGTGATCGGGTCTCTAGGATGAACCTGCTTGTGATCTCCAGCCCTGTCCTGCTTCTTGCTCAGGTACTGCAGTCCTGTCCTGCTGGCATTGGCTTCCAGCCCATGGAGAGGATCCCTCCTTATAGTCTCTGGGTGTCTTTAGTCCCCTGTGGTGGCCTCTTCATGTGTTTTCATGGAGTTCTTTAATGAAGCAAGAATTTTCCCTATTCTGTGGAAACCTGGGGAGGGCAACCTACCTCTGTAACAGGTATTATTTTTGGTGACCAGCTTCCCCTGGAAGCCTAACTTCCACTTGTCCTCTGATTTGGGGTGAGGGTCATCATGAACCAACTCAGGGAATGGGTTTTCTCACCATCAAACCCATTTCCTCATGACATAGCCCAGGCTGATTCTCTCAGGCCAATTAATTTGTTCTTCTTTAATGTGTTATCAGGCAGCCTGCTGCAAAAAGGTGGTAGGAAAACCACGTTGGTTGTTTTTTCTGCTAGCAGGAGAGGGAGGCTTTTTCCCTCCTTTGAATCCTATTTTGATAGATCTCAAAGCTGTGGGCAACTAACAACCAGCTTTGGGAATAAGGGCTTGGGGAACAGCAGCAGTGTGAGCCCTGGCTGGGGTGGGGGGTGGCAGAAGATGGAGGTGGCTCCTGTGGAGCTGGGAACACAGCCCTTCCTCTGGGGTTTGGATCTGTCCTGAGAACACAGCCCTTCCTCTGGGGTTTGGATCACATCCTTTCCATCAGCAAACAGGCTGAAACCTATTGAAGGTCCTGCTTGTCCTGCACAGCAGTGGTAACAGCTGGAATTTGGCAGGGCCAGAAGTGGGCTTGTGAAGGGAAAAATGAACTCACAGAGAGAATGAATTCAGGAGAGGACCTATGTTATTTAAAAAAAAAAAAAGAAAAATACGCATTCTGTCTAATGCCTAGAGCCTGCTCTGAACACCCACCCTGGCAAATACCCTCCCCCAGGTTTCTCACAGGTTCAAGGCCCTTTCCTGGCAGCACTTGTCCATGGTGACTATGGAGGGATTCCTGCCCAGAGTCCAGCTGGTGCTCATCCCCTTCAGCAGCTGATATATTTTGGTAGCAGCCTCTGACAGCTCCAGCTCTGAACCTGATTGCTTTTTCCCAGAAGCAATTCTCTGATGGCTCCTTTCCTGTGCTGCCCATTGCAGCCCTGGTGCTGCTGAGCTCCCCCCTGCCCTTGCAGTGATGCTCTCCCATCTCTCTGACTTTCCATCTGCAGCTGTGTGTCTCTTTCTCCATCAGAAACCTCCAGGTTGCCTTAGTGCTTTTACGTTTCTTTGCTTAGAAAATTTCTTCTTTTCTTTTCTTTTTTTTTTTTTCTAGAAAAAACAGCTTGAAATTAATTGTTTATTTCTATTCGAGTTCCCAGTTGTAAAGAAACTGATGTCCTGTCCAGATTTCTTTTGTTTTTTCAGCCTAGAAGCAAAGCAATCCTTGGCATATTTATGCCTCCTGTGAGCAGTCCCAGTCACCTCCAATAGACACCTGCAAGGTAAGGTGTGGATTATTTCCAAGTGCATCCCCTTCTTCTCCCCAAGAAGTGTCCATTCTGTCCTTTTGTACACCAGCACAACCCTGCCAGGCAGCTGCTCCTGCCTTGAGTCTCCTCAGTGCCCACAAGCAGCTGCTCCCATGAAACCCTCCTTTCTGGTGTCTCCCTCTTTCTGGTGTCTCCCTCCTTTCTGGTGTCTCCCTCCTTTTTGGTGTCTCCCTCCTTTTTGGTGCCTCTCTCCTTTTAGTGTCTCCCTCCCCAGTGCCCCTGTGGGAGATGCTGCATGGCTCATGTCCCACCTCAGTGGTCTGGCTGCTCAGGTCACCTCCCCAAGCTCCCCATCTGCCTGTCACACCACTGCCACTCCCAGGAGATCACCAGGCTGGTCACAGCATGGATATCTTGTCCCTGTGGTTGGCATTAATTCCACCACCACAAACACCACTCTGAGGCACCAAACCGTATCAAGCAATCAATCTCCAATTCCCACATCCCTCAGTAAAGCAAAAATCCCAAAAGGGAAGAGAAAGGGAAGGCCAAGAGCTTCCCTCTGCCCGTTTCCGATGGCTCATGAGGAGCCTTGGATGGCAAGCCATCCCCTCAGCCCCTTGCTCTGTCCCTCTTGCAGGGGAAGGAGCCAGGAATCTCATGCATCCAGAGCAACCACGGAACAGTCCCTACAGGTCTGCCGAGGACCACAGCTCCCCGAGCAGCTCCCTGTTTACCTGCCACCCATTTCCATGGCGTGGGCGGGCAGCAGCATTCCTGGGAGCCCCGGCTGCTCCCTGCCTGCCTGCCCGACCTCTCCCTGCAGCCGGGCCTGGCAGCAGAGCTGCAGATGGGCTCTGAGATTGCTGCAGGGAAATGCTGCCAAGGATGCTCAGAGTGGCACTCTGCTTGCTTCAGGAGCCAGCTCAGCAGCCGGGGTGTAAACAGGCAGGGTGATATCACTGCTGGTGGATGGATGTGAGGTGACATTGGTGGAGGAGCTGAGGACCAAGCTCTGGAGAGCACCATTCAGCAGTGGTTTTATGAGCTGCCTTCCTCTGGCAGGATGAGTCAAAAGAGGAACTCAGAGCTCCAAACCCCTTCTCTCAGGAGTTCTCCCCATTCACCAGCCCTGGAAATACCCCAGGCACCCTCCCCACCTCAGCTGTCCTGTTAGGCAACACGGATGCGTCCTTCCCCAGCACGGGGCTGAGCTGGGAGGTGGCTGCAGCAGCACAGCAAGGCAGCTCCTGGCCCAGCAGAACTTGCTGTCTGGGTCTCAGCTATGTAAGCAACAAGTTTTTATTGGTTTTTTTTTCATTGTTCCATGCTGAAAGGGAGCAAAGGTACCTCTTGCTTTCCCAGCCCCACCACTGTCAGCAGCAATGCAGGGGGAGGTTGTCCCAGCCCAGCCTGGGCAGGGGGAGCAGTGCCAACATTTTCCTGGGGGATGCTGAAAGAGCTGCACTTCAAAGGCTCAGGACGTGTCCATGTTGCCTTTGGCTTCACCAGCCCACGGTTTGAGGTGGAAGCTGCTTGTGTCAGCAGCTGGAGCTGGGAGGCAACCTGGGCTGAGCTGGGGCTACTGGCCAGGATCAGCACCCAGGTCACCCAGACTTTCCTCACTGGACCCCAAAGCATCCCCAGACACTGCCAAGTGATCCCAAGAGGCAGCCTTGGACCACGGGCTTTCATCTTGAACTTGCAAGTATCCATTTGTGTCAGTTTGGGCACTTTCCTTCCCCTCTCCTGAGCATTTTTGGGCTGGGGGCTGCTGGTGCCCTGGGCCGTGCCACTTCAGGTTCAGAGGAGGATGCTGTCAGGTTTGATTTTTCTCATTTCTCTTCCTCTCCAAAGGAGCCAAGTTACATAAAACACAACAAATTCCCATCTTAATGGTGGATGAATTATTTAAATGGGTCTGTTTGCTAATGTGATTGACTTCAACCAACAGCACAGGTTGAACCGTAATTATGGGAAAACAATCAAATCTCTATCTGGGTTCACACCAGACCGGTCCTGCCGCTTTTCTTGTGTTAGAGCAGAACCTGTTGGGTGGCTTTACTTAAGCTGAGCCTCCTTTCTGCTGCTGGGGCAAAGAAACGTAAACCAGTAGAGCCAGTCAGACTGCAAAGGAAAAAAAAAAAAAAAAAAAAAAAAAAAGAATTATGGTTTATTGTCTGTGCAAGTTCACCCACACTGCTCACTCCTGTCTCCCGTGTCCCAGATGACCGTCGCTTGATCACAACCCAACTGAGCCCGAGGAGTGGAGGGAGAGACACCAAGACAGTCCCTGAATGTAAGTATTGTGCCTACACTGGGCTGTTTGTCTGTCCCCGGGCATCCTGGGACAGAGGGAGTTGGCAGGAACCAAGCAGGGAGAACTGCCCAAAAACTGCCCAGCAGTGTGCCGGGGGGAGAGCTGTCACTGGGGGCTGGAGGCCAGAGCTTGTTCCAGCTCCAATCTGATGGGCAGAGGTTGTCGTGTCACGGGCTGGCTTGCTTTTCTCTCTCTTCTCAGAGTTTATGGAGGAACTTTGGATTTTTCTAGCAGCTGGGGGGTGCTGGCTTGCTGCAAAGCGGTGGCTCCGGGGGGAGTGGAACTGGGCCAGCCCGGGCTGCATGGCCCCTGCCCACCCGGGACCAGAGGGCTCTCTGCTCTGCCAAATCTTCTCTGGTGTTTTCTGTTTGAGCATGAAAGGTAACTAGGTACCTCTGGAGTCTGAAATGCAAAGAAATGGGATCCAGCTCTAGTTTGGGTGAAATGGAATAGCAGTGGCAGGGGCAGAGGAGTCTGGGGGTGTTCAGGGCTCGGGAGAGTCCTGGGGAGTAGTCTGGTCACCTTTGCATCTGGGGAGCAGGGACCAGAGGCACCAAACCCCAACAATGTGTCTGAGCAAACATCAGGCTGTGCCATCACCCTGGTGGGAGCAGAGTCACCAGGTCTGTGGCCATGCTGGGAGCACAGGGGTGGCAGCAGGGCCCATCCTGGGTGTCAGTGCCCAGCTCCAGGGGGGCATCACCCCCACACCCCCAGACCTACCTCCCAGACAGCATCTCACACAGTGCTGACCTGTGCCAGGCCAGACTTGGTAGCAAATAACTTTCTAAGGGACTAGGGGGCTCCTTTTCCACCCCTGGTTTCCCTCCTTAAGGTGTGATGCTTCAGGGGGGTTCTTGTCCCCTCCCGGCTCTCACCTACCTTGAATCTGGTTGAAGGCAGCAATGGTGGAATTGCTGCAGGGAGGAGACTGTGTCCACACAAGCTGCTTCCTTGCACAGGGATTTTGCTGCTGTGGGTTGGACTGTCCCCACTGCCTGCTTCTTGTCCCCTCTGCTGGTCCCATGATGGGGAATGTCCCGAGAGGACTTAGAGGTGAGGTGCCCACAGATCCTCCCATAGCTTCAGTGGAGGACACAGGACACTGATGTGTTCCCAGCCTGGGAAGGAAAATGTCCCCAATATCAATATTTCACCAAGCATTTGGGACAAGCAGAGGTGCCTCAGCCTTTAAAGATACCTGGCTGTGGCTGACCCACTTGTTGGACAGCACAACGTGGGGCTCAGCTCGTAAGAGAGGAGCCATCTGTGATGCCCCAGAGGGACTGAAGCCCAAGTGGAGCAGAGCTGTGATGGAGAGGATCAAGCCACCCCTTGATCTGGATCAGATGGAAGTATTAAGCTGGCAGAGATCTGCCCAGCAAGGTGGGGGAATGTTTTCCTGTACAAGGTCATCCTAGGAGCAGATATTTCCCAAATGTGGCATCTCCTTTGAGCTTTGCCTTCGATCCACTCAGGACCAAGGGAAAGGGTGACTGTGTCCCTGCTGACCTGCAGACATGGGCTGGTTTTGGGGACTGTGCTCAGGAGAGGACTCGCTGTGCTTGGCAGACACCCCTGCAGCTGGGTGGGCAAAGCCACACTGAAGGGGTTTCTCTTCCAAATCAGAGATGTTGGGCACTTTCACTGCCCAAAAGCAGGGAGGTCAGAAGGACCTTCTACCTGAATCAACGTGAGCTGCAGGGATTCCAAAGGATGGAGATTTGGTGGAAATAACCCTTGGCATCTTGCATCAAAGCTTCTCCAGGGCTTTCAGAAGCAGCTCACCTGATGCAGCCACCCAAGACCAGGGGCATGTTTCTGTCCCACCACAGTGATGGGAACCTGGGTGGCAAAATTTGCCAGGAGCTGATGCTGAGACTGGGAAGAGAAAGCATCCACCCTTCCTGCCCAGCCTGTGCTCAGCCTGGGGATTCCCCAGCTGAATGATGCCTGAAACCCTGTCACTGCTCACATTGCCCCAAAGGAGCCTTGAAAGCAGAGAAACATCACCCAGAGATTTGCTCCATCACTGCCTTAGAAGAGCCAGGTGGGATGTGAAGGGAAACCCAAGGCTGTTATGAAAGAGAAATGTTTCCTGGTCACCAAGACATCAGCTGACAAAAACCTGATGTGGAGAGCAAAAGCATCCCCCATGGGCACAGGGTCCCCAGGTGTCCCCCACTGGGCTGGTCCCATGGATAGGGGGTCCCCAGCCACCTGGTTTCAGATCTGGGACCTGCACCACCAGCAGCTTTGAAGTGCCCTGACCACAGGGATGGGGCCAGATCCAGCACCCTGAGGCCCTGTGAGCTCCCAGGGAGGAGAAGTGCCCCAGGCTGTCCCACCCCCACCCTGCTGACCTGGTTCAACCAGTGGGGCTGAAGAACCCAGGATGGCTTCACAGGACTAAATCCTCCCAGCACATAACCCCTTCTGTGGGGCTGCAAAGAAAAGCTGAGTCAGTTTAAGACAGCATTACCCACAAGTGTATTCAGGGCAGGGAGATTTTTTTTTTCTCTTTTCATTTGCATGGCCATCACCTGGACTCGGGATGCCCACGCACATCCTAACAAAAGAGAAGAAGAGGTGCCAGCTTATCTGGGCATGGTTATGATGGATCTGGTGCCCTTTACCCCAGGCAAGACCTGCTGACTCCTGCAGGATCAGGAAAGATGGATTCTCCATCCATCAGGAGCAGCATGGTCTCCAGGACATATTGCTGCTGAGCCCTTCTGCCATGGAGACATCAAGACCAAGATGCCCTGCACAGTTTAACAAGCAAACATCTATCAGAGCTTTCCAGGGTATTTAACACCCACTTTTCTCTGCTGAGAGCTCTGGAGATGGGGGAGACAGCAGGAGTGTGTTGGGCTGGGCTGGGAGGTGGTGGTGGCCACGTGCCTCCACTCCCGATGGGGCCTTGAGCTATTCCCTGAGCCTCACCACTTCTCAATTAAAACAACTGAAAAATGTGATAATGCTTCATTACCCACTTCCCAGAGCATTTTGAGGTGTTAATTAAGTAATGTTTACAGAAGCTGTGGTTACCCTGAGATGCACAGGCAGATAAGTGGCTACTTTTAATCATAAAATCACAGAATCATCAAGGTTGGAAAAGACCTTTATGATCATCGAGTCCAACCGTCCACCCTACAACCCCTGGCCACTAAACCACCCCCTGTAGCTCTTCATTTTCCCATCTTTTGAACACCACCTGCCCCCACCACCTCCCTGGGCAGCCTGTTCCAACGTTTCACCACTCTTTCTGTGAAGAAGTTTTTCCTAATATCTAACCTGAACCTCCCCTGATGGAACTTTATCCCATTTCCTCTTGTCCTTCATCATCTTTTGAGCCCTGGTGCAGGCACACAAACCTCTCTGTGGATCTGGCCAAAGCCCACCATGCTCCTGGGAGCATCCTACCATGCCAGAGGGTCCAAGGGCAAGTGTCCTGCCATGTGCATCCACCTGAGAAAAGCCAAACTCCAGTTTCTGGGTATATTCAAGTATCACAGGTGACCAACTTCTGCTTTAGTGATTCTGCAAGAGCAAGGCAGCAAAGACTCTGTTCTGGGAGGAGGGATGTCCAGGAGACACAGGGACAGCCACCAGCTGGGGGCTTTCAAGAAGAAATAAGGTAATGGAAGAGAATCCCTGTTGCTTTGGGGGTTGCCATGGCCACAAAGGGTCAGGGTGAGGGGGGAGAAATGGAGCTGCTGGTTTCGTGGTGGCCAGGGCTGTGCTCTATCATGGCAATGCTTTGTAGGGTTGAAGGAAATAGGGGTGCAGGTTGGGCCTCAAGGCTGGGTCTTTGTCTTGGAGGATTCTCTCCTCCTCTCCTTGCAATGGGGCATATCTGAGCAGGGGCAGCATCTCCCTGCTCCTCTTCTCCTTGCTCAGGAGGCTGTGACCAGCTGCAGCCCCCAGCAAGCCCAAAGGGACCATCAAGACCCCTTGTAGCCCCACTGGGGTTCCACACAGCCCTGGGATGGGGAACCCCATCCTAAGGCAGCCTGGGGCAGGGTGGCTGCAGCTGGGGCTCACTGCAAACCATCCTCTGGGCTGGTGGAGCAGCACAGAGCTGCTGCCCTGCTCCAGGGAGGATTTTTGGGTTGTGTGAGGCAGAGGAAGTCACCTTCTCCTCCTCCCCACTGAGGCAGGAGCCAAAGCTGCTTCTCCTGTCTCACCCGTCAGGGGGTAATTTTGCAACCTGCCAGCCCCTGTGCAACCTCCTCGTGCAAAACCAGCGTGGAGGAGAGCAAGAACTGGGCTCCATTTTAGGACAGCCTGTGCCATGTTAAGTCATACAAAGAGATGCCCAGGAAAAAAAAAAAAAAAAAAAAAAAAGACCAACAAAACCACACAAAAAACTCTCCCTCCGAGCTGCCAAGCACAGAGGACATCAGCAAAGCAGATCAGCTTCACACTGGCCTGTAAAATGCTCCTGGCACTGCAGGTTTTCCATGAGTGATCAGGAAGCTTTTCTGGGTACAAATTCAATTTATAATTCTAAAATTAGATCAGGAACATAGTAGGGTAGCCAAGAAAAGAAAGTTTGGCTAGTGAAAGCAGCCCTGCCCTGCAATCACCCAGTTAAATAAATCCAGCCTGAAGCTGAGCCACTCCAGCCCTGCTGATGGGGAAATAGCTGTCTGTAAATCCATTAAGCTTTGCTGATCTGACAGTGTCAGATCTTGAGAGTCCTGCCTTTTTCATCTCTTTCTCTTTCTTTCCCTCTTCCTCTCTTTCTTTCTCTTTCTCTTCTCTTTCTCTTTCTTTCCTCTTCCTCTTCCTCTCTTTCTTTCTCTTTCTCCTCTTTCTCCTCTTTCTTCTTCTCCTTCTCCTTCTCCTTCTTCTTCTTCTTCTTCTTCTTCTTCTTCTTCTTTCTTCTTCTTCTTCTTCTTCTTCTTCTTCTTCTTCTTCTTCTTCTTCTTCTTCTTCTTCTTCTTCTTCTTGTCTTCTTCTTTTTCTTTTTGTGTTTTTGTTTTGTTTTTTCCAATTGTTTCTCCAGACCCTGAGATCCCTGCTCCTTTGCTCCAGAGGTCAGGAAGCTGTTTGGCTGCTCGGGGTGTGCTGGGAGCACCCAACCTGAGCTCCTTGCTTCAGCTCCCCGGCGCGTGCCTCATTTCTTTTGAAAATCAGATGCTTTAGGGGAAAAGTTTCTTCTTCCAGCTCTGCCTGCCCGCATCTTGCATATGCAGGTGCTCGGGCACACCTCTGCTCTGCATGCAGATAAAAGCCCAGGCAGGTTGCTGGCAGGGAGCTGGGCTGGAGCCTGCTGGAATCCAGGGAAACCTCAGGGGGCTGCAAAATCCAGGTCCCAGCCCTTCACCTTTGAACAAGGAAAGGGAGAGTTTTTCTCCTTGATCGTCTCGGTGTGATTGAAGATTGGGCCCCCGGGTGCTTTGTCAGGAATGGGATTGTAGCTGTGACTCAGACCTTTGGGGGAGAAGGTCCCATGGGTGATGCTCCCATGTGGAGATCTCTCTTCTTTCTGTGGGTTTTGGGTGGTCTTGGAGGGCACCCCAGAGTAGAAAGGCCTTTATCCCAGATTTTATCCCAGCATCAATCAACACCAGTGAGGTCATCATTGCTGTCATGAGCCTTCTCATCTCCAAAATCTCCACTTTCCATCCTTGCCAGTAATTACCAAATTTATGATCACTGAGATTAGGTAAAAATCCTTTTAAAACCAACCACTTGACATCCAGGCTGTTTGTTTCCCTCCTGCCTGTCCCAGCTTCCTGAGCTGGGGTGGTGATGGCATTCAGCAGGGTGGAATATTAATAATCCCATACCATCAATGGGGAAACTGAGGCAGGGGCAGGACAACTCTGCACCCACCAGGCTTCCTGCAGGCCTCAGCTCTGCCCATCACCTCTCCAGGTTTCCCTGTAAAATGGAGTGAATAACAGTCAGTTTGGTGTCTCCCAAGGATTCCAAGAAGCTCCAGGCAGCAAGGCCACACAGGGTGATGACAGCAGGGTGACCAAGTGTTGCCTCCATAGGATCTGTGAGGGGTGGCAGAGGGAGGAAGGATGGGCAGGAGCATCTCAGGACTCAGCAGGAGTTGAGTCCATCAGGCTCAAGCACCAAAGCTGCCAGGAGTTTTCCCATCATTGGTCCCTAAGGGTGTGGTCCTGATGCTATCCCTTCCTCAAGAAGATTCCCTGCCCTGCCTCATCCCAGAGAAATGGGAATTAAAGAGCTCCAAGTGGAGGGAAAGCCTGATTTTTTTACCTGGGTTTTCAGCTCCCCCATTTTCCAAGCCATCACTCTCTGCTTTGCTGCTACCCTGGGGCTGGAGCAGGCTGGAGGGCTCTGGAAATGCCTCCCCAGATGAGTCTGCTGATTTGTGCATCTCTGTGCTTAAAGCAAATCATTTCACCTTCTAGATCTGGGCTTTGTCTCATTTCTAAGCCTTCCCAGAACACTACATGGGCAGGACACCTCTCTTTTATTGCACTTTTTGTTTTTCTTTTAGGCTGAAACCTGAACAGTTTGGAAGGTGCTGGAAGCAGCCCTGAACATGACCACCGAGAGTTTTGCAGAGTTCCTGAATAAGCTCAAGGAAATCCATGAGAAAGAGGTCCAAGGTAAGAAGATGGGAGAAGTCTTATTAAAAACCATTTCTTTGGGTTTCACCTTGATCTTTTTTTCTTGAAATAACCTGAAGGGGAAAAGAGTTGATGTTGCTCAAGGAGCTTTGGGAATTAGGGCTCCTCAAGCATCACCTGTGGGGAGGGGTGGGGATGCAGGGTGACAGCTTGGACCTCAAGGGACCAAACCATCCAGTGACACTTTGATGTGATTTTCCATCTTATCTTGGAGCAGGTTTACTGAGAAAGTAAGCAAATTTTTTGGATGATGAGGAAGAACAGAAATGTGCTATCCCTGGCAATATCCCAAGTGCAGGAATCCCACTTGCCCCAAGCATTAATCACGGGGGATTTGGCTCCTTTCCTGCTCCTGCTGCTGTGTCTGTGATAAAGATGAAGTGGGAGGTTTGCAGAAGTGACCTGCACACCCCCTGGGTACCTTCTCCAAGCAACATGGGTTGGAGTATATTTGGATACAGAGGGATCAAGTGGAAAGAAGGAATAATCTATAAAAGTGAAGCAGCAGGAGTGTCAGGGGCTGTTAAAGAAAACCTGAGAGTCATGCTAGAAAGTTTACTCCTCTAGGGGATAAATTATTCCTGTGTTATTAAAATAAAAACCAGTAACTTAAGCCAACAAATGCCAAATCCAATTGTTTTCCTATTAGAATAATTCCCAGTATCAATATCATGAAAAAAAAAAACTAAAACAAACCCAACAGCACTTTTGGAGGATTCTGGCTTATGAATTCATTCTTTTCTTGTGTAACTTCAAGACAAGTGAGAGTCAGAGGAAACTGCTAAGCAATTTAAACCACATGTTTACAACTACTTTGCATAAAATGGATTTGACAAGGTGTAATGTCTGCAGATCTATCACCAAAAGCCATTCTTGTTCAGCTGTAAATAATCTCCAAGATGCTTTGCAGCCCTGAGAGTTATAAAATATTGCCCACCTGGGGAATCTGTGTTGTAACAAGAAATAACTAGGAAAGAAAAACCCGAAGCAGACTTTTTGGGGGTGGGGGGAAACTCAGGCTCATTAAATAGTGGAAACACAAAATGTTTTTGCATTTTGTACTTTTTCAGCTGCATTAAATGGCCATGTTATTTAATACCGGCGAGGGGTTATTTGTTCTCCGGAATAAGGTCCACTGATGAGGTTTCTGCAAAGCCAAGCATCCTCCTGAAGTTCCAGCCTTGCATTTTGCCTCTGAAGTGCTGGGAAATTTGGCAATAAGTACTCACCTCCCTTGTCTCTGTTAATTATTCCAGGTCTGCAGAGCAAGCTGGCCGAGCTGACGACAGAGAAGTGCCGGTGAGCATCACCTCTGCTGCTCTGCCCACCGGGACTGAGGGGTGGAGGGGAGGTTCTGCTGCTTCATTTTCCAACCTCCCCAGGCTCTCCTTCAAGGCTTCGTGGTTTAGAGAGCACAATGTGCCTTTTGGGCTCGGCCAAATCCATTGGGGTGACTTTTGCCACAGGGGTCCCCAGCAGAGGAAGGGTTTGGGGTGATCCCAGCCCACCTCCAGTTTGGTTTCCCACTGGCAAGTGATGCTCGTGGTGATGGGTGCTTGCTCTGCTGGGAGCAATAAAATGGGATGAAGCAAACTGCCAGCTCCAAGGGCAGGTGTCACAAGGCAGAGTCTGGGCTCTAACACATTTGTTTCTCCTCCTGCCACACAAGCAGAAGCAATTCAGCCCTATCCATGTGAGCAGCATGGCAAATTTGGGGCAGAGAGGAGAAAAAGCCACAGATTTGGGGGAGAAGCCTACTAACCTTCTTTTCTTTGCTTTGTTCCTTCAATTAGTGATGCTCAGAGAATTGAAGAGTTGTTTGCTAAAAATCACCAATTAAGGGAACAACAGAAAGTCCTTAATGAAAATGTAAAAGTGTTAGAAAACAGGTAAGAACTCTTTTCCAAGGGTGCTAGCAGGTGGCAGTGAGAGTTCCCACCCTCGAGGGGCAGTTTGGGGTTTGATGTCTTCCTAGGAAGGGGCTGGAGCACATGAATCCCTCATGGTCAGCTGCTGGGAGGGCTGAAGGAGCCTGGGCATGGGCAGAGGAGCTTTCCTGAGCTGATGGTGGTGGGACTGGATTTGGTGGGGGATGGAAGGGCCAAGGCTGGATGTCAAGTCCTCTCCCCAATTCTGGAAGATGGGCTGGATGCTCATGCTTCTTCGTAGGGCAGGCAGGAGTTAATTTTCCCCATGGGAACTGTACATTGACACTCTGCTGACCATGGGTTCTCCCCCAGGCTGCGAGCAGGTCTCTGTGACAGATGCATGGTCACCCAGGAGCTGGCAAAAAAGAAGCAGAATGAGTATGAGACTTCTCATTTCCAGAGCCTGCAGCACATCTTCATCCTCAGTATGTACCATTGGCTTCTGTAAGCTCAGCTTTGCCTGGCTGGGTCTTGGCTCAGTTAAATCCTCTCCCAGATATTTACACCTGGTGATCAGGAGGGGGTTGGGGATGGGGGGAATTGATCTGGATGTGGGGGGGGTTTATTATATGAATCTGACCAGGACCAGGGATGGCAGCCCATGTTCCCCTGAGCAGAGAAAATCACTCACACAAAGTGTCAGAGCTGGGGGGGAGCTGCAGCCCTCAACACCTCTAGAAATGTGGGAGATGCTCAAGCCAAGAGCAGCCCTGAGCTGCTCAGGCCATGTCAGCTGCCTGGGAAAAAAAAAAAAAAAAAAAAATTAAATATGCATTTGGCACCACAGAAGCAACACCCTGGCAAAGACAGGAAAGTCACAGCAGCAGCTCAGCACGGGTAAATGGAAATCAAGCAACACGTGTGATGGATCTTGTCCTGAGCCTTTGGCAAAGCTCCCAGCACTGCTCAGGCTCGAGGTGTTTTTCCCTAGGGATCTGGCTGGCCTAGGGAAGATTGCAGGGATAAAGGAAATAAGGCATACAGGGAGAACAGAGAGGGCCAGCAGCCCTGGGTTTATCTCCTCTCTTATGCCATTGCTCCCCAAAGTGCTGCTGAGGAGCAGGAGCAAGGGAGGCAGCAGCCCACCCAGCCCTGCTCTCTCTCTCTCCCTCTCTCTCTGCCTCCCTCTGATGGGTGCTCACAGCTTCCTCCAGCCTTGATCCAAACCCCCAAAGACCTCCATCCCTCCCAGCACAGCACCCACTCATGGCAGGCAGCCCCGATGCTGCCGTGTCCATCCCCCCCACGCTGCACCCACCCCCCACCC
>JAAWXA010000023.1:2988004-3038249 GCA_038090715.1 Florisuga fusca
CCCACCCACCCGGCTCAGGCTCAGGCTCAGGCTCAGGATCCCCCCAGCCAGATGGGCTTCGAGCAGCCCCCAATCCCGACCAAACTCCAGGGAGAAAATTCCTCTCTTTTATCCCTCAGCCCTCATTGTCGGGGGCTAAGGATGGAAATTCGGCATCCCTCTGAAACCTGGTAACATCCCCACCTCCTCCTCCTTCTCCTTCTCTTCCTCCTCCTCCCCCGGGCACGGAGCATCCTCTCCCTCCCTCCCGCACCCGAATCCATCCCGACACTGTTTGTGTCCCTGCAGCCAACGAGACGAATCGCCTGAGGGAGGAGAACAGGAGTCTGAAGGAAGAACTGAAGAGGCTCCGGAGCCTGGAGTAAGTGTGCTCCTGGGTTTGGTTCAGTCCCAGAGGTGTTGGTGAGGACAGGGCCACCCCCGTGGTGTCCCCAGGGGTCTTTAGCATCTAATTCCTCTGGGTTCCTGGAGATGTTAAACCCCAAAACACCCTTCATCATCTCAAAAGTCCTTGATGACCTTTGCTGGCTGTTCAGCTGCATCCAAGGATTCACTTTGGGGGGAACAAGGCTGATTCTGGGAAGCAAAGCCCTGAGCTGCTCCTCTTGGCCACAAACCTCAGTCTGGATTTCCATGGCTTTTCCACAGCTCCAGCTCCCCTCCTGCAGCTGCCAGGGGGGGTCTGCAGGGAGCAGGGTGTGTTTGAGGGGGAGGAGAGTGACAGGCAAGGGCCCGAGATGGGGTTAAGAGGGAGAAGGGATCTGCACCAACAGGTTCATACTCCAACAGAACCGTGTGCTGAAAGCCAAATAACCTGCCAGGCTGGCCAATGTATACAAATCAGCTCATTCCTCAAGGGTTTAAATCCAGGGGAATTAGCACTGAGGGATTACTTTCGAAAGGTGTTTTCTTTGGAGCACAGAAGCACCAGCATCTTAAAGAGGAACTCTCACTTTTAGTCCTGATGCTTCCCAAGACAGGAGGAATTTCCAAGCTGTGGGTCAGGCTGGGCTTGCTGAGCACCAAGTGCTCCTGCTTTGCTCTTCCCTGGGCTGCTGGGTGGGAAGATTTCCAGCCAAACACCCACATCTCCACATCAGGTTCCAGCCAGGACTTGGTCCATGCCATACTTGTGGGTCTCAGAGTCTCAGTAACTGCCTTGTAGTGACCAAGAGCATCAGTCCCACCAGCTCAATATGGGGCAGGGGGATATCCCCATGCTGAACCCGCCCCTGCAGCAGGCTGAAAGCCCAGACAGGGATGTACAGGTTCTCACACAAGTTTTGCAATAGCCACAGTTGGGTTTGGGCTTACCCAATGCTGTGGCATCCCGAGATGTTACCCACAGCCAGGTGGGGAAACCAGACCTGGAGCTGTCATGCTGGCTCTGTCCCATGCTCCAGACTGCAGCTGAGCTAGCAACAAGCTGCAGTGGAGGAGGTGAGGCTGAGGATCCAGTATGTCCCCTCCCCTTCCCCAAACACACACATAAATCTATATAAAAATATAGATATTTCTCTTTTGTGCCCCATAACTCAGAGCTCCCACTTTAGTGGCTCTCAAACCTTCCTTCTCCTGCCCCTTCCCATTCATTCATGTCCTTCTCCTTTCAACAGGGACAGGACAAAGCAGCCAGGAGTCACCTCCAGAGAAAGCAGCTCCACACCCAGCTCCCCCTTGGCTTTATTGTCCCCAGTGAGCAGGAATGCCAGCACTGAGAAAGCAGCTCTCAGGGGAGCAGAAGAAGCCCACCATGATGTGCTGGGACTCGAGCTGGGAGAAGGTGGGTGCTGCTGGCTCCCACCACCCTTGAGGGACCTGAGCATGGGAAGAGTGACTGAGCCATGGGGCAATTCTTCTCTGGGAGTAGGTCTGAAGAGCAAAGACCAAGCCATTGGCAGCTCAGATTGGATGTTGCCATCAGCAGAATAGCTGTTGGGGGGGGAATGCATGTCAGGGGAGAAACATGCTGCTCTGCATTAGAGCAAAAGAGTCCTTGGGTGTCCTCACTGAAAGCCAAGTGCTGTGCAGGTGTGGACCCAGCACCCATTTCACCCAGAGCCCATGTTGTTGCCTTGCTTCCACCTCCACGAGCAGAGGAGGGCACATTCAATCAGGTGCTGGCTTGAGCCAGATGGAATCTGTGGCTCCAAATCTTCCAAAAGAGGTGGTTGGTGTCAGCCAGTGGCATCCCTGGGAATCTGGAGGCCACCAGCATGCTATAGGGCAGGGACAGCTCTGCAGGTCCTTCACAGTGTCTGCTTTGTGTCTTTTTTTTTTTTTTTTTTTCAGAAAAGCCTGCAGGACAGAGAAGCCCCCTGAGCAGTAGGACTTCTCCAGGCACTGTCCTCCAAGAAGTCAGCCTCTCAGAAATGGTGAGTTCCTGATGGCCTCAGGCCTTCTGCCCACCACTGTGGTCATCCCAACTGGATCAAAAAGAGCTCGAGTGGGATAGGGCAAGAGTTGGAGGGTGAAACAATCAGCTGGATGTGGGCAGAGCCAAAGAGGGCACCTACCAAACCCCAGGTACATCCTCTCCACAAAACTGCCACTTACTGCAAGCAAAGCACCTGGAGTGTGGCACGGGCTCCTCTCCCCACTCTGAGTCAGGACATCTGTGTTTGCTCCTGTGTTTATCCTCCATGACAACACATCTGGCATCCTGGAGTCCTCTGGTTCCTCTCTCTTGCTGAGGAAAGCTCTGAGGAGTGAAGGACCTGGGGGGAATGTGCTGAGCCACTTTTCAGTGTAGTTTAACCAGAGCTACAGAGTCAGCTCTCCATTATCTGGGCCAGCAAGAAGCTGGAGCATTGTGAGTGTTGGAGGAGCCTGGAGAACATGGAAACTGTGGGAGCTGTGGTTCCCAAGAACAGATGTGTACCACAGCAGCCCTGCTCAAGAGCATTGCAGATGTCCCTCCAGCTGCAGCACAATGAGTATTGGTGTTTCCAGAGGGCCTGGTTGCCATTCTGTGGATTGATCTGTGCCTTCAAAAGCCAGAGAGTACGTGTCAGCAGAGGGATGCTGAGTGGCAGTGATACTGGGCACTGGGAGATGAGGCTGCAGGACCTGGAGCCCTCTTGCTGGTCATGGGAACTCCACACCCATGTAGCTGCTTCTGGTTTGGCACAGGTTTCACTTCCCTGAACTCTCCAGAAAACCTGAAAGAGGAGGTGAAAAGGGGTTTTGGTAAGGCTGCAGGCAGGCTGGGAGGATAATTAATAGGGATTGCAGGAAGGATTGGTGACATCTCCAGGTGGGAAGGGGAGGGTCATGTCAGAACATGTGGTGAGACTTTCATGACAGCAGATGGAGATGGTGATGATGATGATGATGATGATGGTGATGTCCTGGCTTCACAGCCAGGTGCTCCACTGGAAAGACACCCATCAAAGCTGTGTGTGCCAGGAGCTTGCATGAATCAAGTGGCCTGATTAGGGGTCAGGGAATTGGCAGGGTCTTATCTTGGTTAAGCCACTGAATCATGGCAGGAGTTGAGATGTGGCCTCCTGGGCTACAATTTGGGGCAGCCAGAACATAAAGAGTACTGCTGATGCCACTAGAAAACATGAAGGAGAAATTTCCTGGGAAAACCAATATAAATATTGTCGAGCTGTTGAGCAGAACTGTATCAAACAGGGCATTTGGGAGCTGTCTGTCATGCTGATGCTGGTGGAGAGCTGTGTCTCTGCTTGATGGGGCTCCCCTTGGCCACGTGCTGCCCGGGGTGCAGAGCAGAACCACTCACTTGGACTTTTCCCTCTGTCCCAGGCATCCCAGAGGATTGCCAACCGGCTGCATGGAACCATCGCCTTGGTGAGACCTGGCTCCAGACCCTGCCTCCTGGAGAAAAGTCCTTCAAGAACAGCAGTGTCCCCACCAGCCAGGAAGACTCCTCTCCCCCCAGAGCGTGAGCACAGCCCCAGCCTCGAGGCGTGAGTTTTGGGGCTCGGGGCTCGTGGTGGTTGGTGGCCCATCAGGCAGACTGCAGTGCCACGGCCACTCGTGGCTCTACCTGCCCACCTTCTCCTCCTACAAGGGAGGGGGGAATCTTCCCATTTACACCAGAAAAAAAAAAAAAAAAAAAAAAAAATCCAGACCAACCCAGAGAAGGAACCGACTGCCCCCACCTGCAGCTGGGAGGAGAAGACCTGGCCATCCCTGCTCCTCCTTATCTATTCTAATGGGCTTTCCTGCAGGGATCAGCACTTCCCAGGGCTGAGCCTTCCCCAGGGATTGCAGGATCCCAGCAGGCTGAGCAGAGTCAGTGAGTTCACCTGGAGAGACAGCCACTTCCCCAGGGTGGGAGTGGATCTGCTGAGCCTTCCCGGGAAGGGCTCGCACACACGGAGGCTGCCAGGATGGAGCAGTGGCAGGGATCGGGCTCATCCACTGCACCCATCTGGCTGTAAAAATCTCCCATGGAGGGCAGAGGGGGCTCTTCCCCTGTCCTGGAGGTCTTAGAAAGCCCAATGGGGGGACAGTGATGGTGCCTCGGACTGTAGGGCATGGTTTGACAAGTGACTTCACAGCAACAGGGTGACAGGAGCAGTCCCTGCATCCCACCCTTGCTCAACCCCACCCCTGGAGCTGCCATGGCCCAGGGACAGGAGAAGGGGGTCAGGGGGGGGATGATGCCAGCTCCATGCAGTGTGTGCAGCGTGGGAGCCACTGCCAGACCACCATGGCCACCAGCCCCCTCCTCCCCAGCACAGCACCCGAGGAGGAAACCCTGGGGCATGGAAAGAGCAAGAGACACCTGGAGGGGCTACATAATCCTCTAATTAATGTGATTTTGGAGGGGGTTTTTTGGTTTTGTTTTTTTTTTTTAATTTCCCCTTTCTTCTTTTAGTTATTTAGCAGCAAGCAAACCCGACTCCCCTAAAGTTGCTGCATCCTATGAAAACCTGAAGCTGACAGCCCGGAGGGAGCAGCTTTGCCTTCTCCACAAACACCTTTCCCTGCACCAGCTGGGGCTGGCCAGCAACTGTGCCTCTGCTGAGCAGGATGGCAGCAGCTTCTCCAACCATTTGCTCAGGGCCAAAGATGCTGAGAGCAGGACACGGGCACAGGATGGCTGGGAAGATGGAGCAGCCCTGCTGAAGCTCCCTGCTGCCATGGTGTACGTGAGGGATCAGCACCTGGAGGAGAAGCTGCAT
Source organism: Florisuga fusca (assembly GCA_038090715.1). Taxonomy (NCBI): domain Eukaryota; kingdom Metazoa; phylum Chordata; class Aves; order Apodiformes; family Trochilidae; genus Florisuga; species Florisuga fusca. Next base: position 2,993,164 of record JAAWXA010000023.1, read on the forward strand.
CTCCTCAAGCAGAGGGAGAGGCTCCAGCAGCTCCTGGTGCAGCAGTGCCAGCCCGGACAGAGGGCAGGGGAACAGCCAAAACCTGTGCTTGAAGAGAGACCCCTCTCCCCATGGCCGAGCATCGTGCTGGGATGCAAGGAGGAAAGGTCCTTCCTGGAGGATGCTGCAGATGGGAAGGAAGAGAAAGAGCTTTGGCTGAGCAGGGATGGCTCTGAGCCCCGGGAAAAGGGGGAGGCAGCCAGGGATGATGGGGCAGATGCTCCTCTGGATCTCTCAGACTCCAGCCGTGGCAGGGAAATGAGCTGGCAGCACCGCAGGGAGCCCCGGGGGACTGGCAGCCCCAGGCTGAGCCCCAGGGATTGTCTGGCAGCCCCCAGCCCCAGCAGGAGACACGGGGCAGAGAGGGATGAGTTGTGCTTCCCTAATCCCTGGCCCAACACTGCCCGGGCACTGCCCACTGCTGTGAAGGAGGAAAAGGAGGATGAGGTGAGTACAGCTCATGTTGGCATCAACTGTGGCCCCTTCCCTGGTCCCCCACCTCCAACATCCCTTGGGGAGGTGGCTTTGCTGTGTGTGAAGCCAATGGGGACGTATTTGCAGGTGGTGAAGCCGCAGAGGCTCAGATGTGGCTCTTGTTTCCCATTTCCCCCCCCCCTTTGGTGCCCCTGGGGTTTCCATCCAGGTCCAGGGACAGCACCTGCACCCTGTGTGGGATGCTTGTCCCCACGGATGTCACAGACATCACGTAGGGGCTGGGGATGGCCTTCTGGAGAAGGCAGAACTTGTGTTCTTTGTATCTTACAGCTCACTGTCTCCCGGGCACATCTGACCAACCAGTCCATGCCAAGAGACCCAGAGGCCCCTCCAGAACCCGGGGTGAGACTGCCTGGCAGTGCACAGAAGGCAGAACCAGGTAAAAAGCCCCAGGCAAAAAGTTGCAATTGAGAAGGCAAGAGCAAAAGGAACATTTGGTGAATGCATCTCCCAGCTGGGAGCTGGGACATCCCCTCCAGGGGCTCCCATCTTTTGGGGGCCCTTTGGGGAACTTCAGGTTGCACATTTCCATCTTGCAAGGCTCTGTTTTCAGCCCCACAGATGCCCAGAATTTAGGGTCAGTATCTATAGAGAGAAAATAACCCTGACTATTCTGGAGAAGCATTCAGGAGCTCTGCCCAGCACAGGAGCCACCCACGGGGTGCCCCTCTATGATCTACAGAACACCCAGCACCCATCTGGCTCCAGGAGCTGAAGGGAACAATTTAGCACTGACCCACCGGCAAAATCCACTCCAGGGTGGAGATCTAGCACTGGACAAACCACCCCTGTCCATGTTCCTTTGATCCAAAGCATGTCTTGTCCTGAAGCCAGGGATGCTGGGACCTGCAGCAGGTAGGACAGGATGCTCTCCTCCCTTGTCCTGCTCCATCCCCCATAAAAACCCTTTCTGTTCCCAAACCTGGCAGTGCCCTTAGCCTGGGGACATGAAGTGCTTTCTCCTGGCTTGACTGAGGTGGGACATGGGCACCAGGTTTGCCCGGGCAGGTGGGAGGCAGCAGCCATGGGGAGTGGAGCAGGAAACACGTCTGCAGAGAGCTGCTCAGTACCAGCAGGACTGGCTTGGCCAGAAAGTTGAGCTGGCCTGGATTGGTTGGTCTGGGCGTGTCAGAGCAGTTTGGGAACTGTCTTCAGAGCTGGATTTTGCAGTACAGGAAAAAAAAAAAAAAAAAAAAAAAAAAAAAAAAAAAAAAAAAACTGGAATCCAGTCTGATGAGATCAGCCTCTGGTTTCTCCAGACCAACCCAGAGAAGGAACCGACTGCCCCCACCTGCAGCTGGGAGGAGAAGACCTGGCCATCCCTGCTCCTCCTTATCTATTCTAATGGGCTNAAAAAGGAGGGGGGAGGGGAGTCCTCTGTGATTTACATGGTAAGGAGATATCGTCACAGCAGAAGAATTTCAGCTGATTACATTCTGGGTGTGGGAATACAGGCCTTCCTTCAGTTCTCACCTGAAGGTTGACACAAAGCCCAGGAAACAATGCACAAACACTTCTGCATTCTCTTGTGAACCTTAACCCCAGGAAGGATAAAATAAGGACAGGATCAGACTGCAAGGGCTCCAGGAGGGGCTGGGAGCAGCCCTGGCTCCTCTCCCACCTGGGAAAGGGGCAGCACAGGAGGCCACCCCACCAAGAGTCCCTCCCCAGCTAGAGATGGGAATCAGGAGCAAGTGGTACCAAGTGGTACCAAGTGGTACCAAGGTCCTGGGATGCCCCTGCCCTCGGCACAGCTCCATCCCCAGCTCCTTCTGCTCTCTGCAGCCAGCATGGGTGAGCCCCTGGGGTGCAGGCAGGGTGATGCCACCACCACCACCAAGCTCAGTCCCTGTCCTGGCTGCTTTGCTCTGTGCAGGGGCTGTGTGCATGTCTGGTGCTGCAGGTACATGTCTGGGGTTGTGTGGCCTCAGGGCCCGTGTGCAGCAAAAAAAACTTTTTGCTGGGCCAGGGAAGCAGCTCCCCCACCTTTCCTTCCTCAGCTCCTTAGCACAGATTCCCTGCCAAAAGCCAGAGACGGGCACTGGCAGCAAACTTTTGGGGATCCTTCATTCTGGCCTCTTTACCCAGAGATGCTTCTCCCCACCCAGGTCTCAAACAGGAAGGTGCAGTCCAGGGTTTTAGATAGTCCTCAGCTTCCCAGCCTGCTCCTGGCCATGGACTTTGGAGGAGCCCTTGCAACCTTGGTGTAGTCCCACAGATGGAGCTTCCAGGTCCTGTTGGATCTCCTGGGAAGACTCATTTCAAGCCACGTAGCTTGCAGTGTCTCTGCTTTGCAGCACAGTTTCCTGCTGAATCTGTTTTCAGTGGCTCTCAGAGCCTGGGCTGGTGGCTCTACATCTTCTCGTGAGCTTGCCAGGCCTCCCACCAGCCAAAAAATCCCCCTCTTCCTTTTGTGTTTCCTTAGATGACGACGATGCTGAGTCTGGGAAGCAGGAATCTGATGAGCCAGAGACGACAGACAGCGAGGTGTGTTTGCTCTGCTCAGCCCATGAGCTTAGGCTGTCAGGTCCAAGAGGTGTAAGCTGGGTTGTCCCCACCCAAGCTCACTCCAGAAGGTGATGGCTCTGCCCACACAAGGTGCCAAACCCCATTCCCACACTGTTACTCTTGTTGCTGAGGGACAGACATGGTCGCTCTTTCCAGCTGCTCAAGAACAACAGCATTTGTCACTACCCCATAGCAGTGGTCACAAAGGTCCCCAGCAATGCCACCAGCTCCCTGGGAAAGGGGTGTAGTTTGCAGTCTGACTGTTCTTCTCCATGTTCTCATCTTCTCCTCAGGCTGCCCCATCTGAAGATGATCTCCTGCCAGAAGCCCAGGCTGATGGGGAATATTTTTGCGCCAAAGACAAAGCCCACACGCTGCAGAAAAAGAGAAAAAGAGGACAAGATCCCTGGACAAAAGGTAGGGAGGAGAAGTTCCTGGTAGCAGGAGCTCAGGGCTACAACTTCTGCTGCTTCCTGAGGGGCTCCTGGGAGCAAACACCCCAGGGCACCTTCCCTGCAGTGGAGAGGAGGGTGCTCCACCACCCAGTGCATGCCCTGCTTGCTCACAGGTGTTTGCCCAAGGTGACAGAGTGGAGTTTTTCATTTCCCTGGGATTAGACAGCCCCATGCTGGGTTTTGGCAACCCTGGTGTCTCCAGCCAGAGCAACCCCTGCTAATGGGTACCCAGGGCAGGGTGGCCAGGAGAGCACCTCAGCTAACAGGGCCAGGTCCCTCCTGTTTGCTTAGCAGGTCAGGGAGGTGGTGGTTGGAGAAAGCCAAATTCCCAGGGGTGAGTTACTGACCTTGGCAGAAAGGTTTCTGCCAACTCTGTTGATCTTCCAGTCTCAGCTGTGGAGGTTTCCCTGATGCCAGGGGAAGGTGTCCTGCCCGTGGTTCCTAGGGGTGAATAAGCAGAAAAGTGTCCCTGGTAAGGGCAGGGATAAGGCAGGGTGCCTGGTAAGCCCTAACAAGTGCTCTGCCAGCAATTCCCCAATGCTCAGCCCTCTGTGCTTCCTCGGCTGGTACCCTTGTGGCTTCAGCACCCTGGGAGCTGCTGGGACACCCAAGTGCTGCCCCTCCTGCACCCAAGGGTGCCAGGCCCTTGGACATGGAAATCCATTGCTCTGTGCCTAACTCCTGGGGTCATCTTGCTGTTGACAGGAGGTAAGAAGTCAATGAGAGGAAGAAAGAAAGTTAAAGTGGAGCAGAGCTCAGAGGGGATGATGAAGGAACCAGAGAACTGCTCCCCTCCCCACAAGGACTCCTCTGAGGACAGCTAACAGCAGGGCAGGAGGGGAAGGGACACGGATGCTGCAGCCAAAAGGAGAGGGCTCAGAGACCCTGACACCCCACCCAGACTGGGAGAACAACTCCTGCCCTGCTGGGGAATTCCTAAGGACTTGTTAATGAGGAGAACACCCTGAAAATCCTCACTGGGTGTCCCAGAGATGTGGGGAAGAGCCGTGCAGGTGACACCTGGAGCAGCCTGGTGACTGCTGGTGGAGCAGCACATTCAGTGACCCCCAGCCCTGTGCTGGAGCAGCCCCTCACAGCAGTGCTGGGAAGAGGAGATGCTTTCTTGGCAGCACTCACCCTGGATCAGGACCACGTTCTTCCCTGGGATTTCATGCAAAGGGAATGGATTACCCAGACCTTGCTCCTCATGTACAATGTCCTGGTGGCTGACCAAAGGGTGGTGACCAAGCTGAACACCTCAGGGCTGACTGATTAAATCCCTGCCCTGGTTTTTTTGTACCTCTGTGCATCCTGTTTGATCTGGAGAAAGACCATGGTTTTCTTTTCTAGTTAAGTGAGGAGCACCAGTGTGAGAAGGCAGGAGGGACATGGCCCTGGAGAGGGCAGGGAGGAGAGCATGGGAAGGGAGGACCTGTGTTCCCCCTCTCCCCAAGGTGTCCTGCATGCCTGGAAAAGGCAGGTGTAGGAGACCCAGCACCAGCTCAGCAGTTGACACTGACCTTGGCAGGATTGCTGGGACCTTGTCTTAACATGGATAAAGTGATGCATCCCTGCAGCCACCACAAGAGCCAGGCTGAGTTCTTCCCAGTACATGTGGAGGATGGGGCTGAAACAAAGGGAGACCAGAGAAGTGCCAGGGATGATACCCACCCACTCTGTGCCCCACCATTCCCCTTACCCACAGTTGTTTCAATTTAAATGTGGTTTTGTTTGCCCATTCACAGGACTGAAGGGCAAAGAGCAGCAAGCCAAGTGCCCAGCCTGGCATGAGCATCCTTTCTGCACACCCCACAGAGGGTTCCTACCTCCCCTGAGCAAGCAGGAAGAAGAAAAACATCTCAAAAGGCCCCAACTTCAAGGGGGCAGGGGCAGGGAACCAGGCTCAGCCAGCTCCAGCACCAGGAAAAGAGCTGGGAGGGTGGAGAAATGCCCAGGGAAAGTTTTAGTGGTCCCAGAGGGGTCGTTGCTTTCAGAATATTTCAAGGCAGTTACATTTTCCAAGCTGAAAAATTATTTAGCTGGCTCTCCTCTTCCTCCCATCTCTGTGCTTTTGCTGAGCTGGTTGGATGCCATGGGGTGTCTTCTTCAGCAGCAGTGAGTTATCCATTAGCAGTGGATGTTCTGGGAATTAATGTCCTGGAGCTGTGTGCTCTGAAATGCTTGAGATGTCCAGGTTATAAGGTGCTGAGGTTCTAATAAAGGAGAAAGTGGCCCCTCCATCCCCAGCCCTGGCCATGCCCCAGGCCTAAGGTTCCAGGCAGCACCAAAGGGAGCCCAGGGCTCCTATGGCACAACCACCTGATGGACAGACCCCAACTTCCCCAGCACCTTCTCCTGGGGACCAGCTCAGCCCAGGTAAGGTCCATGTCTCATTCTGCAGCCCAGTGCAGTGGTGGGGACAAGGGAGCTGGCACAAGGAGGGGATGGGATGGGCAGGGGGGGCATGGGGGTGCAGGGCTGATTCACCCCAGCTCAAAGCATTCATCAGATCACCAGGTTCCAGGTCATGGGAAGTGGAGCAGGGCCCTTTTCCCCAGCACTGTGTCTGTCCCTTGCTCAGAGGGACTTGCAGGGGGCAGCAGTACCCAGAGCAGCACTGAACGGGAGTCGTAAGCTGGAGAAATCTTTTTAAAATACCCTATCCAGGAAAAGAAAAATAAAAAAAAAAAGTTGAAATGTGATCCCATAAAGAGGCCCCTTAGACTGCAGGGAGGCAGCCTGGGAGCAGGAGAACAGGAGGGAGGGAATTTTCATGTGACTATAAAACAATCCCCTCCCTATGACTATCCCTTGATATTGAAATGTGAGGCAGTCCTGCCAAAAATAATGAACTCCTCCATCTATTTTTTTTTTTCCTAGAGTGATTTTCTTTTTTTTCCTCCCATTGCACAGGACCACCACAGAATTCATCTTCATTGATTGGACTTTTATTTTCTCTTACACAGCTTCTTGCCTTTTTCCAGCAGGTATTTGCAGTTGATGCCCCACATTTCTGGGCAGGATGTGTTGGAGGGGCTGGCTGGGGACCAGTAGTTCATAGTTTGGGCAATCCCATGACTGCAAACTTGCATTTGATCCACCCCACCATGTTGCAGACAGACAGACAGTTGCTGAAGTCCATTAATTCTCAAAATTCTGCCTGTCAGTCTCCTGTTGAAGCCCTTCTTGACATATGTATTGATCTGGTGATACACAGGCAGCCTCAGACAGTTCTGCTGGGAGAGCTGCAAGGAACCCTGGAGCTTTGCAGAGGTTTCCACAGGTGGGTTCAGCCCTGCTGCAGGGAATGCATTTGCAGAACCTCATGGGGCTGATTCTGCCTTCCCTGGGAATGTGGCAGCCACTTAATAACTTCCCTAGAGTCTGGTTAATGATTCCATGGAGCATCTTTGTGCCAGACTCAGCAATCTGGGCTTTGTGGAGGGTTAAACCAGTGGTGTTGCCACATTTCCCTTCTGAGGGAGCAGGATCCTTTTACACAATCCTCTCCAAAAAGGCACTGAAGTTACCCTCAGAGTCACAGCCCACAGAGTGGAAAAAAAAAAAGAAAAAAATAAGCAGAAGAGAAGCTGTCCTGTGAACAGACCAGTCCTTCTGGGAGGCTGGCAGCTCCCAGTTGTTTTGTTCAGATAAATTATAGCTCTGATGTCATCAGTGACATGATGTAGGTAGAATGCCTGAGCTGGTGAACTGGTTTCCCAGAGGAATGGGTTCAGAGCAGAGCTTGGGTTTGCTCTGGCTGGATTTGAAATGGCCCATGAAATCTGGGAGAGCAATGATGGAAGCATTTCTGGTCACTTTTATGCTATCCAGAATAGCAACTGCTGCTCCCTGACTGCTTGTCATGCAAAAGAATTCTGGTAAAAGACCATTGCAGTTCTCTACTTGCTGATCCCTGAGCATCCATCCGTGCTGAACCATCCTCAAGGCATCAGAGATTGTTGCTCTCACCTTGCAGATCCCCCTGCTCCTCCCTGTCCATCAGCCTCCTGCTAAACTCAGCAGTAAACTGATGCTTTCAGCTACTCTCCAGGCTTGATTTGTAAAGTTTAGGAAGAAATAAGTTGGTTCAAGTCTAACCATCAGTGGAAATCTCCACCTTAGGAAAAAAACACGCAACAAATTGCCACCACACAAAGGTTCTCCTGTTGTGTGTAATGGAGCTCAAGGAGCCTGAAGAAAAAGGGAACTGTGCTGTGGCCATGCTGGATGCAATGCAGCAACCAAAAGCACCAAAAATAGGGAAATGCACGTCAGATTCCTGCCCCTTGCAGTCGTCTGAGGTGGTATTGCTTCTATGGCAATAGATATTTTGAAGGTGACTTAATTCCTGTCCTTTTCATGAGACTGAGCACCACCTTCTCTCCAGTGACATGCTTCAAACTGAGATTTTATCATTAATGCCCATTTATAGTGCTGGCTTTGGCAACACAGCTTCACTCCTCAGTTCTCCACAGGAAAATTCATTCCAGTCATTACTGAAGTCTTGCTTAAGTCCTGTTTTGGGGATTTAAGTGGGCTGGGCATTTTGTGTGGGTCCTTCCCAAGGTTCTGGATGTGTGGAAAAGGCAGCAGACACCCTGGCAGCCTCACGTGTAGCTCTGCAGTGAGCAGCCAGGAGGTCAGACAGCTTGGGTGTTCAGAGCACAAGGGCAAGGCTTGACACCTCTGAAAGGATGGAAAGTCATGGATAGGTTTAGCAAGTCCAGCAGGCAGTGGTGGCTCTTGGAAGGGAGGGATCAGGAGAGTTGCTTTGCTATTTTATCTCTCCCAAAGATTATTATAGGAATTTTTGAGACAAAGTGCATGTTCCTCCTGTGTCCCTTGGGCAGCCCAGTTTCTGCTCTGTCTTGACCATTGCCATCGAGTGTCTGAGAGTTCCCTGTGCTGAGCACACCTTGCTCTTACCAAACCCTCTGGGAGATGTTCTCCTCTCCAGTGGCACCTCTTGAGAAAACACACTTTGCAAGGTGCTCCCATGAAAATTATTGATCTCTTAGTACCAGTAGGTGGTGGTTTGGGGGAGAGGGTTGGATTCATTCGTTCATTCACAAATCCCCACCTGAACACCACCTGCATTTTTTCATGACTGGAGCACACATGACTCCTGAGTGCAGAGGTGTGTGATTAAATCAATCAGCTCCGTGGGTTTTAAATACTCAGTGTCAGGCAGGAGAACCTGAGTCACTCTCCAGCTGTCAGCCCAGAGGTCTGCTGGCAACATTTCCCTCCTGGGGCTGAGTGTGTTATCCTGCTGGAAATGTGCAGCAAGAGCAGCAGGTTGTGTCAGCAGCCACGGGTGACATCCCAGGAATCCTGAGAGGACACGGACACTCTCCTCCCACACCAGAAACCAGGACTCCCAGCTGGAATGGTTTGGAAGTGGATTAAACCAGGGCAGGTCCCAGGGCTGGTGGTACACACGACTTGAGTCTTGGTTTTGGGGTGCAGGAGGAGAACAACGGTGATGGATGTGCCAGGGGGGAGCAGGAGTGGTTGGGAAGGGTTTCATCATTTCTTAGGCAGGTAGGGAATGGCACCTCTGAGCATTTTTCTGGGATGTAATCACTGGCAGAGGGAGGATGTGCCCAGGAGAATGGTCTTTAGGTGGATGTGTCAGTGTGAAGCTTAGGTCCAAAGAGTTCTGGTCCCTCCTGAGTCTGCTGATTTAAGGAGAGGATTTAACAGGGCAAACTGGGATAGGATTTTGGGGACAAGGTCCTTGGATTAGTCTGATCAGGAGGGAGGGGATGGTAGTCTCTGGATGCACACTGTGCTTACTGATCATCCTCCCAGGCTTTCAGACACCACCCTGGTCCTCATGAAGCCTCTTGAGTCCCCAACCCACACCCTGCTTAGGCTGGAAAGATGTCTACAGAAATTTCTGGTGCCTCATCTTAATACTGGAAGTTTCTCCAACTGGAAGGCTGTACTCCTGGTTCCCAGCCTAAATATATTCATGACCTGTTTATCTTTGCCTGATTTGGGGCCATGGTTTTGCAAAAAATGTAACACCCAGCCCACATATGTACTGTAAATGCTGCCTTAGAACAGATGCTTAGACCAAATCCTGCAGTTCTTGCATGTAGAAAAAATCCTGGTGACTTGGGTGACTCTGTTCCCCACAGATTATTAGAAAAAGGGCTTGCAGGCTTGGCCTGCTCCAGACCAGCTCCATCCCTGACTGCCCAGACATGGATCCACACAGCCCAGAGATCCCTTTAAGGTAGAGCAGGAGCTCCAGAAGCAAAATGAGCATGAATTGGGCATTCAGAGTAATGTTTTACATTTGATCAATAATTCTGCTGGAAATGCAAAACTCCCTGCATCCCCCTTCATCTGGGGCTTTTGCAACAGTGAAGACTGGAGCATCATCCAGAACTTGATCCAGCCTCTCTCCAAAGCAGCATCCCTGTATATGAACTCAGAGCATCCCAAGGAAAAAAAGTCCCTCTGTGAGGATTCCCTCCTTGCAGGAAACAGGGAGCAAAAGTTATTCCCAGCCCCTGCCACTGGTGGGAAAGATGCTGATGTGCTGCCCATCTGTTTTAGCAGCAGATTCCTTGAAGCCCAGCACCATGCCCACTGCACTCAGAGACTGACTTTGTCTTTCAGATGGAGATGAAAGCTCCCAGCATGAACAGCAGCAACTCTCAAAACACTAAATTCAGCTTTCAAGTTAGCAGCCCACTGAGCTATGGAGGCTGGCTTCCTTCTGCTTTGCCCTGTGCTGATTCAGAAGGACAATTTACATCCTACAGCTGTTTTTTACAAGGAAAGAATGGAAAAAAAACCTCTCTTTTTTCTTTTAATTCCAATCTTGGGTTCTAGAGAATTCTTTCAAGTAAGCCTAGCTAGGTTTCCATGCCCATTTATCCCTCAGCTTATTTGACAAGCTTGCCAGCAGGAAGGATTTTAATTCCTTTTTATACCAAATTATTTTTTCCACAGCTGTGATAGGAGGTGATTCTGCCAAATAATTTAGGCTCAAAATCTGACCTATATTGGATAGCATAAGATGCTGAGGATGTTCTTGGGATTTTAAGAAGAGAGTTTATATTTCACTGTAGTCTTTTTAGTGGAAGCCCACAAGAAAACATTGTCCTGTTTCCTATTCTAATCTGATGATGATGATGATGATGAAATACTTTTAATACTATAAGACAAGTGTTGATGTCCCTCTAGCAACAGTATACAAAAAAAGGATCTTATGAAACAGACACATGAAAAGATGTAGAACACATGTGTATTGGATGAGACAGTTTCAAAATCTCTTTTAATCAGCACTCATATTTCAGGTCACATCAGACATCACTGTGAACTGCAATCAATGTTAAGAGTTGACACGTAGCTCCTTGAAACATATTTGGCAAAAGCATTTACCAGTGTAAACACATTAATACCTACACAACTGTGAACATCTCCGTGGTCCTCGATGGCAAATTTGTCCATGTCTATGGGCAAAATCACAGTCAGGAGCACAAGCTGCTTCAGAGCATCTGAGGTGGAAAGCACGGAGGCTGCAAGGGCCACCCCCAGGTTCAGAGGAACCCAAAGGCCATCAGCACCCACCCCCTGCTGCTGACAGAGCCAGAGGCTTCATCATGCTCAGCAGAGCTCTCAAACCCCCTCTGCCAGGGCTGATGGCATGGACATCACCAGTGCACATCAGTGTCCTCACAGGACAGCGGAAAGGGCAGAGCTTTGGGGTCAGAGCATCCTCCTGGGATGTGAGAGCAGCGGGTTCAGGAGCCTGAGGGGTATGTTTATTCCATGCAGTATAAACACACCAGTCCGGGAAGCAACGTGATGTGCAGCAATGCCTTGTGTCACTTTGTGGAGATAAATATTAAGTTTATGCTTTCCCAGCTCCGGGTCTGCCTTGCCCATATAAAGCCCATGATCAGCACTGCCTTGGCTTTGCCTCTGGGGCCAGGAGGAGCGAGGACTCATCCATCCCCCTCTGGGGGTTCGGGGTTCCTGGTGAGTCTCAGGCTCTATGCCATGCATGGGGAGCTGTGCCCTCAGGGACAGAAGGTTGGGGTCCACCTCATCCCCACAAGCTGGAGGTCTGGGTCCCTGGCTACTGGGCTGGAGCAGGGGGATAAGTGCCTTCATCTGCTTTCCCAGGAGCCATCACCTGATGGCTTTAGCAGATGTGTCCTCCCTGCCAGCAGGAAGGGCGGGAGAGCTTGGGAACTGCTGGCGTCACTGGGGATTTGGCTGGGGAGATAGGGGAAGGGGGAGAAGTTTTTCAAAAGTCATACGAAGGGACACGGCACCTGGTGCCTTGGGGACATGGTTCTGTTTGCACGGGGACACAGTGGGTGGTTGTGACTGCGGTAGGGGTATACCCGAGGGGCTGCCTGCATGCCGGGGGATACCCGAGGGGAAGAAAGGGGGGGAGGGAGGGACGGGANNCCCAGAGCAGGCTGCGCCCGCCCCGCTGTCGCTGGGTCCCGGGAAGCGAGCCCCTGGCCCGGGGCGGTCCCGGCGGAGGGGTGCGGGGGGTTCAGCCCCGCAGGCAGCTCCTGCCTGGCCCTGCGAGCGCTGGGTGAGCGGCTCAGCCCTGGGGCTGCCCCTCTTGGGGGTGTCCCAGCTTTCCGGGGTGCCTGGTGAGTGGGGTTTGTGGGGTGTTTCACTCGCTGAGTCTCCGGCTGCGATCTCCTGAACCCTGCTCCTGCTTTCTCCTAGCCCGGTTTTTGCATTTTTCTGTTTAAAGATGAAGCCGACAGAGTCATTGCTAGGTAGGACTCTTCCTCTGTGCCACGGCCTCGCTGCTCACGTTGTGCTTTCTGCTAATCTCTGCAGCTTGTCTATGCAGTAACTCTGTATATTAATAAATGCTTCTACGCTGGGAACTTTGAGTCAGCCTCAGGGGAGGATGTTCTGCCCTTCAGTCCAGGATGACCAGTGTATTTCCAAAGGACTTCTATCAGCCTGGAAGTGTTGGTTTTCTGATCAGCTGGATGGTGGGCTTTCGCTCAGATCTTGGAGATTTGAGCTCTAAAGGAACTCTTTTCAGGCTGTTTCTTGCATAAAAGGCTCTGTAAAGTGAGCCTGCAGATAGGCAAAGCAGTGTCAAGGGTTTTAAGTCTCTGTGGTCTTTATTGTGGCTTCCAGAGCTTTGTTAGACAGCTGAAATAAAGATGTGGTCTGTGCTCTAAAGCTGGGGAGGTTTTCCAGTGTACATCTCACACTGGAGGCAGTCAGTCCCGTCAGTCCCTGGGAAACTGCTGCTTGGAGGGTCGAGTGAATTTAAAGAGAAGGAGCAGTCTGAGATGTGGGAATCCTCCTGGTCTCTCCTGGTTTGTTTCATTTCGTGTTTTTTTTTCTCCTTCTGGAACTCATTTATCACCTCTTGCCTTCCTTCTTGTAATGGAAGAGACCTTTCTTTCCTCACTGGGAGAAACTGAAGCTGAGCCTGCCTCGTGGATGCCCTGTGTGCACAGGTTGCTCTGTTGTACTTGGTTTGTTGTGCAGGAAAGCCTGAAGTGAGGGTGTTGCTGTGGCACAGCTCGTTCTGAGCACTCCTGGCCCATGGAAGTCAGTGTACCAGGTGCTGTGTGATTCGTTTCATTGCTTTCATGTTGTAGGTGAAGCTCTTGAGGGGGAGTTTTGCATCAAGAGTGTTACATGCACAGTTACCTCTGCAAGTGGGATGTGTGGCGTGCCTGTGCCCACTGGGTCTGGACCCATGGAGTTCATGTAAATAGTCTGGTCCTTACCCTTTCCATGTCAAGTCCAGGATCCTCTCTTTTGATATCGTTCCCTCCTCTTGGCATCTGATTTTAGATGTTGCAGTCCACTATCGTGGTTCTAAGCAATCCATCTGAAAACAGTAATAAGTTGGGAACAAAAGGTAGAGAGAAGTGCAAGGAGGACACTCAGAGGAATGAAAGGGCTTCTGTGTGAGTAATGACAAAACAGGCTGTGGTTTTTTTCATCTTGGAAGAGATGGATGAAAGGGTATATTGTACAGCATTAATCAGCTTTAATACTACTTATGAGGGTAATTTGGAGTGAGAATTCATCTATTTTTTTTCTCTAAAGAAGAGTGGGCGGAGAACATCCGCTAAAACTATCAGGGAGAAGATACTCATCTTTATATAGTGATATATACATTTTCTGACAAAAGGACTGTTTTATGCTGTCAGTGGGGCTGTGTTAGACTCAACCTATCTCCTCCCTGTCACACAGGGCACAGGAGCAGGTGGAGTGGCCCATCCCTCTGTAATAATTTCACCTGTGACTTGCATGGTGGTCGTCTTGGGGCATTGTTTTGTCACTGGAAGGATTCATGGTTTGCTCTGTGACAGAGCATCCCTTCATCCCTGTGGAAGAGCAGCATCTCCTTTTGTTGCAGGTACACCAGGAGTGACTCAGGGACTTTATCCTGCAGGACAGTGGTGGTCATGCTGCTTCCCCTTCTGTCTGTGGTCTGAATAAGACTCAGGAATCAACAAACAATTGTAAAATGGGTTTCCTTTTTTTGGGACTTGGGTGCAGTAATGTTACTACTCTCCAGATGGGTTAATTGTGTGCATCATACTGGAGTATGAAGTTATCAGAGGGAGGTAAAATCTGTGCTGTGACATCTTTTAGTCACTGTCAGGAGTTGCTTTGAATGGCCCTCAGTGGAGCTGCCTTCAAATGCACCAGGAGCTTGGGTGAAGGTCTCCAGGTTGTCTCTGCCCGTGTTCAGTGATCAGTGCTGCTGCAGTCCTGAGGATTTCATCATGCTGGGGCTTGCCCTGATCCATGGAGATCATTTCCTCTAAAACTGGCAATTTCATTGGGCAGAGCTTCATTACAAAACTTGATTTTGATCAAAGCAGTTGGGAGAAGCTGAGGAGACAGGTTGTGATGAGACCTCTGCTAGAGCTGGGTGTAGCATCAGCAGGACCTTCTGCTCAGCCCAAGGAATCAGTGACTTTTCCAGTAGCATGGGATTTCTTGGAGTTTCTCAGTAACTAGCAGGTCTTTTAGCATGGAAACTTCAGTGGTGTATGCTCCCTTGGAGGCACTGTTCTGCCTGGATGTTGCTGGCTGAGCATTATAAACTTAATGACCTTCCACTTCTGTTTTCTGAAGGAATCTTCTGTTTACAGGCTCTTCAATGACAATGCTGTGTTATACCAGTTTGCTTAATCTGCTTGCCATCCCTTCTCCTTTGCCTCAGCTCTTGCTCTGTTCTTTTGCTCTTTCAAAGAACAAGCCTCACAAAAAGCAGTGGAGGGAGGCAGCAAACAGTGAACAAATCAGCATTCACTGATTTATTTATTTTTTTCATGAATTTCTGCAGCTGGGTCTGAAACTGACAGAGCTTTCTGGGGAAACAGATAACAGAGGGCCCTGAAAATAGCCAGGTTACGAAAGCATGAAGAATGGGAACAGCAGCCCTGAATGTCAAAGCTTGTTGTGCTTCTGAGGTTTCAGTAGAGTGTGATGTAAAGCAGCTGGTTTTGCCATATATTTGCTGCATTTTCCTGGGTCTAAGAATAAATACAGAGACCAAATTATATGCAACTGAGGCTTTAATGTCCTTGATGTTCAGTGGCCAGGGAGCTGAGCTGACTCTTCATGGTTGCTGATGCATCAGAAATGACTGAGCTAATTTAGGCCATTTTAAGGGTGGGAGTTTAAACAGTAGTTGATAAGAGCAGCACTTTAGACCAGCTCTTCTTTTAAGTGTTAATTGAACGCTGGATTGCTGACAAAGGTGTGACCAGATTAGTTCCTTGGGTGGAGTGGCAGAAATGCTTGGTCAGGCTTTTATGCTTATGATGGGTTGCTTTGTCCTACTGTCAGCTCAGCTGCTGTTTTCACTTCAAGAAATACACATTTGAAAAACAACATCCTCTGCTAATGAGCGGATTTTGTTGAGACAGATTAAATACAATGTTTAAAAGGCTTAGTTTTAATTTTGAGCCATATTTGGAATAACCTCAGCACACATGGTGCTTTTCAGGAGCAGCAAGGGCTGTCAGAGCTGGCAAGCTTTGACCTTCCAGGTACAACCATGACTTGGATGTGCTGCTTGGGGCTGAACTTGACTTATTTTAAAATAATTTTGATCAGGCAGAAGTATTCTGTGCAGAATTAACTATACTTGCTGCTGATTATGCCTACAGATTGGTTCTGTAGCTTTTCAAAGTGATTGCCCAGAAATCCTGGCAGTGGAGTTTAGGATGCTGTGGGAAAGGGGATACTCTGGAAGTGCCAGTTCCTTCAGGAAAACATGAGGGTGGCTGGAATAGTGTTTGTTGTCTTGCTCTTGAGTCAACGAGTCATCAGCTGAGAGGGAAAATGCTACCAAATGGAAATGGAAAAAACTGAATAGCTGAAGTCTGGGGAGGAATTGTGGGGCCTCGTTTCAGACCTCCTGTAAGCAAGTCCTGTAGGAGTGTTGTGGAGCTTCCTTATCCAGTTGTGCCTCTTCTGTGGGCTTGAATGTGCTGCCAAAACCTTTCACAGAAACACAGCATTTTTTGCTGCTTTCTAACATTTTACCTGTAAGATTTACTTTACAAGCTTCCTTTGAGTTAGGAAAAATAATGCAAGCTTTATCAGGCCACTCTTTTTCAAAAGTAACTCTTCACTCAGAGGATCTTGGTGTACCAGCTTAAAATGTCATTTCTTTGATCCACAGTCTGAAATAGTTATTCTCCTCTTTGCCTCCCCCCAGATCTCAGCTGGTGAACCAAGTGCCTCCTTCGCAGTCTGAGCTCCTGTGGAGCAGCAGGAATGTGCTCAGTGCCGTGGGTGGTGGTGAGGAGGACATGTTTAGGTTGTTCAAGAACTCCTTACCATAATGTTGCTTAGCCCCAAACTACTTCTTGATAATTGCAGAGAAGTGGGCTGCTCAGACTTGCCCCTGCCTTGCCAGGCAGCTGTCTCACCTACCTGGGGGTGAAGCTCCTTTGAGCTTGGTTCAAGCTCCATGACTTGAACCAGTTCAGAAGAGTCATTAGTGCTGGTTCTTGGGTCTTTGCAATTTATTGTGAAGTGTGGGGTGAGGCAGGGAGGGATGGATCTTTGCTTTCCTTTTTCAAGAGTAGTTCTGAGCTCCAGACAAGCTCTTCTGGTCCAGGTTTGGGTATGGTATGTTTGGTTTAGAAGGGCAAAAAAAGATGGAAGAAAGGAAAAGTGAGTCTTATAAAATTCTCTTTTAAATATTTTTACTTCCTGCAGCATGTGTATTTTTAGTTATATTAAGTCATTGAAGACTTACCTTCAGCTGTCCTGTCCTCCTCCTTTTTTCCATCTGTCAGCCAGTTAAAGCTGTGAGGCTGTCGGGCTGAGGGAGCCTGAAGATGCTTTTGAGCCCTCTTTTGAAGATCGTTCTGAAGTCTTCTGTCTCTGTAGTTTGAGTTGAAAAACACCCAATCTGATGTGCACAGCGTAATGAAATTTGGATTCTTTAATGAGCACAAGGTAATGTTGATAAAGCAGGTGACTGCAGTGGAGGATGCTCAGCTAAAGCAACTCTGTCACCCTAGCTCTTCAAATGCAGAGCTCTAAACTCCTAATCCTCCTGTAAATTCTTGTAGTTGAATCTCTGAATAAGGTGCTAAATGAAGAACCTTTAGCTGGTCTCATGAGTGCAAGCCAAGAAAAATTGTTTCATGAGATGGCCCTCTGATTCCTGAGATGTATGGAGGCTCCAAAACTCGGAGCTTGCTGCCAGCTGAGCCCACTGCCTGAGGCTGTCATCCTGGGAGCTGGGACATCCTGTCTCTGCTCCCACCTTCTCCAGCTCTTGCTCAGCATGCTGGTACCCAAGCTCAGCATCTTCTGCAGACCTGCCTCGAGGATGGGTAGCCATTTCATTAGCTAGCCAGCCACAGCAGGGGCTGAGCTGCTGCTGGTCAAAGCCACTTGCCTGACAGCAGGGACGTATTTGCTCTTGCTCTGTTGTGGTTGCTGTAATTTAAGCATAAAATTTTGCCCTGGTGAGGCTACAGCCTCTTGACTGTGGGTTGGAGGCAATGCCTGATGTTGTAGTGGGAGGAACCAAGTGCCCATAGAAGCACCGTGAGACCTCTAAATTTTTTTGACTGTGTTTTCTCCAGTTGCTGTTTTGAATTTTCTTCTCTCCCCAGTTGAAAGCTGTTCTCTTTCTTGTTTCCATTTTTTTTTCTTTCTTTTTTTTTTTTTTTTTAAACTCAGGAGTTTTACTGTGCTGAAGGCTTTTATTTTAACAAGGCACATCAGGAAATTACAGCATCATCTCTCAGGGAAATGCATGAATATTTCTCACATAATTCCCACAGTGTTATCAAGGGCACACTTTGCATTTCACTCGCCTGTTTTGGTCAGGGGTTCAGTGCACAAAGCCACAGAGGGAAGCTGGTTGGTGAGCTAGGAACACCTCCTGAAACTGATAGAAATTTGGAGAAATAGTTACTGGTTGTGTCCTAGCAGAGGAGGTTTGCTTTGTGAGAAGCAGCAGGGATTTCAGGAGGAGGCTTTATAAGAAGTGGGCTTTGGGCACAGCAACCTTACATCTGGTTTGGTGGTTCTGTTGCAACAGATGGTTTTCATAATCCTTACTGGAAGGCATCATTTTGTCCTTTGTATTGTGTAAACACTCTTAGCACCAAAACAATGTGATTTATGAAATGCAATGAACACGAAGCTCATTTCTTAGTAGCATTAAGACTTAATCATATGTGCTTGTGAATCAGCAGTGAAGTAGCAGCCACTGTGAGGAGGATCCAGTTTCTTTCTTTGTTAGTATTTAAAATTTTCTAGGCTCAGTGAGCTTCCCACTTACTCTGTCTCCACCTTCATTCAGATTATATTTCATTTCTGTTCCTTCTTGCCTCTCCCATCAGCTGCATGAGGTTTTCTTTTCCTTGCACATGGCTTTACTGTGTTTCAGGGGTGCTGGATTTTCTCCTGGGTTTTGGAGGAAAAAGCCCCTTTTGCCCCTTCAGTTTTGCAAACAAACCTTGAATAAAAACCCAAAGATGAAGGAATTTGGGCTTCATTCTGAGGCTTTGCAGAGGGACCTGCTCTGAAGCCTGTAAGTACTTCCCATGCTCCTGTGGCTAATGGGGATTCACTCTAAAATGAAGATTACCAGAGGAATATCTTAACCTAGCCCTGCTGTGAGACTTCTATTTATTCTCTGGCAGTCTGATACTTAAACAAATGTCAGAATGAGCTCCTGGGACAGTGGCCTGCAATGCAAACTGCACGTTTGTGGTGCCATAAAGCAACGAGTAAAAGATATTGTAAGGAAGGAGTACTTAGCTCTGTGCTTACTATGGGTTGTGCAGGTTGTCTCCTCTGCTGCTGCCTCTCCCTGGACATCAGAGCTGAAGCCATCTGTCCATGAAAATGGTTTGCTTGGTGCTGGGCACTTCATAGTGTAGAATCTTCATTAAAGTAATTTGTTTCAGCAGCTATGTGGTTTTGAAGGTGATTGAGTATAAATGTGCTCCCTGACTTCTTTTGGCTTTAATTACTGAGCACTTGTTGCTGCTGGGGAGCTGTGCTCAATCTGCTTTTGAGCAGAAAACTCATTAATATAAGCACTGAGGGTGGTAAAGCAGGGGGGCACTGGCATGAGAACAGGGATGCTCATACCCCTGTGCTCTGAACCACAAGCCTGAAAATGGTAAATGCCTCCTGGGATGCACAAGTAATGGCAGTTGCAAAAAATTAAACTTAAAAATCAAGCTTAAAAACTGGGGCTGGTGTTCCGAACCCCTTGATGCCAGCATTTTATCTAGTCAAACCAAAGCACAGTTCATTCCGGGTTGTTGGCTTGGCCCTAAGGGAGGAAAATGATACAGATTAATCTTTAAAATATGTCTTGGCAAAACAAATCTGACAGGTATGCCTTCCTATTGTAAACAGGATTTGGGATCTGGATTCTTGTGCAAATTACCTTTGACAGTTGTTACTGAGATAGTACTTCCAAAACCCAATAAATTATTTTTGTCCTTGTTATATTAATAACTCGGTCCCTTGACAGCTGTGATTACACTGAGGCCTGTAAAGGACCTTACAGAGGGATATCTGTGTTAAAATAAAACCCTTTCAAGTGGGAAATAGGAAACCAAATTCTACGAGGCCCTAATTTTACACAGTAATTAAAAATCCTTGACCTCCCCTGTTCCCCCCATCCATTAGCAGTATGGATGGCTGAAGAGCAGCAGAGGCTAGAAGCCTGGCTGCTAATTATAGCCCATGCCAGGGGCTGTGTCCCAGGGAACCCTGCCCTGAAGCAGGACCAGGGATGTGAATCCAAGTGGGACAAATCTGCCTCAGTGGTCCCTTTGGTTGGAGGAGGGATCACATCATGATACCCTCTGGCTTTTTGCAGCATCTCGGAATGCTCCTGGCACAGGGATTTTTTTTTATTTTTTTTTTTTTGCAGCTTCTGAAGTTAACCCTTCAGGAAGGAGCAAGACAAGGCAGTCCAGTCACAGAAATGGAGGAACCAGAAGGGAAAAAATAAATAAAAGCTTCAAAATGGTCAGATGACAGCTGCGTGTAGTGGCTTAAATAAGATGGTTGGCCACTGCAACTGAAAAGGCTGATCCTGGAAGTTAAAATGAGGTTTGTGGAGGTTGTTGCAAAGCCTGGGAGTGCTCAGCAGGGACATTGGCACCCAAAGGGCTGCCCTACTGTCCCTTAGAGGACTCAGTGGCCCAGGAGCAAGCATGGAAGAGGCTGGTCTGTGCCTGAAGCCACATCTGATGGCACAGGGTTAGTCTCTTTTCCATTCAACCATCGTGTCTGCTAAAGAATGGTCACCTCGGAGACTTCCACCTGCACCAGTGTCCTCAAACTTTACCCTTCTCCTCTTGGGTGTTTCTCCCAGTCTGTGGGTGAGGAGGGGAAAACACTCTTGGCAAGTCATCAGAAAGGTCACTGTTCTTTAATCTGGAGCTATGACTTAACCAGCTTTTTCCTTTCCATTCATAAGATGAGACATGGAGGGATTACCAGGGCTATACATAGACTGCTCTTAGCTGGGAACACTTAAGAGCTGTGTCAACCTCAAGGCTGAGGATCCTCTGTGTTGCTTGTCTGTGGCTTTTTGCCCTCTGTGTAGAGTTTCTCTGCTTAGTGGGGGCACTGGCAGGACCAGAAGAGGACAACTCTAGAGCTGGAAGCACTCACAGGTTGGGTTTCCTCATTAGGAGGGATGTGTATGTGGCTACAGCTTCCCAGGGTGAGAGTCAAAATGCACCTCGGAGCATAACTTGTTGGGTTTTTATCTGAACACAAGATTCTGGGGGGAGCTTTAAGTGCATGCTTAGTTCCTCATGATTCAGCAGTGGTGTTGGATTGTGCTTGGCCATGTGTCTGCATGGAGATAACAAACCAAGGCATAATCTTCAGTTCCTTTGCTTGATAGCCCCTTATCTCTGAGCGTGTGCTGCCTGTGTTTGCTGTCTTGGTGGACCCTCTCAGAGGTGCTGGCTGTGTAAACCCAACTGGGTTTAATGCTGAAGGTCTGGGAGGGTCCTGCTTTAATGGCTCCTGAAATAGCTGGAGGAAAGCACCCAAAAGTGAGCTCCTGGCCGAGGGTGTACAAACAAGCAAACCCTCCTTAGCTTGTCAAGGGAATAGGTGGTGTTGGCAAACAAACACATCTGAACTTTCTTTAGGATGCTGTTGAGATTCCAGCCTGCTCCACAGAACTCATTAACAGTTTAATATTGGACCCTTAGCTTTCTAATGGGCAGGCAGCAGTGGTGAGGGAGCTAGCAGTGCACATACAGATGTTGGCATTCTGGTTTAATATTTCAGTTGTGTTTGGCAACAATTGACTTTAAATCCTTTGAATCCCCGTGGATCACGGCACAGGGAAGAAGAGTGAGCCGGGGTGAAGCTGCTTAGCACAGGATATGTGACTTGACATTTCTTTTTTAATCAGAAAATCAGCAGTCCTGAGCTGCCTGTTGCTCAGCAGTGGTTGGCTGCATGAGAAGAGCACTCACTATGCAAACTTATACTCACACTATACACATTATATACTTACAAACACACATGTCATATGTAGAATATAGGAAAAATAGGTGCAAACAACTCAACAAACTTACTTTTGCAGCATACTCCAAAGACTACACTTCCAAAGGAAGAGGTTCTGTACCTTAGTGGTTCCAAGGAATCCAGGGAGTTGTCTTGCTGTAAAACATTGACATAATCACACACATTCTTTAGGTACAGGTGAGACCTTTTTACATACACTCTGTTTTGAGAGTTGAGGGAAAGCATCTTGCTTAGCATCCGGATTCCTCCAAGGTGACAGCTTCGCTTGAGGACAGAAAACCTTTACAAGTGTAGCTAAAAATGCAGTTTCCTGCTGGCAGCGTGGGGCTGAGTCATTGTGGTTTTGAGGGGCAGGACCTTCCCTTCACTGCTGCAGGTTTTTACTTCCAGGGAGGCTCACACAGAGGAGCAGGCTCAGGTGTTTGTATCTCTTGGCTCAGCTCCTGAGTTGGTGTTCTGAAAGTCCAGCAGGGTGGTGAGCAGGTCCTTCAGGGCAGTTGCACCTCCAGCACTGTGGAGTTGGGAGTGAGGGTCTGGCCGTGGCTCTCCCAGTCTGTTCAGTTTCTTACACCAGTATTCTGTTACAGAACCCCATGCTGGTTTTGTACCAATGCCTCTTGTCACTGGTGTTAGCTCAGTTTCTAGTCTGCTCACCACACTTTTGGTGTCTTTGCACCCAGCAAGGAGCACTGGGGACATGACCAGCTTCACACCAGGAGGTGGGAGATTGGTTTCCACTTTTTTTTTTCTTTTTTTCAAGTTAGATATCAGAGAGGAAACCCATGTGTATGCATTAACCTTTCCTGTGCAGTTCTCACTGAAAAGCAAAATAATAATTTTAAAACTGAAGGCTGTTGAAGCTGTGCCAGGAAGGTTTTTTCAGTAGCACCCTTAATAACTGTTGACTTGTGGGAGGCAGTCTCCAGCAATGCTGAAGGTGTTAGTCCTGTGGGAGGATTTACCTCTTGTGTTTACAGAATAGGCCACTCATTTTTCATCCTCCTACCTGTTAGAGCTGTGGTCTTTTTTTTTTTTTTTTTCCTATTAAAATGCCCGAGCAGCACTGCTGAGAGTCTGAAGACAGTTTCCTTCTAGGAGGAAAAACCCAAAGTTTTATATGGGAGTATAAATTATTACAAATTTTCTGAAAAAGGGAATTAATTGTCTTTCATTAAGGAGATGGTAAGCAGACATTCATTCTCTTCATGTACTTGAAGACAGAGAAAATTATAAATTGATTCTCTTGAATTTGTGGTGAGCAATGAGCTTCAGGAATACTCGGACTGAAGTGTCATTTTCCCAAACCTCTGGATAACCCTTGGTGTACACAACTACAGGGGTAACTGGCACAGTTTTTGGCAGGCAGCTCTGGCAGTAGCTCCAGGTAGCTCAGAAGAAATTACTTGCAAGAAGGGGGAAAAGAGGTGAAAGCACCTGGTTAGTCACTCAAACAATTTGTATTTCTAGACACCATGCTTAAGAAAAAGCAGTCAGATTTAGTTCATGTCCAGAACTCTGGTGTCTCTTTTGTAGCTGGAGAGGACAAAAGGCAAAGTCACTGGGGACTAGCAGATTGTCAGCTGCTTCAAACTCCTGAAGTGCTGAGCTTCAAGACCAAACCTAAATCCCAAGTACCTTTTTCTTTTTTTCTTTTCTTTTTTTTTCTTTTTTAAACCTTTAACTTCAGTCAATTGAAGCTATAAATGGCTTTGCTGTGCTTTTGCTTTGATGTTGAGTGTAAACTTTCAGGCATGGGAACCTGGCCTTGGTCTGCCTGGGTGGTTTGGCTGCTAGTGGATGCTGGAGCTCTGATGCAGCTTAAAGTTTGAATTTTTCCCAAATGGAGATCAAAGCAGAGTCCTGCAGCTTTGGTCTCATGTGGTGATTCTACCTTGCCTTCTATGGTGGTATTGTCCATTAGTTGAGTTTCAGAAGAAAAGCTTGGACTTGAATGCATGTAGCTTGTGCTAAAAATGCAGCACAATGTATGCTCTGACAACAGCAGAAAATAAGGAATCTGGTGGTTGTGGTGTCAGTGTTTTGCTGCTGGCATTTGAATCGGAGTGTATTGTTCCTCTTGGAAGTGCAGTCATAGCTTCACAATTCATTTGTAAATCTGTGCCAGCAAAGAATGTCTTGAGTTTGACAAGAGTCATGTATCTTATTTTGGCCAGGTCTGGTTTTTTGCTTAAATGTAATACACTAACTCAGATGATTCCTACTATTACACACCTTGCATCTTCCATTTGGGGGTTTCAGATGGGTGCTGAATGCTCTTTGATTCCTCTAATAGCCCTCTCTATTGTTTTCTGGAGAGATCTGTCAATTTTATTGAGCTCCTGTCCCAGCTGACTCCTGCAGCTGGAGATATCTCTGGAATGGAGAATGCACACAGATGTTTGGGCATTGTACAGATACACACGGATCTATCCATGGCTTGATATAAAATGACTTACTCATTGGCCTTGATGAGATGGATATTTTTGTGATGTTCTTGTAACATTTTAAAAGAGTACGTGGAAGTTTTTTGGGGGTGTAACTTCCAGGTAGGTGTTCTTATGCCTTGAAGATAGTGAATGTTCTTGTTAGTGAAGTTGGTATAAAGGTGTATTACCAGGGTTCTGGAGAGGCAGGCGAGTTCTTGGCCTTTTAAATAACCTGAAACTCTTAGCTAAGCATTCTTCCAACAGCAAGAAAAAGAAACCAAACCCTCTGCCATTTGTCCTAAGAGCTCGTAGATCTGTTGCAGTTCATAAACTCCAAGGCCATGAACTAATATTGTTCACTCTTCGTGGTGTTGTACATTTTGCAGAAGGCGTTTTATCTCCCAGCGCTGCTCTCTAGACTTTTTAGAAGACATAGTGGAATATGCCAGTGTACGAAGGTACTTTTTTCAAAAGCAGCATTAATCTCAACTCGTTGCATGCAGTCCTCTCCTCCCTCCACCCTCTTCACGCCAATATCTGAGGTCCTGCATGCTGGTGCTGCCATCTGATCATACAACTGGCATGGCTTTTTTTTTTTTTTTTTTTTTTTTCAGGTTGTGTTTTTTTTTTTTTCTTTGTTTTTATTTTTTCCTAATTACAGGACCAAGCATATATCTGGGTCACCACGACACAAAGGTTTGAAGAAGATGCACTTCATCAAGAACATGAGGCAGTATGACACCAAGAACAGCAGGTAACTTCTGGAGGTCAAGGTGTAGAAGAGGATGCACTCAGTAATAAACTCAGTTCTATGTGATTAATCACTTGGTGTCAGTGGGAATAAGGGGATGTCCTTGGTGTTTTCTTAACTTTCTACATACTGAACACTAGGGATTGATACAGAACTTGGCTCTGACAACCTAGAGGGTCAGAATTTTTTGCTCTTTGTGCTGCTTTCTGAAAAAAAAATAATCTGTAGCGGTGTCTACGTAACTTACAGAGCAGTTTAAGAGGAGTTCTGCCTCCATGTTCCATAAAAAGTTGCTATGTAACTTCTAAATCTTAATTCTTATCCTGATCCCTTCCCATCTGCTCACAGGATCGTGTTGATCTGTGCTAAACGAACTCTGTGTGTGGCTTTTTCCATCCTACCTTACGGGGAGAGTTTACGGATCAGGTGAGTCAGCTTTGCCTTGTGAAATGTCTGCTCTGGTGGTTGCAAAAGGTCTTTTTTAATGAGTATGGTTGGTGCGGGTCTCCTGTTTTGAAGCAAGTGAGCATGAGAACTTGCTATCAGGGCAGTAAAATCAGACATCTCCACAGTTATCAAAATGTTCAAACTCCAAGAGAAAAAGGAAAAGGCAGATTTTTTTTTCAGGTGTTTAGTCACACTTCAAACAACTCCAGTCCTCTGAACTCACTGAAACCACCTTTGAGCAGATGATGTGATTTATTCATGTGTAAGAATTCCTATACTCCTGCAGTGGTCAGAAATCATCTGTCTTTAGTGTAACAAGCACTTGTGTTAGCCAGAAAGCACTCAGAGCATCAGACAAGGATGTTGTCACCTTCACTGGAAGCCTTCAAAGTTTTGTAGTGAAGTTCCACCTTCCTAAGTTTCAGATGCTGTTCTGTATTTTCAGGTCTAAGCCATGATTTTTTTATTTTTTTTTTTTATTTTTTTTTTCAGCCTAAGAAAAAACAGAGTTTAGACTGAAGCTGCATTTAGTGTCTGTACTACATTTAGTGGCACAGAACTGTCCAGATGATCTCTTAAGAAACAAGTATTTTTGTGCATTTGCCTGCAGCTTTTCTCAGTCTCTTGTGAAGTCTGAGTAGATTCTGTGGAGGTCTCTGACCTACAAGTATGCCATAGAAAATACTCACTTTGTTCTCACCCACTTTTGGTGAAACAATGGTGGTGTCACTTCTGTTCTGTGCCTAACTTATGGACAAAGGAAACGGATGTTTAGTGGTGGGAATTGTATTGTATGCAAATACACTGGCTGTAAAAATAGTCGATGGGAAAATCT
The DNA here is from genome assembly GCA_038090715.1 of Florisuga fusca. Classification (NCBI taxonomy): domain Eukaryota; kingdom Metazoa; phylum Chordata; class Aves; order Apodiformes; family Trochilidae; genus Florisuga; species Florisuga fusca. The sequence continues at coordinate 3,019,159 of JAAWXA010000023.1, forward strand.
TCTCTCACTTAACAGAAAAGCAGCAAGGTCACTGCAGTTATTTTAGAGCATTTCTGAGCACTGTGTTCTGCCTGTGTGGAAGCTGGCAAGGCAGTTCTTGAACTACAAACGTTTTGTATTGGAATATGGGTGACAGAGCTGCATGCTACCATTGCTGAAGCAGAGTTCTGCTAGAAGTCTTAATTTAAGTTTGTGTGTGCAGTGGTTGGAAAATTGCAATTGGAAGGCAAGTGTCTAATCCTGGAAAACTAGTAATATAAATCATGTTTGCTGTTAAGTGTTTGAGCATTAGTGTGTTAATGAATGGGATGGTCTTATGCAGAAAAAACATTTTTAAAAAAAATGTTTATATTTCCTAGGTATATTGTTACAGATTTGAGTTAAAATGATAAGAAATCTGATTCTTCAGTTAATGAGCATCTCTACATTTTGATGAGTACTTAAAAATCCAAGTTTTCTTGGAGATGGAACTGAGGGATTGTGCTGTTGAGGTAGTCAGGATTCTGAGCTGGTGGTGCTGGCTGTAGCTAGTGGATGGACCTGGTGTGCAGCACAGAGCAAGCTGGGCTTATTCTACATGTTCCAATAGTGCATTTTCTGTCTGCATTCAGTGATCTGAAAATGGAAGGGCAGAAGCAGCGACATCCTTCTGGGGGAGTTTCTGTCTCCACTGAAATGGTGCTTGGACTGGAAGGAGTAGAGCTGGGTGCTGATGGCAAGGTAAGAAATTTTTTTTTTCTTTTTGTCTCTCGATCTGTAATGCCCTTTCACCAAACCACTGACTAGAGCTGGGGACAGTGGGTAAGCTGGCTGCTTCTCCCTGGGACCATGACATGTGCTGGGGGCAAATCACTTTCCAGATGGCAAAGTGCTGCATAAAGTGAGAACTGGAACTCTTCAGTGGAGTGGGAGTTTGTTTTGATCCTTAACGTTTGTAATGCTTGGCTTGTGATAAAGCTGCTTTTGAGGAGTTTGAAGCCTGTGATCACTTTTGCCTCTGTTTCTGGAGAACTGATTTGACTCTGGTATCTCAGGCAACATGTGGGTGATGTTTTGATAGAAACACGGGTGAAATTTATACCTCTTTATTCAGTTTATATACTGCCAGAGTTTTACTGATGTGATTTTTCTCCTGTTCTTTGCCACCCTGACAAATTTCCTACAACACTTCCATACTGAAGTCTTGGAAGCAAGGCATTCCTCATCCAACTTTCCCCTTTCCTCCTGTCCCACAGTTTCAAGGTCCTCACTACCACATACAAAGTCCAGCGAACTCTGAGACGGAAAATCATAGGTGTCTGGAAATAAGCTTTTCAACAGGTTTTCCTCTATAACTACTACAGCTTTTTTCTTTTTTTCTTTTTTTCTTTTTTTTTTTTTTTTAAGGTTGTGTCCTATGCAAATTTCTTGTATCCAACCAATGCCCTCGTTGTTCGGAAAGCTGAGAGCTACAGTGCTGCTCCCCCCTGTCGAGCCACGGCCTCACGGAGTCTTCCTGGATCAAGATACAAACCTGTGACAGCAAAAACAATACCAGCAGGAACAGAGATGGGTAAGAGCCACCAGCTCTGTCTTTAGAAAAGCAGGAAAGGAATACATTTCTCTGAAACAAGTGGCACAGTGGGTTGTTGGGAAGGATGTGCTGCAGCTGGAAGGAGACTGTTGTTAGCACAAAGAAGGCTCCTTAATGAAGTACAAATGAGGAGCCTTAACACTGAGATTTATGCATATTGCTTGCATCCTCTGTATATCAAGTTCAGTTTATGCAATTCAAGGAGCACAAAGCCATTTCCTTGGAAATGTGAAGTTTTGTATTACTGAACAAGAAACATCTGGTGTACATGTGGTCCTCCTTGCCTTCGAGCACAGTAACGATGCATAAGCCAAAGAGTTTGACAAGAATCCCTTCTCTGGTGTGAAAGCAAAGCTGACAGCTCTGCTGTCTGTTAGAGTATGGAATTCAGCCTTGTGCAGTTGCTTTCAGTGACAAAATTATTTTGCACCAAGTCTTAAAGTGGCCCATCAGGCACATACTGGAGAAAGAGCTCGTGTGGTTTTCTCCTAATTCTAACTCCTGCCTGGTGCATTTATGAAATGCAAACAGGGGATGGTAGCTGCAGGTTGTGCCTATGGTGGGGTCTGCCCTCACTTCTAACATCTGCTGTTTGAAAACTTTTGGAAAGAGGAAACGGGGAATTTAAAGCTCTGTATCTTGTGACCCACTGTGCTTGTCTCATGCCCTCAGGAAGTGAAGCTGGAGAAGCTGCAGAGTATGATCCAAATATTCTGGATGATCCTCAGTGGCCCTGTGGAAAACACAAACGTGTTCTCATCTTTGCCTCTTACATGGTGAGTGGCTGGCATACCTGAAGAGAGGAGTGAGTGAGTGTGTGGAAGTTTCTTAAGGATTAAAATTTCCTCTAGGAAGAAAATGGGGGCTTTTTGAGGACTGGTTAGGAAGAATACAAAACAGTTGGGCTTATGCACTCAACTTGTCGTGGACCAACCTGACGTGGATCTCCATGTTGTCATCTGCTTCTTGTAATTGTGGTTGAGATTCAACAAGGTCTGTTACTGAGGACATTATAGAAATGTTCAACTATGAATAATGAATCTCAGGTTTGCCTTTTCAAGGATTCTGCTCACAAAAGAAATCATTAATTTTGCCTTTTGTGTTTCAGACTACAGTCATAGAATATGTGAAACCCTCAGACCTTAAAAAGGATATGAATGAAACCTTTAGGGAGAAGTTTCCTCATATCAAGTTGACACTGAGCAAAATCAGGAGGTAAGAAACAAGTGTTGAATAAGGAGAACACCATCTACACTGTACAAGGCTGCTTTTAACTCCCACTAGTATGAAGCAAATACTAGATCTATTAATAGTATATATGATTAAACACTAATCTCTTGTTGCCAGCTGAGCTGACTGTAGGATGATAGCCCTGTACAGGAATTTTTAGGATGCTGAGAATGGGTAACATTTGTTTTTTATAGTTCAGCCTAAAAGGGTTTTGTTTCACCAACTGTGGTGTACTAATGCTCATAGCCAATTAACTGCATTAACCTTGAAACAAATGCTTGTAACCTGAGTGTCCAGCTGTAGTGTAGTCCTACTCTAACAAGATTGTCTTTCTGGACCCTCTGGCTGTTTCCACCTTTCACTTACCAGACTCACTGATGACTGTGGACCCTAAAAAGGTTCTAGGATAGAGAAAAGTGTTAGGTGGAGGGGGTCTTGGTGAAGGAAAGGATTTTGTGAAGGCAGGACTATGCCAAATGGAATTCCTCATCTTCCAGGCAATACATCTGGCTGCTCACCAGTGAGATGCATTGTTGTGCCTCCTGAGAGCTGTCATCTTCCTGGTATTGCAGTCAGGGCCTTCTGAAACAGCTTAAATCACGATTCTGCTGAATCACCAGGGCTACATGTAGCTCAGCTCCAAGTGGAAGGCTTGCTCAGGCAGAGCCTGTGTCTTGCCTGCATACTCATCTTTGTAGCTGCTTGGAGTAGTACGTTTGCACAGAGATTTTCTTGCAGGTGTAGTATGGAGAGCAGCCAGGAGAGGCAGCATCCTCCAGGAGAGGCAGCATCCTCCAGGAGAGGCAGCATCCTCCAGGAGAGGCAGCATCCTCCAGGAGAGGCAGCATCCTCCAGGAGGTCTGCCTTAACGCTGAAGGAATGACCAGCCATTGTGGGAAGGGGGTGAACCACTCTGCCTTCCCCCTCACCCTTGATTCTCCCACAAGCTGTGTAGTAGGCAGTTCTTCAGGCAGCAGCTGCTGGGATCTGCACATCTTTGATGAGGAATTCTGGAGGTCAAGGTGGTTCACTCTTATGAATCACAAACCAGTTTGGGAGCCCAGAGGCAAGCACAGAGCAATAGGCTGTGTGTCAGTGAGGCAGCTGAGCCCCAGGTGTTTGTGGACAGATGAGGAGCTGTTCTTCCACAGCAGATGTTGTCAGCCAGGTTAAATCAGTTTGGGTGTCACCTCCAGCTTGCTGCCAGCTGGGCTTCTCCAGTCTGGGATAATCAGCATCCTGCCTTTCCCAGTCAGCATCCTGTCTTTCTGTTCTCCCCCACATTCCCCTGCTGCAGCGTTTCCAGAGCATTTCAGTAAAGCTGTGGTGTTTGAGAGGGTGTTTCTGTTTCCAGTTTGAAGAGAGAGATGCGGAACCTGAGCGAAGAGTGCAACCTGGAGCCTGTGACTGTCTCCATGGCTTATGTTTACTTTGAGAAACTCGTCCTCCAGGGCAAACTCAACAAACAGAACCGCAAACTGTGTGCTGGTGCTTGTGTTCTGCTTGCAGCCAAGATCAGCAGTGATCTCAGGAAACATGAAGTGAAACACCTTATTGATGTAAGTACTCTGAGACTCGTTTCAGGGCTTGCCAAAATCCCACGTTTCACAGATCAACACCGAGATTAAAGCCAAGATTTTCAGCAGTGTGTGTCTGCATTTGAGACCAGCTCTGCCAGGCAGTTTTGTGTCATGAGGGCTCTTCCTTGGCGTGTTGGTGTTTTTGGGGTTTTGTCTGTTGGTTTGTGGTGGGTTTTGAATTCATTAAAACTGCCTCACTTGTGCAGTCTAATGTCCTTCGGGTCCTACAGTGAGGTTTTTTTGGACTTACTGTTTCTCAGGCAAACATAAGTGCTGTGTGGGTGTCACAGCTGAGCTAATAAGCTTGTCTGATCCCTGGCAACACTTTTGATTCTGTAGGTGCAGCCCTGGCCATGCATCACTGTGTTATTCCTGCCTTACTCTAACAGTGCGTGGGTACCTTACGGATTAACTGCTTCTCTTTCTTCCTCTTGTTTGTTGTTTGTTTTTTTTTTTCACCAATGATTCTCACAGAAACTAGAAGAAAGATTCAGATTCAACAGAAGAGACCTGATTGGTTTTGAATTCACCGTCCTTGTAGCTTTGGAACTGGCACTCTACCTTCCTGAAAGCCAAGTGTTACCTCATTACAGACGGCTGACACAACAGTCCTAACCAAAGCCACCTTCCAGCTGAGGGCTCTGGGGATCACCTCCCTGAAGGCTGCTGCTGAAGGTGCTCCTGGCCTTCCAGTGCCATGGCTCCAGCCAGTCCTGAAGTCTCCTATGAACCTGTCCAGGTGTGGGTTATGGACACGTGTGCCAAGTCTGGGGAGATGGTACGAGAAGAGTTATTGAACTTTTCGTTTTCTTTGTGGACATTTAAAGCACAAATATTCACCAGTCAGCTGTCCTGGCTGCTTATTATTCCTTATTTATCTTTTGGGTTTTACTAAAACTGTTCTTCTTAGGAAGAATACTATGGTATTGTTTGGTTGGTTTTTTGGTTGTTTGGGTTTTTTTTAAGCTTTTATTGTATTCCTTGAAATTGAAGGAAGCGTCACCTCCATTCCAGTGCACCATAAAGTTCAGATGTTTTTAAGAATCTTCTTGCATTTTTACATTAATGAAATGCATACTTTATTTTTTTAAAGATGTGCCTAAAACTTAGCTGGTCTGGTACCAGTGCTTTTTAAGTTAGTTATGTTATTTAGTGGAAAATCCTGAATTTGTATAGCCATTTATTCTTTACCTGCATTGGCCTTGCATACAAGGAAAACAATTCCAATCTATCTGCACTAACATTACACAGGGCATTTAGTCTGTACTTACAGCTCACTAAGTAGCAAGACTGAAATGACTCTGTTCCAGTTGAATTAAAGATTAATACCTTAAGAAGATACATTTTATTTAATGAGGAGAGAGAGAAAATCTGTCATTAAATACCAGGTGTTGAACAAGGTAGCTGCAGCAAAATGATTGCCATCCTGATCCACTCCTGAGTGGAAGATGAGCCCCTGACTAAGGGCAATTTGCTGTCAGATGTATCATTTATGATTTTTCTTGCAGTATTCTGTAGTCTCAAACAAGCACCTTTTTAGTCTGACTGTACTGTATATGGTCTGATGTGCTCTGAGCAAATCCTTCAGTCAGCAGAGCTCCTGCTGCCCAAGGAAGCCACTGATGCAAAGCATGCTCAGTAGGGAAAACCCAACTTTTTTACTCTGTTCTTCCAAGCATTTGCATCACTGTGATGGTCCTCATGAAACTGGCATTTGTTGCACATCTGAGCAGGCACTTGCTGGCCTGTGCCCAGCAGCATGCAGAGTTTAAGTCATTTCTCTGACTCTTCCATTTATTTTCAGAATGTCTGGGTTGGGAATGGACTCTGTGTGTGGAACCTTCTGTGATACTGTCTCTTGGGTTTATTTCCTGAAGCAATATTATGATAAAAGTTAACTGTTTCCATTTGCAAGGAACAAAACTGATGCTTGGCTGTTACAACTGAGGAATTTGTAATTTAAGTTTGACTCCTAAAGGGAATACTAGACCTCATAGTGAGGTAAGGGACCTGCTATATAATATGTAAAGTAATGTAAATTTCTGTTCCTTGTATTTAATGTTGTTTGTGGGCAAAACCAGAGCTGAGTCTTTCCTCTTCAGCTGTGTTTTGTCTGAAGCTAATTTGGCTTCCATCAGAATTGCAGCAAACTTCACTGAAGCCCCTTCCTCTGTAAGGAGGGACTGAAATGTATTTTTCATATATAATAATTACAGTGACCATCAAACCCTTTGTGACTGTGTTCAGCTGTGTGTAGCTTCAAGTTATTTGTGTAAAATTTATTATGCTTGTGACTTCTCTCTAACACAGGACTCTCCAGTCTCCAAAAGTGAGATGGTAGCTAATCAGTTAGACAGTAAGCTTGCCAGTTCCCTCCTAAAACATTTAAAAAGATGCCTACTAGTTAAACTTTCTACTGAATATAACTGTCCCTGCATGCAAGAAATAGTGTTGTACTAAACAGCTACTTATAGTGAGCCTCCAACTGAGCAGCAGTGCTGAGAACAGCTGAAGTAGTGCAGGAAGTTAGAGAAAAGAGGTAGAACTGAGCAAAGGAATTTCTCACACTGCATCTCCAGAACACTCTGGTAAAGAGATCAGAAAACACCTTTCTCTGGGAGCGTCTTTGTTTAGTGTATAAAGAGCTTTCTCTAAGGAAATTAACTTTCCTTTCTCACCATCGAAGGAAAAAAAAAGACTCTTTTGTCTGCAACACTTTGCAGTCTCTGTTCAGTGGCAGTGTGTCTTGTTGCAGTGACACTCCCAGCAGCTCTGGTTCCACCTGACAACCCGGGAACCTTTTGTTTTCCCTTTCAGGAGAACAAATTAGGATAAGGAGCATTAAATTACAGAAGGCCGAATGTTGTTTAAGGGCAACTCTACACGTTGGCTGGGGTACACAGAGTGTTCTTGAGCTCCAAAGCTGAAGCACAGCCCAAAAAACCGAGGTGGAGGAGCAAAGGCTGTTCCCCCAGCTCTGGCAGAGCCCCTGTCACCCGGTTTGTCCCTCCCTCCCGGTGTCCTGCAGAGATGCACCCAACTCATCTCTCTGTAACTCTTTGATTTTTCTATTTCTAGAAGGCAGCTTGCGGTCCTCTGCGGGAATATTTCTCTCTTCAAGCCTAAAAGCTGCCACCGTGTGGCAAAGGACGATGTTACCGCGGGATCCGGTACCGAACGGACCCAAAACCATAGGTGGATCCGCCAGCTTTTATTTTCCACAGCCCAACTCCTCTCGCTTTGCCGAACCGGGCTGTCCCAGAACCCTCTTGCTGAAGAAGCAGAACGTTTTCCTCCTTTATTTAAAAGCCTTGAGTTGTAACCCGGTTCCTTCGCGTCGCCCGTGAACTCGTGGAATTTAAGATGCTGTGAAATAAATTAAAAAAAAAAAAAAAAAAAGAGAGAGAAAAAAAACCCTACGCTGTTTTGATGGGAAGTTTTGTAAAACAAACGTCGCGGTGGGGATGGGCTCAGAGCCCGTTGGGATCGGGGGGAGGGACAAAGGGACAGAAAAAGGAAAGACGGACAAAGGGGNGGCAAAGGGACAGACGGACAAAGGGACAGATGGACAAAGGGGGGGACAAGGGGACAGAGGGACGATAGGACAAAGGGACAGACGGGCAAAGGGGGGGACAAAGGGACAGATGGACAAAGGGGGGGACAAGGGGACAGACGGACAAAGGGACAGACGGACGATAGGACAAAAAAGGGACAGAGGGAGCGGGTCCCCCCGGCCCTGCGGGCAGCCCCGGGGGTGCATTCCCAGCGCCGTCCCCGGGATCTCCTCAGCGCCCGGGGGGTCTCTGGGGGGTGCGGGGGTTCCCGGCCCCCCATGACGCTTCACCCACCATTTCGGTGACGTCATGCAGCCCCACCCGAAGCACTCCCCTTCCTCTGACGTTTTTTCCGCTTCCTCCGCTCTCCCTTCCTTTCCGCAGCCGCCACCGCGAGGTGAGGACGCGCTCCCGGGGCTGCTCCGCACGGAGGGTTCGGGGTGGGTTCGGGATGGCCCAACCGGGACCGTACGGGGATGTGGGGAGCGGTCCGGAGGAGTCTCTCTTGGGTTCTGAGCTGCCGCGGTGCCCGGGAAGGGGGTCGGGGGTGACGCCCCAGCCCGGCCCGCGGACCCTCAGCCCTCCCGTGTACCTCCAGGTGTTCCCGCTCCCTCCCCGGGCCTTCCAAAAACCGAAGGAGATGCAGAACGACGCCGGAGAGTTTGTGGATCTCTATGTCCCTCGGAAATGGTGAGCGGGGCCCCCCCAGCATCACGGGGTCCCTGGGGTGAGGGGGCCCCCGGCACAGGCCCCACAGAGGCACTTGGGGGTTTGCAGCAAGCAATATCTGTGGGGGGAAAAAAAGGAAAAAATGAGCTGTTTTATTCCCTCTCGAAGGGTTTGAAGGGAGTGCTGGGCATCTTCTGGCAGCCCTGCAGCAGGGGGGGGTTCATGGCAGGACTCAGCGTGCACATTTGCAGGGCTGCAGGCTCCTCCAGTGAGGCTTCTGTAAAGGGATCTGTTAGAAAAATTGCCACAAGTAAACTCTCTGTCCATTTCACTGGGTTTCAGTTTCAGTCAAATGTGTTTTTGCAGCCTGTGGTAACTGAGTGCTGGCAGTCTGAGTGCTGTAACAGCTCCCACTGACAGAGGCCTGGAAACTGCATCCTCCTGAATTGCCTTTATTGCTGAGGTTTTTGAACTTCAGAAAAGAAAAAAAACCTGCTACTCGTTGTGTTTGGGAGACCTGTGCTGTTGTGTCTGCTGTGTAGGGGTGACCTGCACGTGTAAAACACAAAGTGAAGGAGGAGTTGGCAACATAACATGAAAATCTCCTTTAAATCTACTTAAAACCTCACTGAGCACTGAAAGCTTTAACTGCCACTGCCTAAACTTGTGCAGCTTTAATTTGTGTGTAGGTTTTGCTTTAATTAATTATTGTCATTGTCCATTTCCCTTTGTTTAAATAGATCTTGTTTTATTCCTTAGCTCTGCTAGCAACCGGATAATTGGTGCCAAGGATCATGCTTCTATTCAGATAAATATTTCTGAGGTGAGTTTTCTAGCAGGAGTTGGAGAAAGCTGCACTTTTAAACTTCTGGTAGCAGTGTAGAACTGTAACAGCTTGGGTCACACCTCCAAATAATCCCTAGAGACCCCTAAAGTGTGGAGCTTGAGGGCTTGCAAACCTACCAGGCTGTTACTGTGTCACCCCGGGTTATTATCCAACCTGTTGGAAAATTCTCATTAGAGGATGTTTCATAAAGCTCTCCATAGTCTGTTCCAGTATTTTAACTATTTGGCTGAATACAGTTGCATAACTGCAGACTGAATTTAGAGTCATGAATGAGGGAATTTCTGAAGGAAAGAAGAAGAAATGTTTGTTTCTGGGAGATTTTTATCCCTCCCTGTCCATGAGAAAGTACCATTCTTCAGTCTGGCCTTGTTCACCCTGGTTTTTACTTTTTTATTCTTGATCTTTTTCAAGTTTTTTCAAACCTTAGGATAAAATCTGATTTCCAGAGCAGAACTCCTGTTTCTAATCTGCTTCACTTAACTGAAGTGCCAACTCCTATGTTTTGCTGGAATAATTTCTGTTCATCCTTGGCACTGCTGCTCTGGACAGAGCAGATGACGCTGCTCATGTGTCTGGTGTGCAGCATGATCATTTCATTTACTCAGTGCTCAGGGTATTATATGCTTAGGATTTCTCTAAGGCATCCTGGTTACTTATTTTGACTTGATATGGGACATTCAGTTTTCCTTTTTAAACAACTAAATCACTTGTGTTACTTGTCTGACTAAAGAAATGATCTTAAAAAACACTCTAATTTCCTGTAAATGTTAAAGCACTTTCCTTCTCCACTGTCCCATTCTTTCAGTGATCCTTATTTTTTATGTTCAAAGGATCAGTGATGAGCAGAACTTGAAAACAAACACACGTGGCACGACAGGGTTCACTGCACATGAAGTTCATTATTTATATTGTTCCATCTTTTTTTTCCTCTTAAATTTCTCAGCAGCTGGAGGAACTGAGACCATGTCCCTCAGTCTGGGCATTTTTCTAACTGCGTAGCAAGATTTTCCCTTTTCACTTCAGTTTCCCTTGATACTGATCTTAAGAAAGAGGAAAAAAAAAGGCAGGAAAGTACACAAGTAAATTTCAGTATTTGCTGTAAAAATACACAGCAAGTAGTTCCTGTCTTTCTAACTGCAGCCTCCTGAGTTTTGTAGTTTGAAAAAAAAAAAGCAGAATTTAGTAAGTAATTCTTATCTTTGGGTGCCTGGCAGGTGTGATGTGAGAGTTTAGAGTTTTGTATGAGTCTGTGTGGAGTATCTTGCTTGTAATTGCAGGTTGACAAGGTCACAGGCAGAGTAAATGGGCAGTTCAAAACCTATGCCATCTGTGGACCAATTCGTAGAATGGTGAGTGTTCCACAGAGTGTTTGTGTTCCCTTTTGTATTGGTTAGGAATGGCTGAGATTTCTGTTTGGTCCTGAAAACACAACGTGGCTGCAGCTCATTAGAGGAATTTTGGGGGGGATAATGAAAACAAGAGTAAAGATGTGAACAAATTCACTTGATTCCTGCAAGTTTCTTGTGTTTTTTCCTCTATCCTTTGGTTTATAGAATTACTTACATTTGGTGTTTGGGGTTTTTTTTAATCACTGAGGGATCCAAGTGGATTTTGTCTTTTTAAGAATGTATCAAGCTACAAATTCCTGGTTTTTATCTGTTGGTTGTGATCATTAGAGATGGTCTGGCCATAAGTCACCTTTGTTAAACATGCTGTGAGGCTTCCTCGAGTTCATCAGAAGTTGGCTCACCCAGAATCACATCCTGGTTTAGTGCAAGTGTGGATTTTACCAAGTTCAAACCATTTCGTATTCTAAGGGATGACAAATAATTGAACAGCTTCTTGTCAGAACTCTCCTCTGTGCACAGGACACTGTGAAAACATTGTGCACTTCAGCACCAGCATTAGATGCTGCAGCTCCCTCTCTTTTTTATGTGTATCAACAATTCCTTGACCTCTTGAGAATATAATCTTTTAATTCTTTTTAAGGGTGAATCAGATGACTCCATTCTACGCCTGGCAAAAAATGATGGAATTGTTTCCAAGTGAGTATGTTTGTCTTATCCTCTAACTCTTGCAGGGATAATTTCCATACCCAGTTCCAGCATTTTGGGTCATCATGTATGCACTGTATTTATAGGATGATAACACAGTTAGTCAAAAAATATTTATTGGAGCTGTTGAAGCAAACTAATTTGTAACAATGTTTGTTTCTTTTTATTCTAGGAATTTCTAACTGAAGGAACTCCAGTATGGAACATCTGATGTAAAATAAACAGTTCAAACCTGTATTGTGCTGTGTCTTTTGTTCAAGTTATAAACACCAGTTGAATTGATTATAACTGGTTCTAAAAGTCTTAGAAATGTGTCTTCAAAAGGTACACAGATACTGATTATGAATTCTTACAACAAATCAGCTTGTAAAGCAGTGCCAGGGTTGAAAATCAAGCATTTCCTCTTCCCTCTTTGGTTCACTGTCATCTTTCTTTTCCAGATTTAATAAGTTTTGCAGCTTTAGCTCAGCTCTTGATCTGTAGTGGGACATTTTGCAGTGTAGCAAATTAATTCAGCTTTCTGCTTTTCCATTGGAAAAACTACAGGGTTCTTCTGGCTATGGTAAAGTGCAGTGAATTGTTAAAACTGAATCATGTGAAACTGTCTTAAAGAAATACTTCCTGGCATGCTAGTGGGTTGATGGTCACTGTGGGTTTTCTTTTATACTCCTGTAAAACCTTGATGTTGAAAAACAGGGACATAGAGAGAAATAACTCAGTCTTTGGCAATATTTTCATAAATTGCATTTTGTTTGCCCATAGCAGCTTTGGCAGGTGCTTCAACAGAATGTCAGCTGGGGGTTTGGTAGTTTTTAAATACCTTATACCCAGTTATACCCAGATTAAACTCTGCTCACTCCTGTAAGGTCATCCCTGGGGCAGGGTTGTAGGGCAGTTGTCCTTCCATCCTGCCTAGGCCCTCTCAAGGTTTTCTCAAGTGACAGCAACTGTTTTGGTGATGCTTTCCTGTTTATGCTCTCAGCTGTCTCCTTGTAGAGCTGTTACCATGTGGCTTATTCCTGACTTGTTTTCTGTGGCTGTGGGAAACACACGTCTCAGAATTCTCTCTGGAGAGCCTGGAATTTGGGATGTTACTGCCTGTGAACAAGGAGGGAGGATGGCTGAGCAAGCCAAATGCAGTGTCTCTCCTTACCTGTATTTTTCTTCTCAGGCATGTCAAAATGCAGCTGATTTCCTTGGAAGATCCTTTCTTGACAGCAAACCAGGCCCTGTCAACATGCAGTGGGGTTTTTATTGGAATGAGGTTTTTTTCCAAATCATGTCATTGAATCAGATTTCAGCTGTAACCACTGCATGGGGATGATGGAGTGCAGAACCAAACCTTTGTTTCAGGAGCAGAGAGGACAGAAATGGACAGGCTGCTGGCCCTTTGTAGCACAGCTACAAGCTAAAGCATCTTTGGTTGAACGTTGTCTTCACACTGATAATGCTTCAATTTACTGGTCCTCCTCTCAGCTGATAGAACTTAGAGAAAATAAGTTCCTGGATGTTTCAGGTAAGGGGGAAATCAGCTGAAAAGAGCCAAAAAAGGCTTCATGCTCTGTTCACGTTGAACTTGATAAGACAGAAAGCACGTGAGAAAGAGACCTTTCAAATACCACAAGCAGAAAAAAAAATTAAATTAGGCCACATATTTGTGAGCTCTTCTGGCATCTTCTGTCAACCATGAACAGTGCATTAAATTTAAAAAGGGGGAGGGGGAGTGTGTTACTGTTAGTTGGGACTCCTGGAAATTATTTTTCCAGCAGATAAATCTCTGAAAACACTTTCTGGAAAGACAAATACCGTCTCCAAACTGGGAAGATTTTACTTGGCTCATGTCCAACCCTCATTACTTTCCTTTGTACACAGTAAAAGGAGATAAGTTTTAATTGGACTTGGTCTTTCTTTCTGACATATCTTACATTAGCTGCTTCTGCCTTGGCACTAGGGGAGAATTTTAAATAAAACAAGTAACTGCTCACTGCAGATAAATGCCTGGCTTACCAAAGAGTTTAAATATTGTTGACTTGCTTGTAATCCCCTGAGGCTCTGTTCATCCATGTGGATTTCAGTGGAATTCCTCCATAAGCCAGAGTGAACTGACAGCTTAAAAGTTCAAGATGAACTTGAGGCCTCTCTGATGTCTTTTTAAGTGATAAAACTGCATTAGTGTATATATATATTTTAAAGTTATATTATATATATAATTATATATTATATAATAAGCTAATTTAAAATTTATTAGTAGTATGCATATATTTAAAACTTTCTTTGCTTTGTAATACTGATGGACATAGTTTGTTTTTCAGAATTTTTAAAAATTGAGACAAATTACTTTTTCATTAATTTCTTGTAGAAGGAAGTTGAAGAAATGTCCTGATGCCATATCCTTAAACCTAGTTGAATTAGCAATGGGTCAGTGTGTGCCAAAGGCTCCCTGAAGGTCACATGTCTGCATACCACGAGGTCTTCACAAAAATGTCAGCAGAGTCCTAACAGGGGACACGTGTCCCTTTAAAAAAAATCAATTTTGAGTTGAGTTTTCTAGTATTGTGATGTCAAAATGTTCTTTGTTTTCCTGGGACAGGAATAGTTCAGATCTTCTAGAGCCATGAAAGGGAATGAACTGTACTTGTACTGTACAAGATGGACAGAGTTGCCCTTACATGGTTACATTGCACCAAGTTGTGAAATTCTTTCCTGTTACTTACGAGGACTTGGCAGTGGCACCCTAAAGACATCTGATTTAACTTGAGGCTATTTTAGTGTCCTTGGCCAAAATTTTGCTGCTCGGACAAGAGTTTATCTACTCCTTAAAGCACCTGTATATTTTTGTAGGAGCATGGAGATACCTCATACAGATTTTTCCTTTAGGCGTTGATGTTCTGTTAATTATATGGTGTTGAAAAGCTGCTTTAGTCCATCTCTGCTGTTGTGTTGTGATCAGAGGTCTGGGCTTGGACCTTCAGCTGCTCTGAGCACCCAGTTGGCAGCTTTGGTAACATCAGCCCTGCTTACAAGGTGCCAATCAGGCAAAAATCAGGCAAAACATTGCCAAGGTTGGGAGAAGATGAGGCAACTTGCTTCCCTGGCATCCCTGGGGCTTCACTGCAGAAAGGAGCACCCTGGCTCAGAAGAGGAATAAAAAAAGGCCAAGAGTGTCTTTTGTCTTCATGTCCATCCATTACTGCTGCTCTCTGCTTCCTGGCTCAAGCTCCCAAGGAAGATGTGGAGCAGGGGCTGCCCCACTTGTGCTCCGTACAGAAAGGAACCTGGGACAGCTTCTGAAGGGATAATTTTTTATTTTCCAAAAGCATGCAGTGATGCTGGAGGCTGCTGGAAGCCTCCCTAGAGCACTGAGCTAAGCTGTTCAACCAGACTTGGCAGTAATTTGGTTTTGCAGTTGGATGGTAGAGAGAGCTCTCTACTCCCATCTCATCTTTGGTTCAGTTCCTGTCACTCTCAGCCATACATAAGAAATGAAAACACCTCTGCTGCAACTATCACTTCAAACAGGCTACAAGGGAATGGATTTTAGGTAATTCCTTGATGACCATTTTTGTTGAGGCATCCCAGGGGGGGCAGCTTCCCCATGGAGATGTTGGATTAATGAGCCATGGAAATAAAAACATAGCCATCTAATTTCCTGCTGGGAAATACCCTGATGTTTAACATCAGTCAGGAGTGTCTTTTGGCTGAACGTACAACAGGAACTGCAAGGCACAGAGATTTTTAAGAATTAACAATAATAAGGTCAATTTTGGGTTTCTATTTTTTTTCCTAAAAGTATTGTGGTGAAAAAGGCATGATTTTAACTTCTGTTCTCAGATAGCCAGAAGTGAGGAAAACAAATGGGGAGAAGGTGAACCAAATGTACACTTTGATACGTCCTGTTCTGTGGGGGTTTTTTAATGGCTGAGCCTGTGAAGGGCACAGCAGAGCAGGTGGGTGTCTGTGGGTGTCTGTCCTGCTGGGGACCCTCCCTCCTGCCCAAGCCCTGCCCAAGCTCCCCCTTTCTCAGCAGAGCAGAAAACAAGATGGAAAAGCTGGTGGTTGAAGGCCAGGAGACCCCTTACCAGTTGCCATCATGAGTAAAACAGGAAAATCCATTTCTTTACTTATTTATTTTAGTTTGATGGTGAGAAACCCCAACCACCCAGGCCCAGTACCAAAAGGTAATTAAAACAGGAAAAAAAATTGATGCTGCAACTGGTGAGGGGCTCCAGCAGGGGCCATCTCCCACCAGCCCAGGGATGGGGCAGCCACAGCTTCTCTGGGCAACCTGGGCCAGGGACTCAGCACCTTCTACCATGGTCCATGTTTAGCCCCTGGAGAGGCAATGATGATCTGAAGTGAGGGGTGGACACATCTGGTAGCACCAGGGGTAAAATGCCATTCCTGGGAGCCCCAGAGATATTATGGATAATTATGGATATTATTTTAAAAAAAAAAAAAATCTTGCCAGAAGTATGGAGGATGTTTCAATGTGTAATTTGCAATCTGAATTCTTAATCCAAAGTGTGTGGGAACATGAAAAGTCTCAGTTAAGAATATTATCCATCATAATGGGTATCATCTGTTAAGCCAGGGCAGGTGTTCCCCTGAGGGGATGGAGGAGGATCCTTGTGAAGGGAGCTCAGGGGTGTCCAGGGGTGGAAGGAAAAGTCACACTTCTCATTTTGATGAGCCAGTTGTAAACTGGGCACTAGGACACACCACATACATCAAAATTAAGCTGCTGCTTCTCTGGCTTTAAATCCAATAATCTCTTCACTGCTTTCATAGGGCACCAGAATCCTGAGAAGCACCTTGACCCATCTCCTGATCCATGCCAAAAGACAGTGTTGTCCTGATGGGAAGTTTCTCAGACTGTGACTCAGGAATAGCAGTGCCTGTCAGGTAAGTAAAGTTGAGCAGAAATGCAAAGATACAGCATGTTTAATTTCACAAAACAGCATTTTCATGAAGTGTTTAGCACCACTCCGTATGGATTGCTCAGGGAGCTGAGGAGTGTGATGGTCCATGCCTTAGGCAGCGATTCAAATATCTGAGGCTGAATAAAAACAGCACCAGGGAGGTGGCAGAGATCATGACTTGTAGCTTGTCCCTGGTTCATTCAGTTCCTTCCTCTACAAGGGCTAGAAAAGCTGGGGATTTAATTCTCCCTTTGACTAGTTTGAGACTAAAAGAAAGGGATTTACATGCCAGATTTCTGCGCTGGCCAATGGAGCCACACTTGCTGCAAACTCCCTCTGAATTCCTGGGAAAATGGGGTCATTTGTGTCCTAGCACTCAGCCAAGTGCAGGAGCAGGATCTGTGCCTACGGAGCCCAGGAACCAGCTGTGCTGGGGAAATCATGACCTTAAAAAGTTGACACTGCTGTTAAATTCAGCATCTGCTGAGGGGACACTTTTGCTGCCGTCTTGTGTCTGCTCTCAAGTGCCTGGAACAATCATACAAGAGTTCAGTAGTAATCTCAGACTTGGAAGAGTTTCCAGGCAGGCTGACCAAAATCTGAGGATCTAAGACTGCCTGTACCCAAAAATAAGTAAATAAAAGGAAGATAATCCCAGATGGTGCTGATTAAAACGTGAACTACAAAAGGCAGATTAAGGAAGCAGCTTTCAGACTGCAAAGTATATTACCTGAGAGAGAGCTTGATCACTGCAGCTCAGAGCTCATATTTCTGGAAAGCCAGCACATCCTGACACAGCACAGCTTTTGGAGAGCCTGCATCCTCCTGCTGAAGATAAATGGTGCCAAGATTTGGGTCTTTTGATCACTGAAGCATCTGATGTCTCAGCAGTCACCTTCTTGCCGGGTGGTACATGTGGGACCATGTCAGGCACAAACCCTTTCAGGGAAAAGGGAGGCAATTGTAGAAGATTTTTCTGACCTCCTCTCAAATGCTGCACTTATCCAGGGAACAGGAGGCTTTGCAGGTGTGGGATAGGTGGAATTGTACCTGCCTGCCCGTGGTCACTTCTGATCTTTGCTATGGAATGGCTTTTATCAGACCTGGTTTGGTCTCAATGCCCCAGCTGCAGGTTTTGTGTTTTTTTTTTTATTTTCCAAAATGTATGGTTTGTCACATATCTCTGTGCATTTTCTTTTTCAAGCTGATTTGAAACTATCTCTACAGCAGGGTTAATCTTTACCAGTGCTGACTCACTCCTCTAAGTTTTAATTCCCTGAAAAATTCAAATATTCAGGAAAGTCTCCTGCACACATGCGTGACAGCTTTCCATGGAGTGATGTAAAAATACCAAATTATGTCACTTCATCAGATATCGTGTGGCTCATGTCTGTTCTCAGCCCTCATTTATTTCAGTGCCTTTGAATAAAATAAGAAAAAAAGAGAGAAAGGGGGAAAAAAGTTCTGTTTGTTTCTGCTGAGCAGGGAGCTGTTCCTGGCATGCTTCCCATGGAGTGTGCATCAGGCATTCAGAAGAAGTAGAGCACTGGGGCCAGGACTCAGGAGACCTATTTTCTACTTCTGACAGTAACTTTTTTTTTTTTTTTTTGAGCAAGGCTTCTACATCCTTTACTAGACTTTCTAAAATGAATGTCAGAAACAAAGTAGGAAGCTTTGAATTTATTTGAGGAGTGCTCAGAAAATGCAACATGAGGTGGCATGGTTTTTAAATAACTGCTATGCAAGGAATATATACTTTAAAAGGGACTTTAAAGAAGACATGCAGTAAACTCCATTGAGCCAGAGCTAGGGGTCCTGATTTAATATTTTAATCCCAGGTTTTATCTGTGTTCAGCAAGGAAATTTTACAGCATCAGTTTTCTGGACATGCATATAAAGTAATGCAGGTATAAAATATAAAGTAATGCAGGTATCTTGTTTCTCTGTTGGAATCCAGTACCATTTATGGGGGTAGGACCATCTGAGCATTTTTTCCTTCCTTTGGGGGGTGGGAAATGAGAGGGAGAGCCATATCAAAACTGCCTGCTGGAAAGAATGAGTCTGATTTACAACGCTCTGCAGTTGGAGATAATGCCTCTGGTATTTGGAGACTCCAAAAGACTAAAAGCAGAGCTCCTGGGGAGCCTGTTCTCAGTCATCCATTTCTTGTACCCACAGCTGGGACCCAGGAGTCATGGGTGGCACAAAGACCTGATCATTTTACAACTAACTCTCTGCTACTCCAAGGCACCAAGTTGTAGCTGCCACGTTTGCTCTGACCCAGTCTAAAGACTTCCAGGATCTCTAAGGTCAGATTCAGAGGATACCATTACACTTCCATCTTCATGAATCTGCAAAAGACAAAGCTCTCCAGAAGTGCTCAGAGCTGAGAACAGAACAAACCAGGAGAAATTCCAGCAAAGGGGGAGGTAACTGATTCCAGCTCCAGATAACAGTTGTTATCAGAGAAGCTCATAAATCCACCCAATTGAAATTTAAACAGAGTGTCAGGCTGCATTGTGCCTTGCCTCCAGGGATCTACAGCTGCTTGTTCTGATCAACAGCTTCCATTCTATCTTTTGGGTTCCCAAAAGTCACTACATCCTGGAAAATTTTTTGGTTTTTCTTTTTTTTCTTTTTCTTTTTTTTTTTTTGCGGGGGGGGG
>JAAWXA010000023.1:3038269-3066987 GCA_038090715.1 Florisuga fusca
GGGGGGGGGGGGAGCTGTGCACTAATTCTGAGTGTCTGTGTGGCCTCAGGGGGAAGGACCAAAACATGTTTCTGTTCCAATAAACAGCCTCAAATTACTGTTTGGCTGTCACTTGGGTGGCTAGGAAATGCACTAATGAGTAAAACAACATATTGTGGCAAAAAAAAAAAAATTGCCAGAGGTATGGAGGATGTTTAAATGTTGAATCTGCAATCTGATTTCTGAATCCAAATTGTGTGTGGGAACGTGAAAAGAAATCGTGTCAGTGTCTTGGGGCTTGTAATTAGACACCTCATAGCCCCATGCTCCTTGATAGCATCAGTGCCTGCACAGCATCACCTGTCCTGCATCACTGTCACCCTTTGGGTGTCCCCACTGCAGCTGCAGAGCTACTCTGCACCTTGGCAGGTCAAGATTACCTGGGGAGAGGGACATGAGACCAAACCACTGCACTCTGTGTGTCTTGCCTCTGGTTTTGCCTCAAGCATTAGCTGTGAGGGACTATGGCTTAGTGAAAATGAGGCAGAGCTTTGAGAGCAAATGTATGTTTAGTGTTCAGAAAAGAAAACCAAAACAAAACCAGAGGTTTGTTATGGTAAACCCTGGATTTGCTGTTAAAGAATGATGTGGATGTGAGAAGATGGGCATCTCTGGCAAGTGGCTGGTCCTGGGGATGGTGTTAAGCTGACATGCATGTGCTCCAAGTGGTTTCTCAACAACTCCTTCGTGTTGCATGAAAAAAAAAATTAAATTGTGTTCTGGTCAGCCATGTCTTTTAGGGATGTCCTGCAATAATTATTAAGAATGAGAGTCATGACTTTGCTATTATTCTAGCAGTCCTACTAAGGGAAAAATTGTGGATTTGTTCCAATCATATTTTGTGTCTTCCAGCAAACAATTCTGTCATTTCTAGTACATCAATACAAGCACAAGGGGATTTTGCTTCAGCATTCATGACTTTTGAATGACCTTGCAGGATAAGGACTGGATGATGAAGTGACCTCATAAAATGCTCTCTGAGGAAAACACCATGTCATACACTGCTGGGAAGAGTTGTCCAGAACAGGATGCTGGGAACAACTAACATTTGGGATCAAGCTATAAAACGAGGCTCTGGACTCACCCCACAAAGTGGACACAGAGGTCTGAACCCATGGGACCTGATGTCAATCAAGCAGAAGCATCAAATGTCTGTGGCAGATGGGGGCATGGAGAGGGGAAGGTGGTTTCTTCTGCTGTACAAAAATGTTCAGCATCTCAAGCCTGTAATATCACCTCCCTGCCTTCTGTGATGAGGAAACTTGGGGCATATAAGCTTTGTCATTCTAGATATCCAAGTCACATGTAACTAGGATGTTTGTGCCTAAGCAGAACAGTAGCAGTGTGCTGGGAGCTGAGGCTGGTGCAGCTCTGGCACCAGGGCTGACCCAGTGCAAAGTGGAATTCCCAGAGAAGAGTTCTGAGGAGCAGTGCTTGGGGTAATAATTTGATAAAATGTGGATACAATCCTTTTGCTTTATTATTGTAAAATGTCACTGAAGGAAAGGAAT
This sequence comes from Florisuga fusca, assembly GCA_038090715.1. Lineage (NCBI taxonomy): Eukaryota > Metazoa > Chordata > Aves > Apodiformes > Trochilidae > Florisuga > Florisuga fusca. The sequence goes on from JAAWXA010000023.1 coordinate 3,039,820, forward strand.
GTTTTGTGTTTAGTGAAAGGTGGTTCCAGGTTGGGCAGCAGACTCTTTATCTCTGTCCTGAAACAAGCTGCTTACTGAGATGCTGAGCCTGGCATCTTGCTTGAAAACCATCCCAATTCAGTGTCACACAGTGTGGAAGAAACAGGAGAGTGATCTGCAGTCCCTCCTGGGCTGCTTGGCAATGCAGTGCTCTATGTGCAGATGTTTCCCAGCTGGATGTGACCCCCTCCCCTGGCCCAGAAGGGAGGGCAGATGGCTTGTGACAGAAACTAAGAGGTGAGATGTGAAGAGTGGCTTGGTGGTTAGCTAGAGAGCAGGGAAGCTGAGGAACCAGAGCTGGTGCCACCAGAACAAGAGATCTGCTGAGCATCTGGAGTGGGTCTGTGGCTTCCCCATGCCTGGTCTGCTTGTGAGGGGGAATAAAGCAGGATAAACCCAGGAGCCATGGACACAGTCAGGCTGAGGAAGGATGAGCAGCTGATGAGACTGAGAGGTGGTCATGAGTTGGGGGAAATTTCAAGGAAAAACTCACTGAGATCTGGAGGGAGGTACTGCTGCCTGCTGGAAGAGGTTGGAAAAGGGGAATTTTTGTGCATTTATATGGGATGTGGGGCCCAGACACTGAGATCACTGTGCTGCCCGTGTGCTCTTTGCATGTGCCTGGTAACCAGCAGTGCTGCCTTCATCTGCATGGTCTGGTAATGGTTAATCTTGAAAAGAACTAGCACTTCCCTGTCTGTTTGTTAGAAATGACCTGAGCAGAAACAGCATGATCACTTGCACTAAACACATGGCTGGAACCCTTTTGATAAAGTCCAAGACCCAGGACAGCTTTCCTAATGGGCTGGCTGGCTGCTTCCCATCTCAGTCCAACTTCAGAAGCAATTTTATTCATTCCAGTTGGCTTCAGTTGAACACCTGGGTTAATAACAGGGAGATTCCCAAGGCTGGCATCAGAGTCAGGCAGGAAAGGAGTCATTTTGGAGTCCATCCTTAATCTCGGTTTCTTTGTTAGAAATGTTGGTGTAATTTAATTGACTGTTAAATCCTAACCACATGAGCACCCTCCCTGGGTGTAATCTCCTGTGATAAATTGCCCAGTACTCTGTCAGAGGCACATTCTGGTCTCCAACCTCTGCAAGGCTGAGTGGCCTGTGATTGCAGCTGAGTTTTGGAGAGGGAACAAGGGAGGGGTGGATCTTATTTCAGTGTAAATTGATTCAAAAAGACAATTGACCTCAGATTTGGATAAAGATAGATGTTCCCTAGTCTGCTTGAGACCTTTGTAGATGTAGCTATTTTTCCATGCTTTTTCAGCAAATATTTACAGGGTCCAGGTCTTATCAGAGAAAGGGAAGCCCCTAGGGGAGAGCAACCAGAGAGCTGCACAAGGTTTTGTCCCACAGGCAGAAGAGAAGGAAGGAAATGGGCTGGGATAGGGTTAGGTAGGAGCTGGTTATCTGCTGGAAGCAGCCTGCACACAGTCAGATCTCCAGTATCAGGAAAGAGATCTTGAAGGTGGAAATGGTAACTAGATATGAAGAAGGAACTGAGCAGATAAGAGGAGGATGGGAAGGAAGACCTGTAAGTCTTCAAGAAAAACTTTCTGGCCCTACAGTCTTGTAATATTTCTTCCCCATTTGATTCTTTCTGGACATTCTCCTCCCTCAGAGCTTTCACCTGACATCACCTTGTGGTCTCTGAGAGCAACCAGAGCCATAAAGGTAAGTCAGAGCCAGAGCCAGACTCAGAGCAAGGTGCTGGCATCTCCGAGGAGCACAGCTGCTTGTATGGAGCAAAGGGATTTCTGGGATGCTCATGACTCCACTGACATGGCATTCCTTCCCCAAACCCTGGGAAGCAGGAAGGTTTCCCTGTACCCTCAAGGCTCTGGCACTGAAGGAAAAGGGAGGGTGCTCAGGGAACACACCCTGGGTCACTGGGCTGCCTGTGTCCCATGTTGGATGCTGTTCCCAGGCGTGCTGCCTGTGTCCCCCCCCAGCAGCAGCTGTGACAGAGCCCAATGTCCCCACCACACTTCCAGCACGTCCTTTGGCATGGCCCTGCTGATAACAGCATGTTCCCCCAGCTGACTGCAGGCACATCACAGGCCATCTCATTTTATCCAAATACCATTTCCCTTCTCTGTCCTGAACCATCACCAAGCTCATATCAGTGCCTGTGTGTCAGTGCCAAAGGAATGCCTGACAATATTCCCTTTTCTCCTCAGCTTTCTCCCAGCTCCCTTTAATTCCAAAATATTATGACCCCAAAGGCAGTAAAACCCAAATGTAACGGCATAAAAGTAAGCACTTTAATCAGTTAAACCCAAGATTAAAAAAAATAATAATAATATGAGTAATAACAAGACCCTGAAGGGAGAGAGACTGAGAAAGGAAGATCAAATTAAAAAAAATGCTATGCATGTTCTGGCCAGGAGCCAAAGGGCTGCTGGGCTAGGTTTGGATAAAATAGGGTTTAATTTCTGGTGTGAGAAACCACTCGAGTGAATCTGTAGCAAACAAAGGCCAATTTACAAAAGGACATAGGCCATGGATGGAGGAGAGGAGGGCAGCCTGCCAGTACTGTCAGCTCCTGTGATTTTATCATGTCTTGCAATATCAGATCTTTTACTTGCAGCTTCCTTTTCTCCTTGTATTAAAAAAAAAAAAAAAAAAAAAAAGAAAAGCAGCATTTCTAATCATGAACTCTGTAGGTGAAAACTTGAAGTAAACCCTAAAGATGGTCCAGAAACCAAAAGGCAGATGAAAACCATCAGAGTTTCAGTAACTTAATGAAAATTAGATTCAGGGAGAGGAGGAGGCTTTTTCAAATGTTTGGGCTGGGCAGCCTGAAATGCTTTCTTGGACCAGGAACAACTGTTTACATTTGAAAAGAAATGCTGTGTCAGCAGTCCTGTGGGCTCATCACTCAGCATTATCTCCCTGGAGAGTTTCCAGCACCAGGGGAGGGTTGGATCCCCCAGAAACTACAGGGCTCAGCTCTGCCCCTTCCAGACCACCACCAACTCCTCTGCAGATCCCAGGGGAGGTCGGAGTCCAAGCCAGCTCTGGGATCAGGGTAGTACAAACCTACCAAGGGAATTCTCTCCATAATGGGAATCTTGCCCAATTTTTCAAAGGCGTTCAGGCCACTTTTTCCCTTGGGAGCACGCTGCAGAGCATGTACCCAGCCCCGTGGCATTTCCAGCACAGCCCCCAGTAGGAGTGGGACCAAGGGGAATGAATCACATCACGTCCTGTTCTGTGCTCTGATTCTTTCCAATAAATGGAGCAGAGAGATTAGCTTGGTTGGAAAATCTAAAGCTTTTCTATCAGTTGCACACTGTGCTTAATACCCTTGATAATTAAACAGTTGGCTGGTTGGAGAGACTTTTTTTTCTCTCTTTTTTTTTTTTTTTTAATTGCTCAGATCTAGGCAGTGTGTTTGGTAGTCAGCTCTCAGTGGACATTTACTGCAGTTACAGAAGGTAAAGGCATTATGTGCAGAGAAGTTTAGAGCTTCTTGAAAAAGAAGACTGTTGGGTATACAGGATTGCTTCCCCAGGGGTCATCCTTGTGTTTTCCCTTGATATTATCTGAATTTTCAGGCCAGTTGTGGACTCAGGAATTCTGCCCACACACATTTTTTTTGGCTGTTGTAGGGCCTGGGATGACAGTGGGTCAGCCCACACAGGGCAGTCTGTGGCCATAGAACAGCCCAAGCCAACATAAGCTCATTCCTAATTTTTTTGATTTTAAAAACACCCTTGTGGGAGTCTAGGGAAGAGAACTTTTGGGTCCTCTCATCCACTTTGGGCTTACCTCAGGCAATCATGGGCTTTTCCCCAGAAGTTTTGTGGTCAAACGTGTGGGTATGAGGTGTGTCTGGAGAGAATTTTTGGCTGTTTTGAGGTTCAGCTCCAACAGAGGTTCTGCTGCTTGTGCTGCTGCTGCTTTAGCAGCCCAAATCCCTCGAGTTTTCAAGCAGAGATGGAGCTAAGGAGCTGAGAGGAGGTTGGGGTTTGCATCAAACCCACTTTGTGTTACGTTCAGCAGACTTAGGGACCCCTCCTTGGGCACTCAGTGCAGATACAGATTTTTCCATGGATACACAGCCTGGATGTGGCTAATGGAAGGGAAACAAGGTATGTTTGATCCTCATTGGGTCATCATTTCAAGTGATTCCCACCCATTGCCTGAACAGCCTCTTAAGGCTTGCAGGCTCTGACAAAGTTGGCTGTGTTCTGCTTCTCTCTGATGAACCAAATCCTGCCTGAGGTGTAACAGGCTGAGCAGGGAGCTGCAGACACTGTTTGCAAAGATGAAGGGTATGGAACTGTCCTGGCACAGGCTGTGCCTCTGGGGCAGTGTTTTCTGAGTGAAGAGAGAGGCTGGCTCCTGTTTTTATCTACTTTGTAGCTGTCATAGGCACAGTCGATGAAATTTGAAAAAAATCCCTTTGTTTGGCCTCCCTCAGGCTTCCCACGTGGAAAAAAAAGGATGTGTGGGGATGGGTGTGCATGTGGCTGTCAGCACAGTGTGCTTTCTGCTGCTTCCATTGCCCATCCCGATGGGATAAATGGTGAGGGAAGAAGGCATTGGCCCAACAGGAATTGTTTGGCCGTGGAGGGGACACTCTGTGTGTCACCCTTGGGAGCCCCCCAAGGACCAGGTTCTCCTGGACAAAACCTGTTCTCTTTTCCCTGTCCCCACCCTGGTGTTGCCCCTGTTTTAGAGGGGCTTGCTCAGACACCACGTTTTTCCCTACTGTTCCCACTTGCCTGTGTTCTCCTGAGCCAAGGCCACTTGGATCAAAATATGGCAAGGACCAGCTTCTGGCAGGATGAGGACATGCAGAGAAGTCCCCAGGACTTTACATGCTAATTCATTTCAGTATTACCTGTCTCCTCATCAGCTAACAATATTTTTGTTACTGATAATTTTTCAAAGGGAGTAAATTAGTTGGGGCAGCTCAGTGGGACTGCAGATGCTTTTGAAGGTTGACAGGAACAACACTTAAACTGTCCCATTCCATCATAAGCATCCCTTTCACTTCAGATATTGGGATAAACTTGATACACTGTGGTGGTGTTGCAGGTTTAATTTCACCTGCAGCATCTGTGTATTATATGACAGCAGGAATTAGAAATGAATGCTGCCAAAACCAATTAAGCCTCTGCTCTTAATTGTAGGGGCCATTTGCTGTGCTGATGACAGACAGTCACTGCCTGTGGATGGTGACTTCACCCTGTTCCTGGGTTTCTATGTTTTTGCTGCAGCATTAGATATGGAGGCAAATGAGAGCGTTCCTTTTGTCATATTTGTGGTGGGTTGTTGTTTTTTTTTTTTCTCTTCTAGTGTTCTGAAAAATTAACTTGTGCTCAGAGAAGTGTGATGGCTTTGGACTGGATGGCAAGGTGCCCACAGGGCATTATTTTAATGGGTTTATGCTGGTGGAAATATTCAGCATATCAGTGAGATCTGTTCAGTGAGATCTGTTCTTGATGCTTTCTGGAAGTGTCCTTAGGGCAGTATATTTTGTGACTCTATATTTCTGTTTGAGAGTATTTTCATGTCCATATACCCCCATAGTGAGTCTCTTTTGTAATGAGTCTTCACCTATCTGCTAATTGCTGCAATGCAAAGCACTGCTGTGTTTGGCATCTGCTTTCCTATGAACACACACATTCCCTTCTGGATATCCCCATCTGGATATCCCTTTGGAAAAACTCACAAAAGCCATATTGACAGCCCTGACTGATTATCTCCATTTATAAAACCACCACTGCCATCCAGGTAGCTCCACTGATAATAAGATTAAATTATTTTCCCTTTCAAATACCTACATCTAATTTTTAAATGTTATGCCTGTGTTTTCCAACAGTGGGAAATGCCAGGATGCATGGGTATTGTGTTCCCTGGAGTTTCACAGCCAACATGTTTAAAACTGTGAAATAGAATCTACTGTCTCATTTGCTGTTTCTGTAGGTGAATTTGTGTCTCCTCCCCTGGTCCACACTCAGCTGGTTTGTAACTCAGAAATGAAAGTGAAGCATCTTATGTTTTGCTTTTCAAATGTTTTTTTTTAAATTCCGTTTGAGTCACGGGCTAAAATTATAGTTGACTTTGGACTATTTACAGCACAAGGATTTTAATAGCAAGCATCCACTGAAAACTCAAAGAACAGTCCCCAGATGTGGGCAATTGAAACTCTTTGCTACCGTCTCCTGCACTAATACCAACTTTTTCCCATGGTTCAGGATCAGACAGAGACATGACCTAACCGAGGTGCATTTTGAGTCAGATTCCTGCTCTCTCAGAAGAGCAGACTGCTTGGCTTCTACAAAGTCAGCCACACCACTCTGGTTTTTCAAGCACCTTTGGGTTTTATCAAGTCTCCTTTGAAAGATGCAATTACACCCCAACATACGTTTTAAATTAAGGCATCTTGGCTGACGGGAGCCTAATGTAGAACAGATTTAAGTAGCTTGAGTTACAGTCAGAGATCCCCACGAGATTGGGTTTTGCCAGCTGAACACTTGCTGGGGGATGATTCATTTCAGCTCTGTCAGCAGGGTAGATGCTGCCTGTTAAACCACACAAGGGGATGGGTCTAACAGGAAAGCTTTGGCCAGGACAGCTCTCAGTGTGGAGCTCTGCTGTCCCAAAGCTCACAGGCTGCTTGCAGATGCTTGGTATTGCTCAAAAAGAGCCCAGCAACAAGGCTGTGAAGGGACTGCAGCACAAGGAAGGGCTGAGGGATGTTCATGCTGGAGAAGAGGAGGCTCAGGGGAGACCTCATCACTCTCTACAACTCCCTGGAAGGAGGTTGGAGCCAGGGGGAGGTCGGGCTCTTCTCCCAAGTACCTACCTGTAAGAGAAGAGGACATGGGCTTCAGGTTTAGGTTGGATATTACGAAAAAATTCTTTACATAGAGGGTGATCAGGCACTGGAATGGGCTGCCCAGGGTGGTAGTGGATTCTCCATCCCTGGAGGTTTTTAAAAAGAGACTGAATGTGGCACTCAGTGCCCTGGTCTGGGAACCACGGGTGGAGTGGATTAAGGGTTGGACTTGATGATCTCAGAGGTCCTTTCCAACCCAAATGATTCTATGAGAGCAAAGGCAGCAGCAGCCTGTGCCCTGGGGGTGGGACATCCACCCTACACATTCACTGATGTCACTTGCTGGGACTGCTGAGCTGTTGCATGCAAGATCTGGAACGTCAGCATGGTCTAGAGACAGTGATTAAACAAAGATAGAGGGGCCTAAGGAAATGCCCTGCTTAGCTGAGATTTATGAGCCATGCTCAGATATGTCACTTGAAACTGCTGGAACTGAGGGGGGTGGGCATTGTCCCTTCCTGGATATGGAGGGAGAGCTGCAGGCTGTGCTTTCCAATCCCTGTGGTGTCCATGCTACACCAGAGCTGCCAGAGGGATGGCTGGAGCTTCAGGTCTCTACTCTTGTCTTGTCTTGTCAACTTTCTAATGCTTGTTCCCAGATTCTACAGCACTCTGCTCTGGGTTTTATCTTACAGCAAAGCAGAAAAATGGGAGTATCTGTACAGAGAGAGTGGTCTTAAACCAGGGCAAAAGACAATCAGGCCAATAAGCCCCAATCTTCTTGATTATTGTATAATTTCCATAGTGCTTCAAAGGTATCAGGACATTCCGTGAGCAAATACTGGGAGAGAACTCACTCCCCCCAAAAGTCTGCAATATGCAATATATTTCACAAGCATTAATCCCTGACTTTCCCTTTTTGCCATAACCTGGAACATCTTCCTGCTCCAAAAAGTCTCCTGAGGTCCCTTTTCCTTCCCTTCATCAGTTGCTTTGTTCTTCTTACATGCAAGTTTCTACAGATTTATTACTGCTCCTTTTTAAGGCCTTGGTCCTTTTTTGTTTGTTTGTTTTTGGTTTTTTTTTTTTGTAACCTTCTGGCTGAAAGCTGCAGTATTTTTGGTACCAGGGCCCTCACATTTGCTGAGGACCAAAGGAACTTTTTTGAAACATCATTGTTTGTTACCCTTAAGAGGTGGCAGCCTAAAAAACCAACATTTTCATCCAAGAGAGTTGGTGGCTGAGATACAGGAAATCCAGCAGAGTGGGCTGGACTAAAGTCACTTTCTGGTCAATTTGGGCTACAAGGGTTCTTGTAGCTGAGCTTTGGCTGCAGGGAGCCCCCAGGGGATGATTTGACCTTTGAATTTAGTTTGAATTTAGGTCGGTGCTTTGACTTTTCTAAATTGTGCCTGCCAGAGGTCTCCGGGTCACAGGGCTCTATCCTCAGAGCACTTCCATCTCCCACTGCACTTCCAGCAGTGTGGGAGGAGGGATGTAATTATTGATAAAAAAAAAAAGAAGTTGGTTGCAAACTGGAAGTGTAATGACAATCTACTGGGGCTGTGTGCTTGTTACTTGTGACTGCTGTGTATCCAGAGATGCTTCTGCTGATGTAAATGGTACCACCTAAATTACTGGTGTAGCAAATGAGCTGTCCCAAACAGGAATGTTTCTGCCACTGGATAAATGGTTGAAGCAGAAGAGCTGCTCTCTTTGCTTAAATAAACAGGGTCCCTGTGTGAATAGCTTGCAGCCCCCAGTCATAATCCCTTTCTGATCTCTGGTTATAAAAGTGATAGACAAAATGTAAACTCCATAAAGATTAATAATCACCCAGAGTGCAGAAAAAATATTGGGATGAGTTGTAAGGTTTTTTGACATTCCTGAGGAATTCTACAAGGATTCCTTTCCTCCGGTGGAATTTGTGCTGTTCCCCAGCTCATCTCCTTGCAAACTTCCTGTGCAGAGGCAGTGGAGATGTTCGTGGAGGATTTTCAACTATTTTTAAAGAAATCTGGCACGGATTCACTGTGACCTTGTGTAAATGACAGGACCATTGTTTGCCTTGATTTCTGCAGTTGTCAAGCAGAGTAACAGGATGTGTATGTACTCCTCAAAGAATTTGGGGACTTACTGCTGGCTCAGGCAGTGCTGGGGTGTTCTCAAGGAGTTCTGACCATGAAGCATCGTTGTTATGATGTGGCAGCACAGCAGCCTCCTGTCATTCTATACATATCAGCATTTTCATGTGGGAAACTCTTTTTTTTACTAATCTTCTGCATGCAGGGCAGCACTTCTGAGCACAGCTCTTGACATCTTGGGTGTCTGGTGTGGCATGTCTGACTTTCAGAAATTCCTGGTTTACCTTAAAACGTGACCCTTTCAGGGTGTACATTCGGATTGAAAGTCCCACCCCTCTCAGAAATAAAGTGGATTGATTCTCTAGCACACCTTGTGAAATACTCTGGGGTTAAAAAGTGTGTCCTAAAAACAGAATAGTTGGGAACTGACTTATGACAGCTGCAGGAACTTAAAAATCCATCCCATTGCACACATGTGGGGGAAAGAAGTTTCTGCTAACTGGTGGTAGGAATGCAATTTGGAAAAAAATGTGGGTAAAAATTGAGTGGGAAATGCACTCATACCTGTGAGTCCTGACCTTGCTGCTCTGGAGATCTATCTGTAATAGTGTATTCAGAGGCTCATGATAGATTGGAGGAGGTAAATGATTGATTGCTAATGCCCAGCAGGAGATAAAGCAGAAAAGCTCAAGCTCTAGGGGGGGTTTCCTGCTTCCTGTTCCCTGGGTGGGAAGCTCTGAGCTCAATGGGGGTCTGGGGCAAATTGCCAGTTCACCAAACTTGTCATTCCATGGAGCTTGGTAGCTGGGGAGGCTTTGGATGCAGCTCACAAAGAGGGAAGTTCCCATCCTTTGGCACGGGATGAGGTGGCTCCGTGAGGGAGGGAAGATCTGGCAACAAACCAGAGTTAAACCTCCAGTGCAAAAGCCATGACTGGGCTGGAGGTTGAAGGGTCTGGAGGGCAAATGAGGAGGTTGTTTCACCTCCACTCCTGCTGGGATTCCCCATCAGGCTCTGCAGGGCCTTTGGGCTGTGTTCAGAGCAGCTCTGGCAGGTAGCACAGTAGCTCCAGGGACAAAGTTGGGCTTTCATTTACTAGAAAGGTGTTTGTGGTGTGTTGCCAAGATGGGGTTTTATTGCAAATTACCCGTGCAAGCTGCATCAGAGACCACCCAGATCTCTCCCTAACGTGGCAGTGCTTCTCAGCTCCTCTCTGGAGATCCCATTGCTGCCTCAGCCCCAAACTGGTGAGGAGCTGCTTGTCCCCTGCTGATCCCCTGTGCTGCTCTGGGAGGCTGTTTTACCTAAGTGTCTAGCATCTCATCTGCTGTGTCTGCAGTGCTGTTGTATCTGTCTTCCACCTGTGAAATTAGGATGCAGGCAAGCAGTTCTACCAAGCCCATGTAGGAGAGAATCATGAAAATCAAGGACTCAATCCAGCACCCAGATAATCACTTAAAATATTTTTGGTTTTTCTCTTTTGCTGCTGATTACTGCAGCTGACTTATCTTTCCTGACTAACTCTCTTATCCCTATTACAAATCTGGGTTTGGCTGGAAACTACTTCAGAGAAACATTTGGGATTTTGCCCTAACAATCTCTGTGAAGCTGGCTGAAGCAGCACAACTTCTGTGTGCTCCAGGAATTGAAAACTCTGCTGTAAGTGCACTGACCCATCTTCCTCTCCTGGAAAATGGATGGATCACTTTCTTTTCTGGCCTGGTGACACTCCATCTCCCTATACATCATTGTTCTTAATATTAGGAACTGCTGACTTAAATCAGCAAGAGCTGGATGTCCCTTTCAGCAGCTTACCTGTATTTAACAGCCTCATCCAGAAAGAGTTGTGCTTCCAGATGTCTGCCCTGTGCAGTCCCACAGAGAGGGATATTTTTTAACTGGCTTAAGATAGCTTCAAAAAAAAAAACAAACTGTAAAAAAAATTGTTTACACCCCTTTTTATAGCTGGGTCAGTTCCCTCTTCGGGTTCACAGTCTGGTTCCACAAATGGTTCTATTGGCACAAGCAGAAGGGAAAGGAGAGTAAAAAACACATTATTAGGTCAACACTGTTGCTAAAGCCAACATGTTGTCAACCCATGGCCTGGGTACCTCTGGTGCAGGGAGCAGTTTTTCTCTGTTCTTTCCAGCCCTAAACACAATCACCAAATAGGAAAAGAGAATCTGACACTTCCTTTCCCAAAGCCACTCAATGCCTGTAATAATAAGGATTCGATAAGCACCCCAAAGCACTTAATCTGCTTTTTCAGGGAGCTGCAGGCCAGGGAACAGCCAGAGAGACACTGAACAGCAAAAGCAGAAGATTGTAATTAACTTTAAAACCCTGTGAAACTCCCACTGCTGTGTGTGGCAGGCTCACTCCAACAAAGTTGGGTTTAGTGCAAGTTCTAATCTTGCTATCAAGTCAAGGCTTGTCCAGAGAAAGTCTTTGTGCCTTTATTAGCATGCAAATCACATACCCTCTTTATTACGCTGTCTCTGCATCCCTCCCTCTCGAGCAGTTTGATAGAAGTAGGCAAGAACTAATTAAATTCCTTTTTTCAAGCCTCACACTTGAAGCCCAGAGCCCAAGGCAGGAATGCCAATGGGCACACACCCATACCCTCTCCACTTCCAGAACGAGCCTGACCTTCACCTCATTAGAGGAGGAAGAAATCCCCTAGCATGAAGATGTGGATGTCAGGCACTGTGTGCATAAAGCACACAAGGAGTTTCCAAATGGCTTTCATCTTGGGAGTTCTTAAAATTTTAGAGCTACGGATCAATCAAGAGTGGGATACCTTACAGCAGTAATTCCACATCTGAAGCTCTAATAATGTGGCTCCTCTGTATAAAATTCTGAAAACCCCAACCATCTTGGATGGCAGTATACAATCAAGTTAATGACTTTAATTACTATAAAATTACCAGAAAGTGTATTTGTAATTTTAATCTCCTAATCCACAAAGTACCTTTTTCCCTTTAGTGTTCTTAAAGAAAGCAAAAGAGCTTTTAGTTTCCTTGCCAGAGTTTCAAGGATCTTTGAAAAGTGAGGAGAAACCTCCCACAAATCCCCCAGCTGTGGTTATGAGGTTTCTTTTTATTTAAAATTTTAGCATTTCTATTAATGCCAAGTATTTAAAAGCAGTAACAGGATCTATCCCAACAAACCTGCCATTCTGAGGGGGAGATTTCTTTGGTTACCTGTTTGACTGTACAGAGGCACAATTCAAACCTTCCTTCAAGTGCTGAGGAAATTGGAGGGTATTGCATGGAAGGCAAATTTCATTCAGGGAATCAGCAGCCAAAGAATGAACCCAGGACTGCTCTGTTACATTTTTGGCTACTTTACTTGTAGTTTTATGGCTGGGAAGCCATACTCCAATTTTTTTGCTGAAGGATCCCAGGGTGCTTCCCCGTGTGTACAAACAAGGGTTTCTGATCTCCAGGGATGCAGCCACTCTGCACACCAGCTCATCCTCTGGGATGAAGTGAAATTCTCCAGTTTAGCAGGGCAGTTTGCAGAGAGCATCCTGCCCCAACTTCCTGAGTTCGTAGCCTTGAAGAATCCTTTGGGCTGCCCCAAATTTGGCACCTGGTGAAGGCTTTTTCCACCCCCCAATCCTTGGAACAGAGTTGAGGGACTGGGAATTGTGTTTCTGAATTGTGTAAATTCTGACAGACCTATCAGGTTTTGTGCTTGCTGTTTAATCTCCTGGGAAGCAAACTGGAGGGATTGTGCAGAATGTGTGGGATTTTCACTGTTTATTTAACCTACAAGACCAAGCAGCCCTTACCTGTTAAATCAGTTTTTTGCAAAATTCAAAATGCACCTGCGTTTGCTGGCTGAGCATCTCTCATTATTCTAATCAGACCTCATGGCAGCTCCTTTTTCATTTTTGTTGATGAAGAGAGGCAAAGAGGAAGGTAAGTGACATGTCCCAGATCATCCAGGAAAGTAGTAGAGACAGGATTTGAGCCTCAGCTGTAGCCTAGGTTCTTTGCTGGGGCTCCATCCTTCTCTGTGGTGTTAGAAGCAGGCTCATAGCTCTTTTATTTTGGAGAAATCCCCTATTTTCCTGTTTTCTCTCTCATCCTACTGCGGGGAATTATTTTTAAGAGCAAAATAGCTAAGTGTTCCCATTAAGCTACTGGAGGAATAATCTGCATGGAAAAACCTCAGATACTTTCCCAAATAGGAAGTAATTTAGATTTCAGATTAATGGCTGTGACAATGGAAATATGTAAAAACTTTTCCTGATGTGAAGCCCAAACCATGGCCAGCTCTTATCTATGGTGGACACAGGTGTGAAAACCCCCTCGTGCAAGGGACAAACACGAGTGTCAGGCATAAAAATCCCCATCCCCACAGTGCACCCAAACTGCACAGTGCATCTGCAGGGTGAGACAGCTGGGACTGGGGAAGAGCTTAAGAGTGAGCAATGATTTGTTTCCCTCTGTCCCCTTTAAAGCTGGTTCCTATGCAACTTAGTGTGGCACAAACCCAAACCTTGAGTCCCTGGTGCCAGGAGAGGCAATTTTTTTATATATAATGTATTTTTTTTTTATATCTTGTTGTTAAAGAAGCCAATTTTCAGGAATGCTCAGAGTCCAGGGCAGGCATCAGGGGGTTCAGTGCAGCTCTCCTGCTTTGTACCAGGTGGTCTGGCAAATCCTGCAGCCTGAAAGGAGCTCTGCCCCACAGCATCTCTTCTGTTAGCAAATGTGGTGCTGCTGGTTTCAGAGCTGAGCATTGGGTATGTCTGCCTTTTGTTGTGCACCTTGGGATGCAGGAAGGAGATCCAAAGCTTCTGTGACCTTTTGCTTTCACCAGGGAAGCCTGAGCTGCCTGAGGGTAATCCCTGCAGGGGATGTGGTTGGCTCTGGCTCATGGCCCACTCAGATGAAAGCCCACAGGCAGGTGTGGAGAACCAAGAGATCTTGGAGCTGCAGTAAAATAAAAGCCCAGGGGTTATACAGTGCTTGCTGAGCTGTGCCTGGACAGCTGCTACATCCCCCCTCATTTAACAGAAGAGAAAAAACCTCATGGTGCACACTGTCACCCTGGCATCCTCTGTCTCTGATGCTGTAAATGCCCTCTCTAGAATTTAAAGGAGTCTTGGGGGCTTGGTGTGCTAGGCAGAAATAGGAGGGGGTCTGAATTCTGAGATGATCTTGTCAGAGGATATGATTTTGTGCATTTTCAGAAAGTTAAAATGGATGAGAATTCTTGATCTTGAAAATCTTTCTCTCTTGCAAGCTCTGCCTCTGATCATCCCACTCAGGGAAATAAATCATATTCCTAGAAGTAAGAGTGAGAAGTAGGGAGGATCCAGGGCACTGAGCTGTTCCCTCTGGAACCTATAAATCCTCAGTCCTGGCAGTGAAAAGAGCTTTGCAAAAGCAAAATCAAGGGTTGTGTGAACAGCTGGGATGGAAGCAGCCAGCACACGGAGGGAGCTGAAGTTTGGAGCCATGACAGTACTCGGCTGCTGTCAGCTGCAGCTTTACAAAGGAACCACTTAAGTTTCCCCTGCTGTCCCAGTCCTGGCTGTGGGATGCTGCCAGCTTTCCTGGGGACAAGAGGACTGCACTCCAGGGCTTTCTTTGCGGGCTCAAGCAGAGGAAAATCTCTTCTGTGCAAGCTGTAAGCTGGACCTGGTCAAGGGCATCTACCTGGGCCATTCAGATGCCACCCAGCAGCAGGGGAAGGGTTTGTGTGCAGTGCCAGGGAGCTTGTGGGGAGAGAAGGGAGAGGGGGAAGGTTTGTTCAGGTCAGGTGGGATCTCTGTCAGTGCTTTTCCCTGTGTCCCACCGTGCTGCTGGTTTTCCCTCACACCAATGGCTTGAAGTTGCTGAAAACTGTGATCTAGATTTTGTGGCAGAGGGGCTGGCAAAGCCTCTACCTGGGGTGTTTCTTGCTTTTCATGGCATGAAGGCACTCCCCATTCCCCACCTGTTACTGATAAGGTTAACAGGATAAAGCAAAAGTTACCAGAGTTTAACTGATGAATGCAATTTGCACTCAGCTGTGAGGCTGCTGGGTTGGTTTGGGGTTTTTTTTCAAGTTTAAGTAAATGCAGAGTGGGAAATCCTAGCTTGAATTTGCAAGAGGGGCAAGATGAAAGTCAGGAGCTAATGACTGCAGAGTGAAGCTCCACGGATTTCTCTTGCACTCAGTCAAACCACAAAATAATCAGATTAAGCCATAACTGTATAAATGGGGCTTGAGTGTGTTTGCTCTGCTGACTTGGTCATGCATTCAGGAGGTTCAGAGTGGTGTAGCTCCAGCCCAGGAGGTATTAGTCACGCTGGGAGAACTTCAGTGAATATAAGAGGGCTTCATCTGGGCAGTTACCAAGGCAACTCTTGCTAATATTTCATTACAATGCTTTCACCATTTGCAAGTCCCACGGATTAGGACTGGGAATCTCAGAAAGAAGAGTTCATTGTCAATATTGTGCTTGGGTAGAGTGTATCCTAGAGGGGGAAAAAAAAAAAAAAAAAGCATTCCCCATTGGCAGAGCTCACAATGGGACACAGCTGGAGCTAAACTGCCTGTCATCCAGCACTGCCTTGTGCCCCATGGAGCATCTGTAGTAACTAATCTGCCTCTTTCCATCTCTGAAATAAGTGGGAAATGCAGGTATGAATTTACCTTCATCTGTGCTGAGGTGATGCTGAGCCCCCCCCAGCAGCTCTGTGCCAGGTTCCATTCGGAGTAGCTGCAGCACAGTTGGTACCAGGACAAGCTGGTGCTCTCAGAGGGGACAATGTGCTCCAGGTGGGCCACCTTCCCATCTGTAGCCAAAGTCCTGTGAGCCCAGGTGAGCCCTGCACCTCCTGCCTGTGCTGCAGAGACCTCCTCATGATACCAGTGCTGCTGGTATTGGCCATTCAGTTTTCTGGACATGAGGAATGAGGTTATTTCCCACATTAAAAAACTACTTTGAAAGGGATGAGGGAAGAAACCTTTCATTTTTAACTTTTCCTTTTTTTTCTTTTTTTTTTTTTAAACAAACTTTGCCTCTAACCTCTTCACCAGCTGGCACACTTTGTAAGACCCACGGTTCACATTTCTTGTGGGAAAACATGTGCAGTACAATTAGAAAAGCTTCTGGGATGCAGCAAAACCTGGAGCTTTATGGCTGGAACGTGTCTCCACTGCTTCAGGCAGTTTTGTGCATTTTTAAATATCAAGCTGGATTGCAGATTAGAGGTAAGAGGGAAATTCCAAATTTAAATATTTATCCAGCAAGACCACTCCTTCTTCTACCTGTAGTCCCTGTGACTGGCACAAAAGCTGCTGCTGATCCTTTTGGGGACTGGGCACCCCCTTCTGCTGGCAAAAGACACATGAAAACCAAAGGACATCTGCTGGTGTGGGATATTTCTTGAGATGATTCTTCCTCTGGGACCAGCTTGACATTTGCAATCTTCCTGGGGTCTGTTGCTTGCTCCTAATTACACTTTTCATTAACTATGTATTGTTTCTCATTAAAGAAACAGGACTTAATAGGAAAATGCCAACTCTGCTTGTCAGGTATGACAGACAGGAGAGTCTCTCTGTGAAGTCCCTGTACTAGGAACTGACAGTGCACAGGCTTTAAGGAATGATTTGGGTCTCTTCACTCCAGAGGAAATTGGCTTTATGTGACCTGGTGGTGTAACTAACCCTAACAGGAAACTTTTATGCTTGTCCTGGGTATTTGAGTGTGTGCCCCAGTATCTTGTGACTCCTGTTAAATCTAGATTATAAGTAGAAAGATTTCCCATGCCAACCAGAGGAGTAGATGGGGATCAATCTCACTTTAAGAAAGAAGAAGCCTGACCTGGCACCCCCTCGTGTAGATGACAAAGGAGAAGTTTGAAGGTGGAAGTTGTTTTCATAGTAGGAGCTCTGGGCTTGCCTGGGGGGTAGGAATACCTGTATCAGAGAGCTGTATTACCCACCAAGCAAGCTCTGTTTTCTGCTGCTTCAGTAGAACTAATGAAAACAGAACATTGCCCTGACCTAAGCAAACCCTTAGCAACACTATCCCAGTTGAAGAGGTGAGCAGGTAACACAGAGACAAGGGCAGGCAGAGGCAAACTCCAGCAGTCAGCTGCTGTTGTGCCTTTCTGAGCTGGATGAGACCTTCCTTTTGCCATGTTAGCTACCAACTTTCTCTGGGACTAACTATTTTCAGAGCTATTTGTGACATTAGCACCAGCTCTCAAGAATGGGAAGGAGGAAAGAAACCCCTTGAATGGAGACACAGTGGGTGACTTCACCAAAGGATCTGCCATGGCATGAATCTTCCCTTCTCCTTCAAAGAAATGTGTGTATTTGCATTAGAAGTGCTACCTGGTTTTTCTGAAACCCCTGAAATTCCTTGCCACTGATCATTTCCACCTGGATTTTGAAAGACTGGGTGTGCTGTTTGTGGAAGCCAGCGAGGGGCTGTCATGACCCTGCTCCTGCAGAATATTTGTGCACGTAGCCAGAGGGTACAAAATAAACCCGGGTGAGGTAATCTGTGGGAGAATGAACTTTCTGGTATTCAAAGAAGTTCCAGTGACAGAGTAGGAAAAATTCTATTCTCTGAGTCAGGCTTGAGTCAGTCTCCCACTTGCAGTGCTGGTTTGTCCCACCTTGCAGACAAGAAATAAAAGTATGTTCTGTCTGTGTGTCTCCAGCTTGCCCCCTCTGCTCTTTCACACTCCAGTGGGTGCATTAACTCCCATCATTGCACTGATTTTCATCCCAAGCACATTCACTCATCCCTTTGCTTCCTCTGTGGCTTCAACTTGACACGGACTTGGTTCTCCTGCAGTGCTCAACAGCCACCATGGCTCAGCCTAGAAGGAACTGCACTTTTCTGGTGGGTGAACTGATCTCTGGTGACATCTCAGCTCGTTAAATCTGCAGGGCCCTTCTGGCTGAAGGGAGAGCTGTGTGGTATGAATTTAAAGCCTGATTGAGTTATTAACATAAAAGCAGCTGTGTTCCTGTTTGATTTGTGCAAAGAAAACACATGTAGCTAATGATGGCCAAGCCTGAAGCACGCTAAGGAGACAGGACATACGCGTGTTTTCAGTGCATCCCAGAATAATACCGAGTTCAGGCTTTAGAAGAAAGTATTTGGGTCCTTGCCAGGTAGACAGACAGTATGAATGAAACACCTGTTCTGGCTTTGGGAGGGTTTTGGAACCATTTGATTAGAGGGAAGGTACAGGCTGACCTTAAAGTGAATTGAATTCTCTGGTGTAGAGTAACATGTCCTGATACATTATGAAACTTCCTGAAAATGTCCACAGCAGATAAAACACAGATGCATGATGCCTTTTGATTTTTAAGTACAAAGTGCTGCCCAGGCATGGCAAATTGACCAGCTGTGTATCAAAATAGTATTTTTCAAATTTTAATAGATGTTGAAGAGTGAAAACTGTAAAGAAAACAAAGATAAAACACATTGAAGTAATTTTAGAGAAGGAGAGGTAAATAACTCTTAAGTCCAGATGTGTCCTAATTGAGGTCTTGCTAATGCTCTTTTGGCACTTGTCAGTTTTAGAGGTTTGCATTTTCACATGTGGTAATTCAGTTCTGAAATTACACAAAACATGCTGTCTTTCCTAGAATTGCTTTCTCTTGCATTACCTTATCAGTCTGGTCCAGTTTTGACTATTTCTGGTAGCATTTCAAGACCAGCATCAGGAATATTTTACTAAAAGCAGAGCTGTGCTGGGTATGAGACTGTGGGGTAGATATTTATGGCCTGTAGTAGGTAGCAGATGTGAAATAGTGTCATGAGCCATGGTCCCTTCCAGCCTTTGGCTCTATGTGTTTCTATGACCCAGTCTAAGAAAGTGAGGCAGCTCCTGGTTAAATTCCTCATGCCTTCAACAAAACCCTCTGGTCATTTCCCACTGTAGGTTCAAATCATGCCCTAGCTCCCTCTTTGCATGCAGAAGGGTTTCAAAAGCTGTAATTGAGCTGTCAGTTTGAAGAACAAACAGGGGAAGTGTACTTTGGGTCCCTGTGGGCTGTTTGCAGACCTGTCTGTATGTGGATGTGTGCAGGGGGCTGTGTGAACAGAACTCCTTTCTCTGCCTCTGTGAGCTCAGCAAACTCATCACAAGCCTCACTTGAAACTCACTTATGTCTTTTTTTTTTTCTTTTAATTTTATTTTACAGTCTTCTCAGGCACAGCCCGTGAAGCTCTTGGAATTATAAAGTTGGAGATGTGTTTGAAGGATATCGTTGCTCTCCTGGCTTGTGTTGCCTCAGTTCCAGCTCATGTGGAATTAGTTCCTGCCTTCGAGTAGCTGTCCTTGACACACGTGTTTCAAGACACCCCATGCTTATGAAAATGGTGATTTTGGTATAATGTTCTTAGGTCACCACAGAGCAAAGCCCAGGAACTACACTCCTTCACACAGCTGGAAGCAGGGTAGTGGAAAAGTAATTAAATCTCCTGTAAGATAACATGTTCCTGACTCTACACAACATAAGGTACAAAACCCACATGCTCACTTATTTCTCTTGGCTTGGGCACTGCTTTTACCACTGGCTCTGACTGTGGTGGTGCCTTGCTAGGAAATACTGCAGGTGAAGGCAATGGTTCTCTGTCCATTGGCCAGATCTTGTGTTTTCCTGAGTGAGGAGCACTTCTTTCTTTATGTGACAGACAACACAAACCCAGAGAATTTATTCAGAGCAAGCAGAATGTGTCTGCATTGTCACTGAATTACTCAACAGGCCTCACCTCTGTCTGTGGGACACTGCCCTGCAGCCTTGTCTGCATAGATAGGAAGATCCTTGCTTGTAATCTGCTGAATCTTTATTCAGTTCAATTTAGGAACTTGGTTCCCTCATTGATCTAAGCTGTGGGGAGCCCAAATGTTGAATTTGTCCTCAGATCTCTTTCCAGATCTTGTCTTCCCACAGTCTCAAACCTCTGTCATTCTACAGTTTGCTTGAGGAAAGAACTTGTGGTTTCTGATAGCAGCTTCTGGCAAGGTCCCCATGGTCCTGCAGTTTGCAGGGAGGCAAAAGTGAAAACTTGAGTAGAACTCAGATCCTTTTAATTGTTGCAGATGGATAGGAGCGTGGCTGAAGTCATGTTACTGCATGTAGGTTCAGAGAAGGTTGGAGTGGGATTGCTTCAGGCTGGATTTTTGTTTCAATTCTTTCTACACTCACTGGTAGTGGATTAGTTTTAAATGGAAAAGTCTCTTCTGCTGCAACCTCCTAAATGAGTGTATCACTATGAGCAGTAGCTTTGTGAAGCTGAGCCAAAAAGCAGCATGGCTAGGCTCAAGAAACGAGTGAAACTCAAAGGGGGATCAAAGCAGATAATGACATCAATGGTAAGTGTCCAGGGCTGTTGAAGTTAATGCTTGAAAAGCTTCTTAAATGGTATTGGAGCTAATTTTTAGCTGTTGTAGAACAGAGGACATCTTTTGGGGGAGCAGGGTATTCCTTGCCTACCCACAGGGGTCTTGTTTGCTTTTGCTGACTTTCAGCTGAGCTGTTGGACTAGGTGGGAGCTGTGTCTGGTCCAGAGTAGCAAACATCTTGTTTCCCTGAGCCTGACTGACCAGAGATGGCATCAGGACGGGAGTTCAAGCTGTCAACCTCAATTTTTTTGGTTAACCTCTAAATCAGATGTTACAAACTATGTTATAACTATGCTATAAACTCTCTGCCCCTTATTTTCTGTGAAAAACAAAAACATAATAATAATTAAAAAACAACAAACAGACCTCAGAATCCTCTTTCTTTAAGACATTTCCATTGCTGCACTACAGGTAGCCTAAGGATGTTTTCAGGTTTCAAAGAGCTTTGCAAAGTATCTGGCAGTTGAGGAGCAGCCAACTCAGGCTGGAGCAGGGACGTTTTTTCTGCATGGAGCTCCGGAGTCCGTGCCACAAAACCCACGTGCTCCCTGTGATTTCACTCTAGATGGATTGTTCACTTCCCATAATTGCATTTTGGAGGGGTGATTAATTACGAGCCACAATGTTACCACTAGAGGGATTACGGATATTAGCCCAGCCCCAGGGTTTTGCCTCCTAACTCTCTGGTGGGGGTGGGAGAAAGTTATTTTCTAATCTGTTCCCTCCTCTCCTTGTTAACTCTTTTTACATGTTCACAGGTGCCACGGGGAATGAGCAGCTAATTAAATATGGCATTCGATAAAATTTAAGGAAGTTTTAATTCCTGTCCTGTGGAGTATTAGTCTCCCATCCGTAAACATGTTAGTTAACAATTACCGCAGAGCACGGGTTTATTCAAAGGCTGTTCCACTTTCCCCAGAGCAAACCACCCCTTTTCAAGCTCTGTTTGAAGGGCAAAGACTGCCTGTTCTGTTCGCGAGAATTTGTTTTAAAAGGCTCTCTTTAGCTTTTAAAGGATACATTCATCTGCTGAGCGACGAGATTTTTCATTAAGTGAGGAAACCAGTGGAAAGATCTCCAATGAGACGGACAAGCAGGAAGGGGTTAAAAGATGCCTGAAAGCCCTTTAGGAAGTCTGTCTTACTTAATGGACTTGGCGGCCGTGCTTCAATGGTTCCTTGCCATGTGGAACCAGGCAGATCTCACCACCCTGCCTTCACAGGTCCTGATGTCATGCTGATGCCATCTCAGCACCGCGCGGTGCCAGGAGAGGAACAGCTGGCACTGGATGGCTCCCTGGTTCCTGATGGCGTGTAGGGATCCAGTCCTCCACCTCCTGATGTTGGGACCAGTCAGCTTTCCCCAGCAACATCTGGCCAGAGGCTGCGAGTGTCTGTCTGCCTGTCTGCAGCACAGGGCACTGCAGTGACCCGGGCTCCACTCTCACCCTCCGGTGATCCTCCAATTTCTCTCTCTCCTACAGACCCCTTTTATAGTGCTTTCGGTACAGTCCTTGAAAACTCTGAAATGACTGAAACTGCACAGACTGCCAGGTACGTGCCACATGGGAATGCTGTCTGTGGAGCTACCTATTTGAACTCTGCACATCACAAGGCTTTTTTATTTAAAGAGCTTTTCCTAGTGAAGACAGTAACTTTCCCGAGAGGGCTGGTTCCTGCACAAAAGAGAAACAAAGAGGATGATGTGAGGTAATGAGCAAATGCTCAGGAGCAGCCCGTGAAGACCTGGACATGCTTAAGAACCTATCTTGCTTCCTGAGGGGTTCAAATACCACAGCAATGCAGCTGTATGGAGTCCAGACCTGATCTCTGTCTGTTCTCCTGCTCTGCATCTTCTTAGTTTAAAGAAACAGCGAGGGCCAATTGAGCCACACTATTTTATGTGCTTCTTTCAAATCTGGGATTTAAACACATCAAAACAAAGTAAAGTTTTGATGATCTTATTTGTGTAGTTGTGTATGATTTATTGTAGTATGTTCAGTTTCTTTTCTGTGATGCATCTCTCCCCCGGCAGCATGTGAAGACCTGGCAGTGCCCGTGTGTCCCTGCAAGTCACACCACGGAGGGACAAGACCCCAGGGAGAAGGTTGGGATATCGCAGAGCTGTTTCGTTCCCCCCTTAGGTGAGAAGGCAAAGCCTTTCACCCAACGCCGGTTTTGTTAATTAGTAATAGAGTTTTTCCTGGAGATACCCCGATCTATCGCTTAATGGAGTTCAACGTGCTACAACCCCAGCGAGCGCGACCAGGCAGCTCGGCAGACACAATGGGCGCATTGTTTCCCTCTGGACCCGACCCCCCCCCCCCTTTTTTTTTNNNNTTCACCGAGGTCTGCCCAACCCCGCCGCTCGGGCAGACCTCGGTGAAGATGGCGAGGGCGGCGGATCGGGGGGGTGTGCGGTTGGGGTTGGGGTTAGTGGTGGTGGTTGTGTTGGCTGTGTTGGTGCTGCCCGCCGCCGGCCGCCCGCCCGCTTCCTTCCCCAGCGATGTGAACGGGCACAGCCTCCACCCGCCCTACTTCAACCTGGCCGAGGGCACCCGCATCTCCGCCACCGCCACCTGCGGCGAGGAGGCGGTGGGAACCGGCAGCCGCCGCGCCGTGGAGGATCTCTACTGCAAACTGGTCGGGGGGCCGGTGGCCGGGGGGGATCCCAACCAGACCATCCAGGTACTGACCAGACGGGGTTGGGGGGAGGGGGAGCACGCACCCCCCCGAAACTTGGGGAGCCTCAGTGGGCTGGCAAAGCCGCTTCTCGGCCTCATGAGGGGAGCTGTGTGCAGAAAGGTCCGAGCCCCCCTTTGTGCTCCCCTGGCTGTCCCTTCCTCTTCCCACCTCTGCTTTTCAGCCGTCGGGGTGAGAAGGGGCAGAGGCTGCAGCAAAGAGTGGGGGTAACTCGGGGGTGGGCGAGCAAGCGGGGTGCAGAACCCCAAGACCCCCAGTGCCTCTGGGGTTTTCCCCGCACATCCCCGCTTGTCCAGCCACCGTGGCTGGACCTCGTACAGAGCCGGTGGCCATCGAGTGGTTGGTGGGATAGCGGTGAGGGCGGCAGAGGGCAGACCCCCAGGGCATCTTCCCCTGCCCAGGTCTGTGTATTCAGAGCCCATCCTAAGCCCCGGAGCATTGGGGCGATGGGACGCACGTGTTCCTCCTTTCCCAGGCTTGCCAGAAGTTGCACTCGTGAAACACGCCTAGCTGAGTTCCCATGGCATTATTTTTAAAGTTGTGAGTTCTTGATGTTTACAAAACCCTGGGCAAAGCAGCTCCTGAATTATCTGCCAATCAGGAAACTGGTGCTATAAACATGATAATATTTATCCGTATGGATCTAACTCCCGCCATTCCCTGTGCTGAGTTCAGTGGAGGATTAGGATGAACAGAGGAGGAAGATAAGAGGGTGAATTTTACAAGCAAATGTCAGGTGACTTATCTCAGGAGTCCCATTTCAAGTGGACCAGAGGGAGTTTGCAGCCAGGAATGTCGATGGTAAAAGCTGCTGTGCAGTTTAACATGGATAACTCTCTTGAAGAGAGGAAAGAACAGTTGTAAACAGGCTTGTAAAACACTACTTTTAGTTGCAGGAACTCCAGACCCACTGCCTCCCTCAGGGCAGCCCAAGCTGAGAACAGCTCTGATTGGAAATGAATTTGCAGCTTGAAGTTTGCCACGGAGCTGCCAGCTGCTGCTCGCCAGCATTTTCTGCTTGTTGGTTAGGAGATTTACAGAGCCAGGTCACCTGTTGCCGTGGAGCTGTAGGGTTGTCCCTGTTGTACCTGACAGCAGTTTGTCAGCTGAGCCTTTCCTGGCTTTTTGGTTGGGGTGGCATTGTTACAAGATGATCTCTGAAGCAATTTTCTCCTTCTGGACATGCTCTTCTGAACCAATCCTCTACTAGGAATTTTGTGGCTGTTGTGTGGTTATAACATGGAATTCTGCCCTGTTTGTGGTAGGAATTGTTAGGGATGTTACTGGATGGCAAAAAGCTGACATATCCTCCTCTATAAAAATTGCCACCTTTTAAAGTGATCTGTTTCACTTTGCTGTGCTGTCAGATAATGTAATCTGGATAAGCCTTGCCTTGAGTACTAACTAGTAGGAGGAGATTTCTAGGGACCTGGGTGTAGTGGTTGTGCCCACAGTGAGGCACAGGTAATATGGAAGGGTGAAGAAGTAACTGCTGCTCTGTGCACTTGCAAAATGTGAATCATCTTCCAAGCAAAACTGGGAGAATAAGACTGCTTGGAAAAGCTGGCAAACATGGATATACATTTATCACTCTACATCTGTCCACTTGTGTTCCGGCCACACTCCTGGTTTAGCATGACACAGAGCACTAAGGGTGCTGGTGACTAAAATAAACCCTTCAGGCTATACCAGCTTTGAGGGCAGTTGTAACTCATCTTTCCAGGTCAGCCCTTTCCTGGCAAAGCAGGGTGTGCACATCCTCCTGGCTTCTCCCCAGGGCTGAACAGGACTCCTCAGTTGTGGATTTGTGCAGTGACCCCCTCCCATCCCCTGGGACAGGGCTGCTTTGATCTGAGCACCACTTCCCAGGCCAGTGGTCTTGGGGTCTGCCTGAAAGCTTTAGAAAAATCCTTTTGTAGTGGCTCCTTCCCGTGACCACAGGCAGCACCTAGGAGGGAGGGGAGGAAACAGGAGGCATCAGAGCAGAGGTCAGAGTTCCCAATTCATCCCCTTTAGGGGTTTCAGCACCACCCAGTGACTAAAGCAATGAGGGAGGTGGGAGGGAAGTGTTCAATTTGAGCAGACTGAAGTGACAATAATGAGCTCCACATGCATCTGCTTGCTGCCTGCATGTCCCACCAGTCCCTTGCCTTCTCCATTCACCTGCTCATCCATGGTGTAAAGGGGGTGGGGGTGTCTGGTCAAAATGCCTCTTGGGACCCCCCGTTTGCTTGACTAAAAACCTAAACATTAATGCAATCATCCAGTCAGTTCTCTTTTCTGCATGTTTTTATTTGACGTTGTAAAAGACTTTTGGGAAAGGGAGTTAATTGACTTTAAAACATGATAGTCTTAAAATGTCGATAATCACTGAGATTTCTGAAATAATGCTGCCCTGAAGACACTTGAAATATTTTTGGCACAGCTTGTGGGAAGGCTCTAAACCTTTTCAAGGAATTTCCTTTGCTTTATTCAGGGCTCTTTGGCAGAAGACAGCATTTCTAGCTGTGGGGGGCTTTTCTGTCTGCTAGGATGTGATACACAGCAATGCTGAGGTGTGCTGAAAGGAACTTGCCATAAAAGTTTGCTTTCCTTGTCCCACTCACTAACCAGCATGGGAAACCTGCTGTAATGAGAATGTCTTGAAGATGAGGCATGAGATTCCAGGTTTATTTTTTCTGATCAACCTTTACCAAAGATGCTTGCAGCTATTTGTCTGCCAAGACAGAAACAGCTCTGTAAAAGGCAGAGCCGTGTGCTGGTGTTCTCCATCCCACCCAGCTGCCTGGGGGCTGTTCTTGGGATCTGCCAAAGCTGGCAGGGATTGTACACAGCTCTGGGAGTGAGGCAGGCTGGTAGATGAGTACTTTATTTCAGGAGATTAGTTGTGTAACAATAGCAGAAGTTACTGACGTTAATTGAAGCAATTACAGACCTCAGAATTTAAAAAAAAAATTGCAGCAAACCTCACGGATTTCAAATCAGTGATTTCAAACCAGTGCTGCTCCTGCTTTGTTTGCACGTGTTCCCCAAGCAGGGTTGGCTCTGGTTCTTCCAGGAATTCCTGAGGTGAGGTCTGAGGCTGTTCCATACCTGACTGCCTCTGAATTAAGTGGCATTTGCTTTTGATACCCTGCTATTTGCCCTGGTGGTTCTTCAGCCTGTGGTGTGTCTCTTGTGCCTGGCAGCGGGGAGATGGCTCAGCCCCGGGTTCCCTGTGGTTTGGGTGACAGCACTGGTGGTGGTGTTGCACCTCTCTGTGTGTTTACATATCTGATGGCACTGGACTTGGGTGGGTTAACTGAAGACGTGTAGTTTTTAGAACATGTTGCTGTTGCCCACAGAAAAGACACCTGGTCAAACAACACCTGCTTAGCTCTGGGGACAGTTGGTCCATGTGAGGACAGCTCCAGTGACAGCTTGCCAGCATGCACTTTCCTTGTCTGAAAGACTACTTTTTGCCCCTCATTTCCTGCCCTACTTACCTCATCCCCAGAGACCCAGCCTGGGTCACACTCCCTGTGGTTTTCCGATAAATGAGACCCGGGAGAGCTGAGGTTGGGTCATGGCAGGGCCAGATAAACCAGGACAAAGCCATCTGCTGTCCCCCAGGCAAGCTGTGCCAGTGGGGTGCCAGGCTCCTTTTTATGCTCAAGGGAAACTTCAAAGTCCCCAGTGACCTGAACAGGATCAGGGCTTGCAGGTCTCTGGAAGCTGCCCTCCATTCAGTCCTCCTCCTTATCTCTCTCCCTTTGGAGTTTGCTCTGATAGTGGCAGTTTTATGTTCTCTAAGCTGTCTTGCAACTTCTTGCATTGCTGAAGTTCTTTCTTTGCTGTACCTTAGTGATCTCCACGCCTATTCTGCTCTGGCAACCTGCTGTCTCCACTAAGCCTGTGGCTCACAATTGCTTTTTAATTAAAATCCTCTGCTGATGTCAGAACTTCTCCCTTCCCTGTAGAGACCTGACGCGGGAGCCTGAGTTGCTCTGAATTAGGGAAAGGTGGAAATTCTTCTCATCGGGTTTAGGTCTGTTTCCAATGAAATAATTACTGAGCAACTGCTATAAATGAAGAAGTAATTGCACCTTCAACAGTAAACATAGTTCAGGTGTTGGTGTGTTCCCAGCACTCTGGGGCTGCTCGGGGGGGGGGGGA
>JAAWXA010000023.1:3066996-3148442 GCA_038090715.1 Florisuga fusca
GGGGGGGGGGATAACACCAGCATTACAAATGGGGAGCAGCTGATTTAATTTTGAGTCCCCCTCTTATCAAACTTGACTTTCCTCTTGCCCATCAGTGGTTGGTTCAAAATGGTTTTCATCTCTGTGGCAAGAATTTCAAGTATGAAAACACTTTTTTTTTTTTTTTTTTTTTTTTTGGTTACTTATCCCCATTTTGTAACCTTGCCTTGCTTCTCCCCCCCACCTCAGTGTGTTGTGTATTGTGCAGCAGAAATTTCCACACAACCTGTTGCACCGGTTCCCCTTAAAGGTTTGAGCTGAACAGTTGGGTCAGTTTTATCTGGTCTGCTCTCCCTCCTCACACAGTACATGTTCAAACCAGCCTTGTCCTGGCCCTCTGTACAGCAGGAGCTCCCTGCGTGGCTGTCAGGGTTATTTGGGTGGTTTCAGCTGACTTTTTCTTTGGCCGTGTTGCCCGTCTGCTCTTTTCCTATCTCTAGAGGAGTTAATTAAATGGTGGTGGTGTTCAGGACAATTTGTGTTGCATAATTGCCCCCAAATAACGTAGCACATGGCTGTGGGGAAGAATGCTGTGAAATCTCTGTTTCCTCTACACTGGGATTCCTCCAGAGTTTGGGAATCTGGAAAATCACATGTTCTGCTGTGGCTCTGTCTTGCCTCAGCCCTCGTAGGGCTGCAGATGGAGTACACAGGAAGGAGATGGCTTGTCTTGAGAGCATGTACCTGGTGTAAAATCAAAGTTGGCTGCAGCTGGGATGGGCAAGAGCAGCTTGCTTGCCTGGGGATAGCTGCGCCTCTAAAAGGAAAAAACTGCCTGTAACAGAATTCCCTGCTAAGATGTTTGTAGCTGCAATTTAAGAGACAGAAGAGTGGCTCCACAAAACAAGTAACTCGCCAATTTCTAGGGCTATTTACAGGTTTCCTTAAGAGTGGGTCAGATTCACTTGTACATTAAATGGAAAAGAAAGAATTGCCCCTCACAGCTCAGGTCTTTGTCTGATCCTGCTCAGGAGGTGCTGTTAAAAGCTGCAGAGCTGTTTTCTCTGGCAGCTTGTCCATGGAGCTGACAAAGCCACCCCCACCACAAAAGCAAGGCAGAAAAGTGATTGGAGCTATGTCCCTGGCCAGCTGACAGCTGGGGCTGTCCCTTTCTGGCCTTGCATTGCAGCATCACCAGCAAAAGGAACTTGGCTGCTAGACTATTAAGCTTGAAAATGTAGCTGAAAGGACTATAAATGTGAAATGAATAGGTGGACAAGAAACAGATTCCAGGGAGCTGGGCAGAACTGCCAGTCTGGGTCCATGGGATTGACTGAATGGTTCAGGTCAGGATCTCTGGATGTCAGTGGGAGAGTGAGTGGCAGCCTCAGCAGAGGAGCTGCTGGCCCAGAATCTTGAGCTTGCAGTGCAGCTTCTCCCTCTCCCTACTCTGCTGCAAGTGGCAGTCAGTTCTTTGTGCCTGGATCCCTTTGCCAGCACTCAGTGTCTATCTGAAATACATAAATGATTCTTAGAGCAGATTATGCACTGGGGGGGGGGNTGTAATAGCTCTGGCTGCCAGCCCCCAGGCCTCCCCTGCTCCTATTCATCTGCAAAACCATCCCTCTGGAAATGGGTTATTCTCTCAGACTTCCCTCAGAGCTTAGAGGAAAGCAGCAGAAAAGGTGTCCCGGGCTCTGCTACCAATCCTGCAGCACAAGGGATGAAGTTGGATCCTCCTTGGAAGGCTGATGGGGCATCTCTGGGCAGCTCAGGGCTTGGTAGGAAAGGGCTCAGAGCTGCTGGGGGGCTCTGGGAGCCTTTGAACTGCCCCTTTATTTGGGAGTCTGTTGCAGTGATTTAAAGCCTTTGGGCACTGAAGCTTTGTGCAGACCCTGTGGGTGTTTGGGTTTTTTTGTTTTTTGTTTTTTCCTGGACCTTTTTGGATGGTGTAAAGGTTTGTTTGTCATTGCTGTTTGTGAGGCATCCGAGATGCACAGCTATAGATGCCTGGGATATATTGATGACAAAACCCTTCTGTCAGAAGCCTCAAACACACACTTTAATCCCCAGGATTGTCTCTGACCGACTCACTGCCCTGTTGTAACACTCCCTTGGAGCCTCTCAAACACCCTCCACCACTTTTGTTTTCTCCCATAGGAGAGTGCCAGGGATCTGAAGCTGTGCCACACACAGCACCAAATATCTCCTAATGCCCTGGGCACAATGTCCATCACCAAATAGCTGTGTGGGCAAAGCCTCCCAGGGCCTCACACAGTCTGCTGATCCTGTACCCAACGTAGGTGGCATCTGCTGTGTCCCTTAGGAACTTCCCAGCTGGCAGGGATGTGCTGGGGGGGTGGATTGCTTGCACTCCCTCCTCCCACCAAGGGCCAGCCTGCAGCCTGACTTTTGGGTCGCTTATTGCTCCTTCTGGAAAGGGATTTTCAAAGCCCAACTTTTCCTTGAGTGCTTCTTCTCTTCTTTGTCATTCTCTTTGGCAACTTTCTGGCTTCAGGCCAGAGCTAAGCCAGCCCTACAAGCTGATGCATTCTGCCTCCCCTTCAGAGCTGCAGTGCTGGGAGTCAGAGCCTGCAATAATTCAGGGTAGGGGTGTGTGTGCAAAATCTGGGAGGGGTATAACTTTACCTTCTTTGTCCTTTCCTCCTCTCCAAATCTTCCCTCTGTATTTGCTCTGGTTGCCCTGCTTTCTGTGAGGTTGGCTGCAGAACTCACACGTGTGGCTCTGCTTTTGCAGTTGCCTCACCTGGCTGGGAGTTTCTCTGGAATTGCAGATCCCTCTGCTTCCCTGCTGCCTTTGCAAGGCAAGCAGTTGCTCCATAGAAGCACAGACTAAAAGTTCTGTTTTCAGTGGCTTCCTCTTTATGCATGCCATTATTGTATATAATTGCTATAATAACCTCTTTATCCTTCTGTTGAGAGTCAGTTCATTGCTTTTCCCTCCTTTGTTTTGGTAGGTCAGGCAAGAGGAGCAAGATGAAATGTTACAGAATCACTAATTTCCTCCTTTTGAAGTTGAGGCTGGTGGAAAGGAGGGAAGATTAAAAAAAGAAAGAGCAATTCTTGAGACACAACAGGCTCTGCAGGGCCAGTGCAGGATCTGGCCAGGGTACCTGGCAGCCAGGTTTTGCAGATTCCTTGGATACCTGTGAAACAGGGCAGGTAACACCCTCAACGGCATGTCTGAGAGCAAGGCTTTTTTTTTTTTTTTTTTTCCTTTGGCTGGCAAACAAGGCCTCTCCTTGCTCCATGTAACCCTCCGGGGAACTCTTGGACCAATTAAGATTTAATTTAAGGGGACTGGCAGCTGCTGAAAGCTTTTGTCCCTTTGGGGGATCAGGAGTGCCTGGAGTGCTGGTGCTGATGGTGTGGTGCTTTGGCAGGAGCATTGCAGGGGCTGGCACAGGAGGTTCTGGTGTCTGCCCCCTCCCTTCCCTGCTCCTTTCATCCCTCCTGAGCCATAAGTGCTTCATTACCACCTAGAATTGGGTTTCTCCAGCTTTTGGCAAGGTTGTGGCAACTGAGAGAGAGGGGCAGTTAATTAACAGCCTCTTGGGCTTTGCTTTTGCTGGCTGGGAGCTTGCTCTCCTCACCGGGATGTTAAAATCCTTTGGGAAGAAGAGAGGGAAGAATACCATTCGCAGCCAGCAAATAAGTTAAAGAAGGGCTCAGGCTAGGGCCACCCAGCTGGTGTGAGTCTATTAAACACTCCCATCATGTCATCTTGGTGCCAAGCAGTGGCCTAATCCTAACAGCTTCATTGGGAAGATGGATCTGAGCTCCCACCTCAGCATGGGAAGAGATTGCTTATCTGCTGGGGGGTGTCGGGTCTGAATTGTTTCCACTGGTACCGTGGCTGTTCCTGCCTCCTTGGGGAGGGATGTTTTTCCTTGTTGGAGCTGATAAGGTTGGGAAAAGCTGGGAGGGGAGGAGAAGTTGCTGAAGGTCTTGTGTCAGACACGGGAGGGAAGCTAAATGGATTTTAGGAGCTGCTGGGGATGAAGGAATGTTGTTTCTTTCTTATTTTTAATTGTGGCCTCGTGCTTAAAGGGTTTGTGTGTTTAGCCTGAATGGCAGGGCCACTGCATGGGTTTGCTGCAAAAATCCAGAATCATGGTGCCATGGTGAAGGACAGTTTAGGTTTCCCAGGGTGGAAGGCTTGGAGGGTGCCACGCTCTAAGAGGACACTGTGTCTTGTGGCATTGCTGGACAATCTGGATGTGTCCCCAAAACCTATCTGCCTTGGAGGGCAAAGGCTCATGTTGTGACTGAGATTTCTAAGCCTCCCCCACCACTGCTGAGCTCTGAGCTCTTTCCTCTTCAGCCTGGAGCCTTCACACCAGCTGGAAATGAGAAAGTGCCTCTGCTGCAAAGGGGCTGTGCAGGGACAGGGGACCCTGACTCCCTGCCACCATGGGAATTATCCCCTCTGATCCCACTGTGATTAAATGCTGCAGTGGGTGGAGGGGAGAGGAAAGGCTGGGATGGAAGATTTTTTTTTTATTATTATTATTACTTTTCTCCCAAGAAGGTCGTTTGAGTCAGAGCTGACAAAAATCAGGAGGTTTTAAAGAAGCATGAATGCCTGGCCTCCTGCCAGGGCCTGATATCTTCCTTGCATGAAGGTGAACCCAGGCCAGCCCTTCCCAGAGATGTTTAGGGATAGTTGATGCTTTGTGATAAACTGTATGGAGAGGAATGCTTGTGGTCATGCAGGAGCTTCGTGCCAGTGCTTGCCTGCGGTTAATGACTGCAGTGAGAAGGTGGCTGGATAGCATCCCCCAGCTCCCCCATCCCCAGAGTCTGCTGGTCCCAGTGACACCAGAGAACAGCAGAATTTCAGACTGAAGCTTTGCAGGGAGTTTTGGTTTACATCCCTGAAGGTATTCCATTCGTACTTGAGTCAGGAGCAGGATTGATGTGTGGAAGCCTCTCCTCAAGGAGTAAATCAGGTCTGGCAGTCCCTGGGACCTCTGCTCCAACCCTGTGTCCCCTCTGCCCTGCTCACTGGCAAGAAGCACCCACGTCCTGTCACCTCTGCCATCGAGGAGCAAAGAGACAGCTTCTTCTGTCTGGGGTGATATTGCTTAAATTGCACCTCCCCTTAGAGTTAAAAAGGGGGAAAAAAAAGCTGCATTCGTGAAGACAGAAAGGAAATGAAAAGGATTGTGAGCTGAGCTCCCCAGGGCAGTCTGAAGGTTGGGTTTATAGTGTCTGTAAGGTGTATCTAGGCAAGGGGGTAGATCAGTAGCTTACCAGGCTGCCTTAAATTACCTTCTTGAGTTTTCCAGTCACTGTGATGGGATCTGCCAAAGTCACCATTTTTTCTGACCTTATTGAGCAGATTACTTGCCAGGCTTCTCCAGCTCCAAAGTGAAGGTGTTCAGTGGCACAACACACACTGGATGCTTCAACCCTTGGCCAGCAGGCTGATATTTTTTCAGTGTGAAATTTGTATCAAAAGGAGTTGAGTATTTTTCCTGTGGATTTCCAGGGCATAAACCTATTTCCTTTCCCATTTACACTGCAAATGTTTCCTCCCCACGCCCCAGGACCTTCTTTGCACCCAGGTTAGACATGCAGGACGTTTGCAGGTTCTGGATATGTGGCTGAATGCCTGACTTGCATGAACAAGTCAATCCTCCTTGTGCAAACTGATTTCTTGTTTATGAATATTAAATTCCTTCTCATCCTTGGTAGACGTGGGTTGGGTTTTGTCAGTGAAAATGCCACCTGGCCCAATGCTAAAAGAACATCACTGCACCAGAGCTTAGTGCCTTGTGTGTCCCAGTGCTCTGGAATGTTCTTTCACCTCAGTTTCTGGCTTTCCATTTATTTTTAATTGACTGAAATAGTCATGGAAGCTGCTGGTGGAGATCTTCAGGAAGCCTCTCTGAAAGGCAGAGAGGAAAACTTCCATTGCTTGGAAAGCACTGGGCTGAGGCTTACCTCCTGTCCCCAGCAAAAGTCCTTAGCATACAGGTGAATCTGATATTTATTCCCTGGCTTAATTAGTTGAAAAATCCTTCTTGATAAGCAAACTCATGAAATCCCAAGAGAAGGTTTCTGGATCTTGGGTGGAGCATTTTTCCTAGTGTCTGCTTTCCCCAGGCTTGGTGTGGGATAGGGGGTGATGGTCACCCTAGAAGCTTTTCAGCTGTAAAACTACATAAATTCCTCCCTTCTTTCACCTTCTTCCTTTTGCACCCTCTCAGCAGTTGCTGTGAGACCCCTTAGCACTTCTGGGTGATGTAGCTGCTGCATCCATTTTCCTCTGAGGCTTCCTTGTCCATTCTTGCTATACCCAGGGGGAGACTTGGGATGAGTCTTTCCTTCCCCTTGATGGTGGGGATGTCTTCTCCATCCTTTTTCCCCAGAACACAAATGCACAGCTTCCCTTCCTCTCAGGGCCACAGGCTGCCTTGTCTGTCTGGCATGGGGCTTTTTTTTCCACAGAGTGTGGCAAGCATGGGTGTAGGCTTGCATTTGCTTTTTTACATAGTTTTCACTTAATTTCTTCTACTGTAAGGACTACTTGGTCTTCACTCTGCTGGGGCACCACTGTGGGAAAGGGGTAGGAGGGCTTAGTGGCATTTATTGTGAGTTTTTGCACCTTAAGTAAAGGGCTGGGGCGTAAAATCTCTAACAAAGACATTCTTTCTCCAAATTGTTCTCTGGCTCTTGGAGCAAAAGCAGAATTAAAAATAAAGCATGTTAAGCAGGCTGAGCAGAAATCCTTCTTGATTTCAACAGCTGAGGCTACACTCTCTGCTCCTCTGTAGAGTCTTCTCCAATTGCTATAAAATTCTCTCAAAGTAGTTTAGGATCTCAATGAGAGATGATTTACAGGCTTCAGAATCTTCATTCCCTGCTCTGGAAAGGGCTGTGGCTCCTCTTTAACTGCAGAGCCTGCTGAGTGCTGCTGTGTTTTAACAGGATGGTGAAGCAGAAGTGGGGTGTGTATCTGCACTGCTGCTCTGGGGAAAGCAGAAAAGGTGTGACTGTGAGAGAGCTGGCACTGAGCCCAGGTCCATGGATTTTTCTTCTTTCCCAATCTAGGTCCCTTTATTGCTTGAAATACCTTCACTTGTGATGGCTCTTCTGTTTACTTCAAAGTTGCAGTTGCCCTGACCCCAACCAGCTTTTTTTTTTTTCATTCCTTTTTTTTTGGGGGGGATGTTGCTGCTGATAAGGGGGAGATTTTTGCCTTTGCCTGGCCCTTCTTGACATTTCTGTGCTCTCTGCCAGCTCCCACTGGATTCCTGGCTCCAGTGGCTGTGCGGGAGCTGCTCAGGTGAGTGGGAAGGGAGTGCCTGATTGTTCATCAAGTGGGAATCTGTCTCCTCCAGCAGCAAGAGCAGACCCATCCTCTCCTTTTCAAACACCCTTGCCAAGTTGGATGCCAACTTGACTTTTCCCCCTCTTTGTTAGTGCTGCTGGTGATTGCTGTAAGGGGAAAAGTTGGGCAGGATATCACTTTAGGTAAAGCACGGCTGAGATGTGGATTTTAATTGTACACTTGGTTTACTTATGTCCTGAACCAGTACTGCTTACAACCATTTTTTTTTTTTTTAAGGCTGCAGTGAATAGTGGGTGATATTTCACTTGTAATGTTTGATTCCCAAAAGGTCTGCCAGGCTGGGAACACAGGGAAAGGGCACCCAGTGGAGCAGGAGGCTCTGGGTGGATCACTCAGCATTGTAGCACTTTTTGTAGCCTCCCAGGAGGGTGTTTCTGCCCATCCTTTGCATCTTGTACAAAATGACCCTCATGGTTCAATGGCTTAATCATCCAGGAGGCTGTGCTTGCTCTGCCTGGACCTGAGTGAGTTCTGGAGAATTCAGGTGTTAAAATAAGCCTCAGCCTCCCCCGGAACAGCTCCAGGTAACAACTGATGAAAGGATAATTACTCTGCTTCTAAAAAAGCGTGTGGAAGATTTCCACTAATTCCTCCTTAGATATCATTGCCTATTTTTAATTTTGGCAGGAGGAGAAAGGAGAGGAGGCTGATGGTGAGGTCTCCTGCCATGGAGCTTCCCCTCCCAGGGGAAGCTGTCCACTCCTGCTCAACTCCTTGGATTCTTCAAAGATCAGGAGAAAGCCTTCAGGGTGAGCAGGAGCTGGGGAGAGGCGAGGTGAGCTGGTGGATTTAGCTTGGAATGAATAGCTGGAAGGCAAGCCTTGGAATTTCTTGCTGTTCTCCTGGAAAATGTCTGCTTGGCTGGGCTGGTGAAGAAGGTGCCTTGAGTCAGGTGTGAACGTGTGCTGGGACACGTGCTCCAGGGGTCAGCTCTGTCCTCTCTGTGGTTCTACCAGGAAAGTTAAACCAAAGCAGAACCCTCCAGGTCAGACCTCTGTTTGCTGGAGTTGTGTTTTCCTGCTTCAGGCTGGTGTTACAGGGGGTGTTTTGTGAAGCTGGAGAAGTTCATGGCTCTGACATGGAGTGTGCTGGCACCAAGGAACTGCATTAACACTTTCTGCACTTGGGTTTGTCCTCCTGTCTCCAAAAGGGGGAATGCTGCATCCATCTCCATCATTTTGAGTGCACAGCCTGTGTGCTGGAGCCTGCACAGCACCAGAATAACAAGCACAAGGTCATGAGCTGACAAGAATGGTTTCTTGAGTCAAGCCCCCAGGAGAGCCCTTGGCTTGGCCCTCTGCAGCCCTTCTCCTCTGTCTGTTCTCTGCTTCCAGCAAGTGAGAGCATCCCTCAGGCCTGTCCATGTACTCACGTCCTGAACACACACCTGAGAACGTGCTGCTGAGGCTGAGGGTTGTGTGCTTGCTGGTGCTGCCAGTCCTGCTCTTCATTTGACCCAGGCACGGGCTTGGGGACACACTCATCCTGTGACATTCCACAGTTGGTTCAGTTCTTAGTGCTTGGCTTGACCATGATGAGAAGCCCCTCAAGTGGGCTGTTCCTGCTTGCTAGGCCAGGTTTCCAGGAGCTGTCCTTGCCCTGCACAGCTCTTTCCTGGCTCAGATCCACCAGGCTGGCAGGGAGGATGCTAAATACACTTCTGATCATCTGCCTCGTCAGCTTCTCTGCTCTTTCAAGCCTGTTCTAGCCTCCTGCACCTTTCTTTTGATGCTTTACCAAGCCTGGCTCAGCCCTGCTTTCATCTCTGCCTTATCCTTTTATTATAGTCATAAATGTGAGCCTCCGGGCCATGCCCAGCCTTGATCCTCAGCAGTTTCCTGTTTTCTGGATCCAGTGCTCTTCAAATTCCAGACCTCCCCTCCTGTGTGTGATGCCAAGCAGTGCAGTAAATATAACTGTACTTCCCATCTGATAGAAAAAGAAAGGGAGAGCAGTAGGAAGACAAAAAGTGAGAGGCTCATGCCTGATGTGATGGGAAGGAAGAATGTTTCTAAATGGTTCATGGGTAGGCTCCAAGATCACTGGCAGATGACTCTGGGGACATGAGGCTTTTTCACACAGACCTGGG
Organism: Florisuga fusca; assembly: GCA_038090715.1. NCBI lineage: Eukaryota > Metazoa > Chordata > Aves > Apodiformes > Trochilidae > Florisuga > Florisuga fusca. Next base: position 3,076,446 of record JAAWXA010000023.1, read on the forward strand.
TAGCTGAAGCATGCTGAGTTACAGCAGAGAGATTGGAGCAGGGATTTGTCATACTGGGAGGTCCAGAGAGGAGGACAAGGCTTTGAGAGAGTGCCACATGGATGACTCCACGAGGTGAGGGTGGCACAGTGGTTTGGGGCCACTTTGATCACCAGAGACTCAGACAAGGATGGGTGGAGTGACATTATTCTGTGCTCTGTAGAAGGATTTGCCAAGCATGACTGTAAAGAAAACTTTGTTAACTTGAGGTCACTGCTAATGGAAGGTGGGTCTGGAGGGTGCCAGCTCCTCTCTGTGCACCACAGGAAGCAACAGTGCCTGTTCCCTCCAAACAACCCCAGCCTGGCCCCATGAACACTGCTTTGGAGGGACAGGCAGAACAAAGGGTCAGGCTGTTGGTGTAGTTTAAGGGTTCAACATCCATTTCCCTTCTCATTCCTCCTCTGCCATGGCTTGTATTGTTCTCCAGGTGGGCTGGATATCACCTGCTTGATGTCAGCCACATCCCTGCCAGTATGGTGGTGGCACTGGTAGGATGCCAAGTAGCAGGGATGGGGACATTCTCCTTCCTGACACATCTGCACAGAGGTGGCAGCTTCTGGCAGAGAGGATGAGGAGGTAACAGAGGTAACAGAGGTCAGCAACTGCTGCTGCAACACAAGTTGCTGGGGCTTGTTAGTCAGAGCTTCTGGAGGATGGTGTTAGGATGACAGGTGGGCCATCTTGTCTTCCCCTCTGTCAAATAACAAAATGTTCACAGGAGTTGTGACCCTCCTGGATGTGACAGGAAGCATCATACCTCTTGTTTCCAGCCAGGTCTACCTTGAGGAGCTGTGACTCTGCCAGCAGGGTTAAATGAGCTGAGCTCCTGTTGCACCACGCACTTGTATGTGTTGCATGGTGTACGTGGTCAGCTGGAAGTTAAAAGTTTCCATTAGATTAAGTTGCTTTTATGTTTTTATCCTGGAAGATCTGCCTGTCATGGCTGGTTCTTACTCTTGTGTACCTGTGCGTGCTGAAAACCACGTCTGCTGGAGCAGATTTATTGGCAAAGCCTGTGGGTAACTCTGCTCTGCCTGCTGTCCTCCACCTCAGAACGATTTTGCAGCTTCTGCTTGGCACCCCGAGCCTTTCCAGTGATTGTTTGCATCATTTGTGCAGTGCCAAGAAACAGCCAAACCCTGAGAACTGCCTCAATTTTTGCAGACGTGCATTTAGTGTTGCTCTTTCCCAACTCTTTGCCTTGCTGCAGGGCTCTCCCTCCCTCCCTCCCAGCTGAGCTCTATTTAGGGGCTCCTGTGAGTTCCTGTCACTGTGGATTGGAGCATGCCCTGTGCCCAAAAAACAGTTGGCATGCTGCTGGAGGCATCTCTTGGATCTGGATAAATGCAGATGATGCCAAGCCCTGATGGGAAGGGGAAGAGAATGGCTTTCTGGTATTTGCACATAGCTGCAAACTGTAAACACAGACTCATGACTGCAAACAGAAATCTGGATCACTGGCTTCATCATGACTTCACTGCTGTTGTCCTGGCTGTTTGCTAAAGCTGTTCCTTAATCCTTTTCCAGGCTTTTGCAAAGTCTGCATCCACCCAAATTTAGTGGGCACAAAGATTTTGGCTGAACTCCAGGGTGGAGGTTTTTGGTTTTGGTTTTTTTTTCCCTTCAGCAGTCATTGCTTGGAGTCCACTTGCTTCAGGTCTCTCTAAAGGGGACTGTAAAGGCAAGGAGGCTCTTGGAGGACTGGGAATATAAAACCCATGTTCTTGTGAGCCTTCTGTGGCCAAAGAGCAGCCAGAGCTGCAGTGCAGAGGCTGTAGCTGTGGGTCTGTGCTGGTGTTAGCAGTGCTGTTGGGAATGTTAATCCTGCTGTGGCCCTGCTCTGTGCTGCTGTTGGGTCAGTGAACCCAGCTCTGAATGGCAGTGTCATGGTGAGGAAAGCTGCTGACAAATACTAACCCAGGGCATGGCCATCATGCAGATTTTTAGAAGAATAAACCTGCTTGCACGTGTCGGGTTGGGTTTTGTGGGAATCTGCTAACAACTGTAGGTTTCGACCCAGCTTGCAGAACCATGAGGATTACAGAAAAGCCACGTTGCTGAAATGTCTGGTTCAGTTGGGTATGATGCAAGGGAGATGCTTTTCCTGTTGGAACTGGGTCTTCTCTGTATGTTTGGGACCTGGAGCTGCTGTCTGGTGGTCGTCCAGAAAGGGAACTTCCAAAACTCCTGCCTGGCACTGCAAATGGAGAAGGAAGAAGAAAGGCAGAGATTGGAGAGCAGAATGAAAAGGGCATTTGCCAACCCCCAGAGCTGCATTCAGAAGCAGCCAGAAATCAGGTGTCAGAGCTGGACTATCCATCTTCTCTTCCAAATCCAACAGAGGAAGGATTTAGGTATACTGCTCTGGGGTGCCAGAGGGCTTGGGATTCCTCTGAAGTTTGAGCCATTAATCTTTGGCATTCAGCCCTGAAAAATGACAAGCCTTTCAGTGGCTTTGGTGGCAAGCTGGGACCTCTCTCTTTGTGCCAGTTTTTAGCTAATTCATCCTCTTCCATTTCCTTCCTCTCCTCACCCTTCCCATGTAGGCAGGTTTGGGGCAGGATATCCATTCCATTCAGGGCAATGGGGGAAATATCTGCTCCTAGGGTGGACACTTGCCAAGGTTGCTTTGTTCTCCTTGCTGCTGAAAGGACAGCCCAAGGAAACTCTCAGAGCAGAAGCTGGAATGTGACTCAGAGTGGATTTCCTGCAGCTCTGCAAGCGAGTGAATGCATGACACTGGGATTTTTCACAAAAAATTTTTTTTTTTTAAATTTTTTTTATCCCATAAACCCAAGGCTACAGAGAGGCTGGGTCTGAAGTCCTCTCTTGGATGGGAAATTGCTGTGTCGCAGCTGTACAAGTTATGCCTTGTCAAGGTTAAAATCAGTCTTAGGGTTTTGGGGGTTTTTTTGTGTGGGTTTTTTTGTTTGTTTGTTTGGGCTTTATTGTTGGGGTTTTGGTTTTTTTTTCTTTTTTTTTTATTTTCTTTAGATTAATTGAGAACTGAGCTTGTGACAGGCCTGTTTTTTCTAGGAGAATTAAGTTGTCTCATTAAGAAGATGGTTGCCCCTGTACCATTCAGCATGTTGTAGCTGGCTGCTCTTCTTGGTGATACCCCTGCCTTGCCTTTTTGTAACAAATCCAAAGCTGGGATGATGGTGGCAAGAAAACTGGTGAACTGCAGTGCCTGGGCTTTAACTCCTTGGTATTGCCAGGGCAATAATGTCCAGGGTTTATGAGCTGTGTTGAGAGGCTGGCACGGGGGCTGATGCTCCAGCACCTTGCTGGGTCCTCTGTGCCCTCCAAGACAGAAGATTTGACTTCTGTTTGTCATCGTGGCTCAGCTGGCATTGATCTGTGTGGATGTTGTGGTGGGACTGCTACATCACTGCCCTGGGCCCTCCAGAAAGCTCTGGGAACTTTGCAGACATTTAGTTCACAGTGGGCCATGAAAAGAGTAGGAACTGTTGCAAGTTTCTAGTGCCTAAGGAACAAAATCCTATTTGTATCCTATGGATGGGAAGTAATTTCTTTTTTCAGTTTATGATTTGGCCAAGGTCTTCCTGAATAAACTTAGCAAATCAGCAAGGATTTGGCAGTGCTGAAATGGCTCTTATTATAGCTCTTTTATGGCATTTAAAAAATATTATTTCTAGTCCTGTAGGGCCTAGAATGCCTGGTCATGGAGCATGTAGAGCTCTGGCCATGCTCTGCAGAGCCTGTCCCAACAAGGTTGTGGTCCTGGCTGACGTAGCTATGCTTGTAAAACTCTGGGTGTAAACCATCCTACAAAATGCTCTTAAAGCAGAGACAAGTATTCTATTGTCTGACTTCCCTATTTCAGTTGTAAACTGGCTCAGGAACTCCTGAAAATATTTAAGTTGTCCTGCCCAGTGAACCTGGATGGGTATAACTGTAACTCAAACAACGCATAGAATGTACAGTTGGGAACATTTGTTTGCTCTGGATGGTAGGAATGTCCTTTGAAAATGTGCTATGTAGGTATGAATAGAGGGTTTTTCCACCCCCCTCTCCAGGTTTCTGAAGACCAAAGTCTTGAAACAGCTTAGGCTGCTAAGCTGTGCTGATAAGATAAACAGCAAATGTGTTTGAGAGCCTCATGTAGGAACAGAAAGGCCTGAGCTGTTTGCTTTCCCCTTAAGAGTGTGAAAAATTAATGTGTCTTATTAAGGAGCCTGGGGAATTGTGTGCTCAGAGTAAGGGCTGCACCGGAATATTATTCCTGGCTTATGGTGTCACTGGAGCTGGCAGCTGAAATGCTTGCTCCAGATTTACTGGGTAGGAGGCTGAAGCTTGGTGTGGGCTTTGCAGAGCCCCAGTCATTGCAGTTTCCTTTCTGGCACACTCCCTCTGAGCCTGGTGCAGAGATGGCACAGCTTCTCACTACAGTAAGTCCCATGTTGTTTGGAAACAGGATTTTTCTATTAATATTCAACCCAGTAATTTGAAGGAATTATTCTGTTCTTTATTTTTCCACTGCTTTGTGGTGAGCTTGACTCATTGGCTGATGAAGACAAATCTCAGACAATTCTGAGGCTTTGAGGGGTGCCTGGCAGAACAGCAGGCTGGGAGCTTGGAGTGAGTCAGGGTTTAGAACATCATCACCATGAGCCAGAGGAGGGGCTGTAAAAAATAGGAGCAGCATCCTTTGTTTTACACCAGTGCTCACCTTCCCCAGCCCAGCATCCCATCTGCACCACCCTGTTTGTGATCCAGAGCTCAACTCCAGTTCTCACCATGAGCACAAGCACTGGAAGCTGTTCCCTGGAGGTGGTCAGACTGCACAAAGAAATGGTGAGAAAGTTACCTCACCTGTCATGTGAGCAAATCTGGACATCCTGCCCTGACAAATGCAGCCACAATTCCAGCCTGTCCCAGCACCCAAAGCAGGGTGAGGGCAGGTGTAGCCTGCACAGCAGAGGATCAGCTCTGCTTCCAGGCAGGTAGGTGGATGCTGCAGGCAAGACCCATGCAGCTCTGCTTTCCTTTTTGCTGTTTTTTTGCCAGAAATACTCGCGGGGTTGCCCCAGGGCAGAGGAGCAGTGCTCTCATTTGAGCTGGGGGCTCTGCATCATGCTGGGCTGCCCTGGCAGCTACAAACCCATCTGCTGAGAGTCCCTTCCATGGGCAGCCCATTGGACATACCCTTCATCAGGCTGTGGCCCCATGAGAACAATAATGCAGCCATGGCTTAAAAACTTGTTTTTAACCTCCCAGGTAAATGGCAGAGCTGTGTGTGCCCCCACCTTGGACTCATGCCCTCCCTCCTTTCAGCAGTGGTCTTTCTTTCAGTGGTGTGTGCTTACACACCCAGACCTTTTATCTCCACTAAATCAGAGCTTTCTTAAGCCCTTGTGTGGTTTTTTTTTTTGTTGTTGTTTCTTCTGTAGCACTCCCCTTATCTCTGTTCCTTCCTAGGGCTGGGCAGTGGGAGCGGGGAAGGAGGAGGGGCTGAGCAAGCTGTAAATGTGTTTGCTCTGCAGTGATGCTGGATGGCTTATGGCAACAGGCAAGACTGGGAGCAGGAGGAGCACCTGTAGGACTGTTGGGGATTTCCAAACTGCTGGGTAGTTGGGTTTTTCTGCAAGGCAAGTCTTTTTATTTATTGTTTTCTCGGTGTCTGAGGCAGTGGATTTGCAGCGCGTTGGTGCAGCGCAAATTTGGAGTTTTTCATGTGGGTGTCAGGTGATGGGAAGGGGCTAAAAACTGGCTTGAAAGTCCCCGTGAAGTCTCTGTATGGTCTTTTCTCTGCTTTGTCCTTTTTTTCTAGCCACCAAGCTAAGGGTACTGTGAAATCCTGGTAAGTGCTCTCAGAAATACCAGGCAGACTGTGGGACCAGTGACCATCTCCCAGCTTACAGCCTGGTGTGCCCGGGGAGCTGGGACAGGGTCTGCTGTCCATGGAGTCTCCAGCCACTCTACTGTGCCTTTTGGTCACATGCAACACTCTCTACAGAGGTGACATGGCTGAGCTACTGCTCGGGTCATGAAATTACTGTTCCTGATGAGAAATATTGCAGTTACTTCCATGTTTTCTTTCCTTTTCCTACAGTAGGAATTCAGGTAGATGAGGTGCTCCAGGTTTAGTGGTTGTAAACCTGGAGTGCATCCAGTTTAGGGGATGGTTGGACTTGATGATCTTAGAGGTCTTTTCCAACCTTGTTGATGCTGTGATTGATGGGATGCAGTTGCCCCCTGGCAGCCCCCAGGCTCTGGATCAACCTTGTGTGTGCATCTGCAGGGTGTGTGATCTTGTCCTCTTGGGGTTGAACCTGCAGGAAAGACTCTGGGGTTTCGGGCTCCTCCTTGCAAGGACATCTTAGTTGCATTTTGACCCTTTAAGTTGAGGAGCAGAAAGTCTGAGCTCTGCTTCCCAACAGGTCTGTTTTCTGGATGGGGCTTTCCCATCCATACTAAAAGGCAGGAATTCCACAACTGGCACCACCTTTGCCCCATGCTGTAGCCAGAGCTGAAGTTTTGGGGCATGATGCTAAGAGTTGCATCTCCCAGTGCTGTCCTGGGGGAAACCAGTACAACACTGGGGTACATCTGGATGAGGTATGATGCCTGCTGTGGTGCAAGCAGCTCTGTGGATGTGCATATCCTGTGAATGCTATGCAAATGGTTGCACAGCAGTATAGGCTTTGCTCAGTTTTTAAGGCATCTGACCTTTCTTTTGCTAAGGCTTTCAACAAGCCAATTTACAGTCTGGGAAGGGACCACCCAGAGTCTTAATTTCATGGAGCAGAGGGGGAAGGGAGGGAACTCGTTCAAAGAGTGAAGGAGATGACATTACTACTGTGTCCTGTGTATTGATTTCATGAACCGTGAGGCTGGGAGTCAGATGCCAGTCTGCTTTGCTGTGATCTTAGCAGAATGTGACCCCTGTCCCTCAGCAGCAGAGCCAGGGAGGAGATCGTGTTTCCCCAGGCAGCTCTGATTTCTAGAGGCTGTCAGGGTGATGTACCCTGTGCCTGGGAACAGTGCTGGGAGGCTTTGGCTCTGCCTGGTAGCCACACCAGCTAACATAAACACCCACCACAACAGCTTTGGAGATGGGTGCCAAATGGTGTGGATTGCTTGTAGCTACCCTGTTAGCATCAGTGGCGTTTCCCTCCCCTCCTTTGAAGATGATGATTCTCTTTTGAAAACAGGAGATCAAGAGTCTGGTCTCAGACAAGTAGAAAGATGCTCATTTACAAATATTTATCCTGGAAAATATTTATAAATCTCCCTTTGGGAGCAGAGCCACACCAGGATGGTGCTTTCGGGATGTTCACACCACGTTGTTAAAAGCTTCTCGTTAATCTGGTACCAAGATGTGCTACAACAAGGCTACTGCTGCTTCCAAAATGGTAGCCACATGTCCCTTGGTCTTGCCCAGTGGCTCAGAGGAGCAGAAAGATTCAGGCAGTGGTGTGAGGTACACGCTGCTCCTTGTGTGTAGCTTTGTGTTGTCCTTTTCCCTGTCCCTGCTTCGGCAAATCCTGGAGCCTGGAGGAGGTGAGGCCACAGAACTGAGGCCCCACACCTCTCCAGGGAGGTTACATGCTGGGTGTTTGGGTCATGCTGAGTTGGTAATCCCATGTTTATACTGTATCCATAACTAGTATGTGAATTGCTGTCCTTTTTTCTTGTGTTGAGGGTTGGTAAATTCTTCCCCCTTAGTGATGCTATTTTCCAGGCAGGGAGCAGGAATAGGGGCTTGGATTTCTGTGCTGGTGGGACTGATCCCTTAGCACATCCATAGACCAGCAGGAGATGAGAGAGGGCTGCCACGCAGGCTGGGATGCTGTCATTGGTGCTGGGGTTGGAAAGGCTTTAGGGTTTATTTTCCCCACATCCCAGTGCCTGTGTCTCTCATCAGCAGTGAGAGCTGGTGCTGCTCAGTGCTCCTGCCCTGCGTGCCTCAGTGTCCCCAAGGCTGGGACAGGATTGGGAGCGTGTTTGTGGCTGCATTGGCTTGGGTTGCTGACAGGGAGAGGGGCTGACAGGTGCATGGCCGGGTGCCACCCCCCAGCTCCCTGTCCTCTGTGAATAGAAACCACCCGGATTTGAAACTGGGTCAGAAGTGTGACCCGAAACACACCGTGGGGCTGGAGAAGTTTTGGACTCCTCCTCTTCCTCCAGTCCCTGGCTGCTGGGGCCCGCGTGTGCCTCATGGGCCAGAAATTCAGTGTTAAAAATGTGAGCAGGTGGATTAGGGCTGTGTCTGGCTCCAAGCGCTTCCAGGAGCAGCTCTGATAGCAGTTGGCTTCTTCCTTCTGGGGTGAAACCTTTCCAACCAGGGTAGCTGGGGGTGTGTTGAAAGCATCAGTCCTCAGCTGAGCGAAGCTGTTGCATTTGAGATGGGCTTGTGAGTCAGCAGCAAAACCCCCTTTCAGCAGCAAAACCCCCTTTCAGCAGCAAAGTCCCTCCAGGGCAGTCCTGGGATGGGTCAGAGCAAAGGAGCTGCAGATGTCTGAGCTGCTGGGGCTGGAGACCGGAGTGACCGCACGTGTCCCCAGCGTGTGTCCCCTTAATGCTGTGTTTATTTGCTGTCCTGTTTGTTCTGGCAGGGCCCGATTGCCTGCTGAGATAGATAACTGAGTGCTGGAAAACAGCAGGAGCTGACTCTGGTTCTCAAAAAGAAATGTCTCGTGTTTGCCAGCAGCAGATTTTCTCCCGGTGGCTGCTACACGGCAGCCAGGGACCCAGTAAGTGAGGGGAGGGGGATCTCTGCCTGTCCCCAAGGCAGGATTTCACTTTGGAAGTGCCTTTGGTGTCCAGAGTGGACGCAGCAAACCCAGACAAAGGCTTCAGTTGCTCCATAGCTACAGGAGAGGGCATCGGATGGGGTGCATGGGAAGGTTTGGCTCTGGATTGTGCCTTCTCTCTTCCCTTGCGTCTGTTGCTGGTCCTTTGAGGAGAATCTGGTGCTTTCAGCAGTTTTCTGCTCCACAGCCAGCAGCAACAGCAGGGCAGGGCCATGGTGGGGACACAGAGAGACTGCCTCCTGCCCCACCGCACAGCGAGGCATTAATTTCCTGTTATTAATTACAACAACACAGCATGCACTTAAAAACAACCCCACGTACAGCCCTCCCTCCAGAAGAATTCCAACCTGTCATGACACTCAGAGGAGAAACATCTTCCCAGGCAGCCTGTCAGAAGCAGAACACTTCTGTTGTGCTGCCTGCTCACTCTCCTGGGGACAGGAGTTGGGGTTCCTGGCAAAAAGGCTTCCCTGGGGAGGTGGGGGCAAGGAGTGGGGTCCTGGGGTGTTCCCACCCAGCAGAACCTCTGCTGTGTTTTACTTGCAAGCTTGTGTGCCACTTGTCATTCTCTCTGCTGTGTTCATGCCAACCTGGGCTGGAGATGCTGGTCCAGGAGTGGAGGGGGGGGGCTTGCTTGCCATCCCAGGGGGAGCAGGAACGTGGCCCAGAATGTATCAGCTGAAGGGATGTGGGGTGGAGATTAAAGAATTCCCTGATAATTTTGGTGGCTGATCAAAACCATACTGAAAATCTCTGCCTGGGGGAGTTGCTGCCTTTCATTAAGTAAGAGCAGCTTCTTTTCATCCTGCTGGACTCGAGCTGCCAGAGGCAGGCAGAAAACACATCATTGATGTTATGCTCACGATATCACCTTATCAGCTCCTGCCTGTGAATTGTGACCAAGTTTAATTGACTCTTTCCCTGGATTGATTTCGGAGAGTTCCTCTTCCCCAGAAAATGAGTTTGCCAGATGCTTGCTCTAAAGGAAAAAAGAAAAAAATAGTTAGGGATTTTCTTTGGCTACCTTTTCAGCTTCCAGCTGTTAAGTACTGGAAATGTTATTCATTATGTTCAAGAGAGAAATGTTTCTTTCTTCCGATTGGGGTGGCAATAAATATTTCAAAACATAATATGCTGTAGACAAGCGAGCAGAATCATTTGTTTTGTGCACAGCAGTGTGCAGCAGGCTGAGCTGGCTGCAGGGGAGGGAACACAGCATGATGAACAGACCTGGGAGTCACTGTGGTCTTGTCTCAATAGCTCAGCTGTCCCCAGTCACTTTCTTTGGGTATAGATTCAATAACCAAGTGTTTGGTTCTGTCTTCAGACAGCTTTGCTTTAATTTAAAACCACAAGGGAAAAAAAAAACAAAACAAAAAACAAGGTAGGAATCATAAGAAACCTTTAGCAGCTGCTTTGCATTAACCTTTCAGCAAACATGCTGCTGCTTCCCAGCACATCTCCAGCCTGAGACTCCTTTCTCTTTTTCTGACCCCTGGGCAGTGAGTTCTGGAGTGAGCCCAATGGGCCAGCAATGGGGCTATTTTGGATTAAGAGGAAGAGGGGTGAATTCCAGCTCTATGGAATATTCCCTCCTCTGCCAGTGTTGCCTTTGCTCACAGCAAGGATGCTTTCAGCTTATGGGGTTCAAGTCATCTTGGCCAGGGCACTGCCACGAGTAAGGGGCTCACAAGCCACCACCTTGCACTTATTATTCTGGCTGATCTGAAGTAATTAAACTGCCAAAGTTTGGAATGTAGTTTCCCTTAAGAAGGTGCCTGGAGTTAGAGGAAATATCTTGAGGCATCTGCAAGAGTTGCTGTCTGTAGCTGCTGCATCTTGCTGGGGCTCCCACAGGGGTGGTGATGCTGGGGACTGCAGTGGCAGTGTCTGGCTCTGAGGGGATCTTTTTGGAAAGATCAAGAGATGGAGAGAGAGAGAGGACTGCCATCCACGGTTAGCACCATCCCAGGATCTAAATCTGTTCATGGAAGTGGTGGTGTAACCAGGGTGCATCCATGGAGCAGAATGGCAATGGCTGATGTTGTAGGTGATTTGTTGTGTGAAAGGGAAAAAAAAAAAAAAAAAATCAGAACTTTTGCTGTGGGGTAACTGAAATTCAAAAGAGTGTGAGCGAGCATAAACCCCAACTGAGGGATGAGATGACTGAAAGAGCTGAAAAATGGGACTGAAATATTTCTTAGGAAAGGAAGGAGAAGCCCAGGAGGCAGGAAGGTGGTTGAGCCACAGAGCTGAGATTTCTCTGGAGTTTCTGATGCAGTCCCAGTTCTGCAGGTGGGACAGATGACTCTTGTGCCATCCCCTGTGGTATTTGGGGATGTAAGGAGGCACAGACACCTGCCAGGGAATGGACTGGGGCAAATCATCAAGTGTTGGTGTTGTAACTGCCTGACTTGGAGCTTAAATCACCCCTCGTGCTCTCTCCCGCCTTTAAAGATGTCTCCATCCTTTGAATTGCTCCTCTCTTTTCTGTGGTTAGCTTTCTGAAGCTAACTGGAAAGGCAGGATCTGAATGGGCTTCTCTGACATTCTTGATCTTCGTTCCCAATGCTTTAAAATATCTGTTTGGCCCACAAAGGCCGCAGCATAATTTTCCCTTTAAAATAACGTTTAATAAGATTTTAAAAGATATAATTAAAATACCAATAGAAGCAGGAGGGCATAAGCCAAACATTAAGAAAAAGCCCTTGAGAATCAAATGAATTTTGTGGGCAATTTGGTCTTGTACTCTGTGGGAATTCAGCTCGATCTGTGAAGTCTTCCCGGATATCCCTACGTAATTTGGAGCACTAAAAATAACACAAAACTTGGATAGCCTGGACGACCTCAAAGCTGCTTTTCAAGAGACTTGCAGTGTAGCCAGAATAGGTGAACACCCTGCAGCACATCCAGGTTTCAGAATTCCCTGGGGAGGCAGTTGCAGGATGGCTCATTGCCTCCTGGTCTTCATTAGCATCAGCCTGGGATGGATGATGGGGCTCCTGAGTTTGCTTCTGCGATGAACTCATAGTGATGGGGGGGACAGTGACCTCCTTTGGAAATCTGAAGTACATCTCAAGGGTCCAATTAAGTGGGTCCCAGGGTCCTCCCTGCTGGTGGAGCCCACACCAGGGGTTAATTCCTGGGCTCACATGAGTCCCAGTGCCAACCCACAGGGGGTGAGTGGAGGAGGTGCAAGTGTATGCAAAAAGGTTCTTAGAGCAGAGCTCTGGTTTGAAACAAAGCAGCCAATTTCCTCTGGCCACAGACATGTCTTATCTCAGGAGATTGTTTGTCTTGAATGGAGCCTCTGGTGTCATAACCACGTTCTTCCTGGGCAGATAGAGGCTTGTGCAAAAATCCCATAGCAGCAGGCTATAAAAAATCTATCCCATAGCAGCTGGCCCATGTGGGAGGGGCTGGGACCAGGGATTTTGGGGCTTTTTTATTTTTTTCCTTTGAATGTAGGAGAAGAGCTGCAGGGCTTGTCCTGCACATTGTTGAGTGGGGCAACTCGGGTGCTTTTTGAGGCATCTTTTGGTACTTGAGTGCTGCTGTGGGTCTGTGCCCCTGCATCCTGCTGTGCTGTCAAGGGAGAGGGCTGCCTGGGATCTGTCTTGCTGGTCTGACAGGCACAGACATTTCTGACAGTAGTCATGGATGCATGTTGTCCATAGAAAAGGTCTTCTCTGGGGTATGGTCTCCTCAGCCAGGCAGAGAAGGTTGTTTTCTCCAGCTCCTCAGAAACGCTTTTTAATCCACTTGCACAAATACAATTGCAAAAATCAACTGCTATATGGTTGTTGTCCTAAAAGGTTTGCAGCCTGGATTGCAGGTATGCTGCTTGATTAGTCCATCACACCCCAAAACAAACCAGGTTTTATGGTTCTGGCACAAACTTAGCTGAGAATGTGTTTACCTTTTCTATTCCTCCCATAAACCCAGTGGATGCTGCCTGGGCTGAGGTTAGTGCTGGGCTAAATCTTTCTGGTTTGAGCAGCGTTTTCCCAAGCTGTGCTTAAGGTGCTGGGGGAATTTTATAGTTGGCTCATCTTCAGCAGCCAAATGCTTCTCCTCCTCTCTGCATGCAAAACCCCATTCTGCTGGATAGCCAGGTTGCCAAAGAGCTTGGACTGCTGTATATGTATAATTTTTCCTCTTTTTTTTTTTTTTTTTTTTTTTCCTTAGCTCATTCATATTGTTTTGTGATGTTAAATGTTCTTTTTGAAGCTGGAGCAGGAAGAGGCTGGAGATAAGATGACAATAAAAGGCTGGACTAAACCCTGCAAGCAGAGCTAATTCACTGCAGAGAATATGGGTGAACTGGTAGACTGGAAAGTTCAAAGAAATCTGAATTTCTTGCCAGTCAGGATGCTTGCTTTCCTCACCAAGTGCTCTCCACAGCCAGCTTGGCTTGTGAAGTGCCTGAAAGAGCTTCTAGTTTAAGTTGGACCACCTGTTAGATACAAGTTTATTCTGTTCAGAGCTGTATGACATCATGGATATTACTTGACTGAGTTTTTATTTTTCAAATTGTAGCCCACTTAAAAGATTTCACTTTTATACCTGGCTTAAATCACAAGGTCTCATGGGCCCTTCTCAGATTTTCCTCCCCCTGCATTCTTGTTCCACAAATTTATCTTCTGATGTCTACAAAGAGGAGAAATTAATCACCATGCACTTTGTCTTGGTTTTCCACCCTCCCACTCCAGCTTGTTGGGAAGTTGGTGTTAGATCTGTTAACCCAATGGAAAGCTCTCCTGCCTGGCTGCATTGCAGGTTTTTTCCTGAGTTTGGGAGGTGTTGAAGGCAGTATGATGACATGGAGGTGCACTTTGCTACAGGGACTGGGTCATGCTGGCTCCAGTGGGTTTAAGACACCGTAAAACCCAAATTTTCTTGAAGAACAGTTTTAAAAATTGCTGAACATCACATCTCATAGGAGCTTGAGAGAGACCTCAGGATATCTGCCTTCTTGCTCAGTTTGGACTGAAATTGAGAGCTAGGTAGATTGAGCCAGTTTCTTTGCTTGGCTTGAAAGGTCTTCGTGGGTTCCCCACTGGTAGGCACCAACTTTAATTGGGGTGTAATTTAAGCACAGGCAGTGTTTCCTGGGCCTGGGCATCAGTAGGTTCCCCCACACAGTGTCACAGCCATTGCCTTCAACACTCCCAAGCTGATCTTCAGTGGCCCACACTGTTTCCAGACAGAAATGGGGCAAAAATTGATGGCCATGTTGTGCTGCTGCTGCTTTTTTGTTGTGGAGCTGAAGAAAAAAAGTGGCATGAAAGGTCAGAGCAGATTTTTCAGCAGGGAGCTGTTTGCTGTTTGGAGGAAGTTGAGGAATTTTGGCCCAGTGCATGCTGAAATTCCTGCTTGGTTGTGTGGGAGCTTCAGCTTGGGGGAGGCAGCTTCACAGGCAAATCCATTGAGGGTTCTCCTTGATTCCTGTTTATAGGGACACGAGCACTTTGCATCTTGCAAGCTGCATTGTGTCTTCCTGAGTGGGAATCAGGAGCTGTGCAAAAGAGCCCAACCCAGGAAGGTTGACAGAGGGTGGGCTGCAGCATCAGCAGAGCTCGGAGGACCCAAGGACAGCAGAAAATTTAAGCTTTAAGACCTGTGCTTTCTCCCAGCTGTGCCCATACCTCTGCCTCTGGCATGGGCCACGTTTTGCTGAGTTGCTTTCATTGCCACTGCTGCCAAAGTCACGGATTCCTTCTATATGTTTTAAAAAGCAAACAATCCGTGACTGTGGACACTTCATTCTCTGCATCCCAGCAGGCACGCAGCTGGGTGAACAGTTAACCAAATTAACTGGGAGCTGTTAAATTATACAGGAGGAAATGAGAGAGATCAGGCTGAGCTCTGCCTGGCAAACTCTTGGTGAAATCCTCTTGTAGGGATATTGCCTTGGCTGGTAGAGGGATGAACGTGGTCTTTTTAATGGAATTCTTTCTTCTCCTTGTGTTCATATTTTCTACTCTGAGCTGCTTGTTGATAAACAGGATGTACCAGGCAGAGTCATTTGTTAGTAAAATATTACAACTCTTGACTTCAAGCTTGCAGTCTCTGTCCCAGGAGGAGGTGTCCCCAGGGAGGATTTACATCTCCTGCTGCTGGGGCAGTTTGGATGTAGGGAGTGGGCTGGGATCTCCTCCTCTGTGGAAGAAAAGAGGGGGAGATTTTTCTCTGAAGTTGGACCTTCTTCACTCTGCCCAGCAACAAGCAATGGATAGAGGTTTGGGGGTTTTTTTAGCTCTGTGGGAAGAGGTGGTGGCAACTGTGCATCCTCTCTTTCATATGTCTGTATTGTCTGGTTTTGGACTTCCTTCACAGAGCAACCAGGTGATGTTCTTGAAATATCAGAGCAAGATTATTCCCTGGGCAAACACAGTGCTGTGGTGAGCCACTCTTGAGGGAGGTTGTCCTTGTGAGCATTGGAGAATGGGCCAGATGGATGCAGAGAGTGCAGTGAACTTAAAAGGTTTATTTGCAGTGCCATGCTGGAGCTCACTGGGAGGCTCTGAGCCCTTCACCCTGGGCATTAGGACCAGTTCTGTCCTTTCAGGCCAGAGCTGTGCTTATTGACAAAAATTTGCCACGGTCGGGTTGGACACTCCCAAGAAAATTTTTGTTCTCTTAGCTTCTTGAAATCTAGCTGGCATTGGTAACTGAGTCAGTTCTTTCCCATTAGTTACAGAAAAATAAATCCTTTCCTTATGTGTGAACTGACAGCTCCCTGATGAGACTGCAGCTTCTTGCTGTTCCAATCACTGCTGTCAGATTGCATCCCTGGAGTCATGCTTTTTCTTAGCAATTTCAGATTTAGGATCTGAGCACACCAGTTAGCCTTAGCAAGCAGGAACTCCCTGATTTTTCTATTTATAGAAAAGCACATTTTTCTGTATGTTTTGGGATTAGTAGGGGTTTTTGCTGGTATAGCTTTCATTTTGCTAAAATTAGTCACAAACTCTGGTTAGCTCAAGGGAGAAGAATTATGGAAATGAACCAAGGGCCTTTGAGAATCAGCCCAGGAACAATGTGGTATTATTTTCTGCTCAAAGCCATCATCATGTAGGTGGCTGGATTTATTTAGCTGTCTGGAGCTGAGTGATTTCCAGTTAAATTCCTGTACAGTACCCAGGCAGTTCTGCTCATTGCTCATCACTCCACATGAAGCTGTTTGTATGGAGTTTGGCTTCTGTCCTCCTGCACATCAGACACAAGCACATGTTATTTCGTAGTGGGGTCATTGATGCCTTCCTGTGAGTACTCTGTGAGCCCAGAGTCTGGTAATTGTACATCTTCCTTCTTTGAATCCCTTTTTTTCCCTACTCCTCTTTTCAAGTCATGCCATATTTAACTGGCAGCAAGACCTTGATATGAACTGCTGCTAGTTGTGATGCTGATATTTTCCCAAAACACCCAACTCCCAGAATGCTTCCTGGAAGCATTTAACAGAGACAATTGACACCTCAAGGTAAATAGTCTGAGAATCTGAAATCCTGAATACAGTTACCCCATCTTATCTCTGAAGCATTAGGAAGTTGTAGGGGCATCTTTACAGCCACCACTGTGCTGGGCTTTTGCTGCTGTTTGCAGGAGGATTAAAGCTCATGGTTGGGGCACCCTTTCTTCTCCATGTCCTATGGCCTCAGCCTGCTCCCTGGCTGGCCTTGTGGGTTGGTATTTGTCCCCCTTTATGGGGTGCTCAAGAACTGTCCACATTGTGGTGGCAGGAGAGCCCACCTAGCCCTTCCCTGAGGGTGTGCTACTTCAAGTTTGGGCTAAAAGACTAATATCTGAAGTCTTCTTTCTATGGGGTTACTTTACACTTCTCCCAGCAGCCTACAAGGTGCCAAGGCTGTCGCAGGCAAGCACAGGGTATCTCCTAATGCACAGTGAAAGCCTAGTGTGGGCAAAGTCCTTATCTGGAAGTGACTGAGGCCTCATCCCAAAGGAATTTCAGCCATTCCCTTCTGTCCTGACTGTGTTTTGCTCTGCTGTCACACCTCTGGTTACCTCTGGCCACCTTGGCCACATCAGGCTCCAGTGACACTTGAGTGAACACAGGATGGACTGATTCTGAAGGGACCTGGCTTGCTGGGCTATAAGTACAAACTTGGTGTTTGAGCTTGTTCAGGTTGGTGTGTCAGCATCCCCTGAATGCTGCATCCCCTGTAGCTGTGTGGCACTTGCTGGCTGCAGCTCCAGTCAGGCACAAATTCACCAGGATGCTCCCCAAAACCCTGCATCCTTCCCAGCCCCCTCCCTGCCTTGCCCTTGCTGTCAGTCAGCTGAACCTGCTGCATATCAGGCTCTTGCTGCTGCCCTGTGGAGGGTTATTTCTAAAACTTGGCTTTCTAACCCTTCAGCTCAGCACTGGGCAGGCTTGAGGAGCCACAAGCAATGGCACCTCCCTCTCCTGCCCTGTGCCAAGTGCTGCAGATTTGGTGTCCCAAGAATTTTTGGGCGGGAGGCATGTATGGAGCTGGCTGGGGAGGGACAGATTGCACAGGAGGATGCTGTGAGGATAAAGCAGTGCTGTGTGTGAAATTAGTCAATGAGCCAAATCCTTCTCAGAAGTGGAGTTTAAAGAAAAATCCTTTGTGGAAAATGCTCTTTCAGCATCTATCACCTAAGCCAAGCTGCTTAGAACAGGAACAAGCCTGTTTAGACAATAATATTGTAAGATGCTGGGTTGCTGGTTGCTGTTAATTGTGACACTGAGCAGGTTTCATGCTGGCTGGTGGTTCCGGATCTGTGGTTTCCAGGGGAGTGTTTTCTTTGATCTCTCTCAACAAAACACTTGAGTTTTGAGAGGAAAAAATGGAAAATGGCTTGGTGCAAAACTCAGTCCCTTTCCCTGCGTCTCAGTGCTCACCCCTCTCCCCAGCCCTGCAGAGTTGTTTGAATTGCTGCAGCTTTGCAGCTCTGTCCTCTTCTTTTGGGCTTTTGCCTCTGCCTCTCCCAGGTTTTTTGGAGAAAGATAAGAGCTCACCTGCTTACTGGGACAGGAAGAGCTCACCTGCTTACTGGGACAGGCAGCTCTGGTTTCTCCCTGGGAGATATTGGCACCCTGGGGGTTTCTGAGCATCACGGTGTGATGAGTTGCAGTGGTCTCTGCAGGCCATGGGAGGGAAGGGGTGGTTGCTGCTAAAACTGGGCTCTAAAAATCTTGGGTTGCAGGCACAGGGCACCTTCTCATTTAGAACCCTGTAACCCTGCATTATTAACTTGTAAAAATGTCATTTTTAGGAGTAAGAACTTGACACACAGGTGAGAAAGAGGTGGGAGCTGCTGTGAGCAAAAGAGGGAAACAAGCACAGTGTGTGTTTTCATGCACTCCCATCTTTCAAACACTGACTTCTGTGCTTTTTTTGTGGAGGGCTTGTTTCGTCTCAGACTTGAGTATTTTATAAAAAAATTACTGGATAAAAAGCCATGCCTTCTTGGAGGGGAAACACCTTTAGTCTCTGCCTACAAGGGTTGAAATAGTTCTTGTATGCCTGGAAATAAAAGGTAGGCACGTACTTACCAGCAATTAAATGTGAGATTTTGATAAAGGATTCTGATGTCTGGGCTGGGAAGAAATAAAACTGCTGTAGGACAGAAGCTGCTCAGCAGGAGGACAGTCAGACTGTTAATGAGTAAATCCCCTGTTTCAATGAGAATAAATGATTACAGGCAAAAGACACAAAAGGGGCAGATCACTGACCTGGGGAAATTCAAAGCAATTCAGCAGCTCTCTGGTTTTCTAGGGCTTTTTCACCTTCTACTTGCTTGTTCTGGGGGATAAAAAGTGACCTAAGAGACTCGAGAGCTTTTTAGTTTTAGCTTCAGCCACTTCTGGGGAGAGCAGCTGCAGTGCCAGTGTTGCTGCTGAGTCTTTCCAAACCTGACGAATGCTCCCTCTTCCCAAAATGGTTCACATGTTGGTTTTTTTTTCCCACTTTCTCAGCTTCAATCCAAGTTTTGCAGCTGTCTGGAGCTGCTGGGGCAGTGACCCCAACTGGGGTGTAAGATGCCCTGAAATGCTGGAGGTGCTCAGTGCTGAAACCCTTTGGGCTGCCCACAGCTCCTGGCCATGCTGTGGGTACCCAGGAGGCTCTCGTGTCCCTAAGGAGTGGGACTGAGTGCCACTGAGCAGCACCTGCTCCATCCAATCCTTCCAGGAATCCCAAGCAGAAATACAGCAGGGCTGGTAATGCTATCCACACGTGCACTCCACTGGGATATTGAGCAGCAGTTAGGAAGAGATGAATTGCTTTGTTTTTACCTCGTGCTGTTTTAATAACTCAGCACCAAAGGTCATAAATCTGTCCTGCAGAAACTTAAGAGTGGTTTACTATACAAACTCCTGCACACTCTGGGGCTTGGAGTATTGCTGCTCATAGCTCCTGGGCAGTGTAACCTGCTCTTAACTTTTTGCCAGAGGAACCAAAAAAGGGTCTCTCTTGCTCTTTGTTAAACCATAGTTGCCAATATTACAACAGTTTTGAAGATACAGTTTGTTTATTGAACGCTCCTGTGTGGCTTTGTGACACCTGGGAGGAGTCTGAGACTTCAGCCAAGAAAGATGGGACTTGGCTGGGTCCTGTCTGCTGTTTTGTGTCCACATGTGGCTCCCAGAGCTGAAAAACTTAAATGAGTATCTCGAGGGAGGGAACAGAGAATAAATTTGTGAGTTTTCCATCTCATGCTCCTTAGCTGGGAGGACAGATGGGTGAACAGACAGGGAATGAGCTGCTACTGAAGCAGCTAAGTTTCTCTTGCCTCTCTGGGCCCTGGTTTACTCCACAAGTCTTTGCACAGTCACGTTGGGCAGTAACCAGAATTATGTTTTCATCATGTTGTGCAGTAACCAGACTTATATTTTCTTGGGCTTTTGATGATGGATAAGGCTGTCCACCATCCAAGCATGCTAAGGGATGGAGTGGGTGGTAGATAATGCTCTCATCTCCATCTTTCTCTCCTGGTCCTGGGACTTGCTCCATCCTTCCAGACACTGAGGCAGCCCCAAGTGATTGTTACTAAGGAAATATGCTTCAAAATCACCAAGAGCAACACCAGCTAGATGTAGGGATGTTGCTGTTTTCAGAGAAAGTTGGTTGCTAATCAAAATACTCCTGTCAGAATTTCCTGGCTGGAAGCTTGTTTCATGAAATCCCAGGCGAGGGTCAGGGGTTGAGTTGTACCTGGCATTCCTTCAGAGGTGGTGGGAGAAAGGGATCTGCTTGCCTGGAGACAACTGTGTGCATCAGATCTGGTGTTTCACCTCCTTCCTCCATGGAGAAGGGAAAAAAAAATTCCTAAGAGGCTGGGAGCATAGAGGTTTTTATTCATCTGACTGACAATAGAAGCTAAATAAAGGCTTTGGAAAAAAAACCCCAATCATTTCTCTTGCAATATTGGTTGGGCAGAGCTGTACTGGAACTAAACATGGAATAAAAAGTCTGGCTTTTCTGCCAGCTCTATTTTTAGACCTACTGCTCAGTCTTTTCTATCTCTCTGCATTTTCTCAGCATATGCTCTTGAAGCAGGCAATCTGCCTTTATTTTTTCCGGCAGGCTGTGATAATCTGCAAGATAAGGATGTTGGATGGAGGGGCAGGAGACTCACCAGATTTGACAAAAATCCCTCTGAATACCAGGATGCAAGTGTCCCAGGGTTGGGTTCACTGCGGTCACAGACTCCTGAAGATTTCCAGTGCTCCATGTAGGAATGACCCTAACACAGACGTGCTGGAGGGGAGTGAGTGTGTAAGGCTGTCTTCTTTGTGTCCCAAAATTGCAGTCACAACTGGAATAAGATTCAGCAGCAGTGCTAACAGTGGGTTTGCATATAGAGCACAATAACCCTGTTTGGCATGGAGCAGGATAGGAACATCCAGACTGGGAGCTACTGCAGCTGAGCCAGCAAGAGCCCAGAGATTAGTTTTCTTTTTTGGGGTAGTAAAAGATAAAAAGTTAGCCTGCTAGCCCTGATCTTGGAAGCAGTGGGGTTGGGACTGGCCTTTCAGAGAGCTCTCAGCAAGCATGGAGATAGTTCTCCCAGTGTCTGTGTGTGGATGCACATGCACACCCCCCCCATCTCCCATGACTTAAAATCTACTGAAAGCAGCTTCATCATCTTCCTGCAGCCCTGACAGGTCAGGAGTGTCTGCACTGCCACTCCCCTCTCCCAGGAGCATTTAGCCAGAGCTTGCAACCAGCAGCACTTTTTTTGGCTGTTGTTTTCACTTTGTAAAGCACTGAGCCCTGGGTTTGGTTTTAAGTTGAGATTTGGTGTTTGTGTAAATCCTGACTCTGACCATCCCCCAGTTTGACTGGATTGTAACCCATGCTCTCCAGAGGCAGGGGATTTCTGAGAGATAGAAGCATGTGAGGAGTTTGGACTTGAGGACATTTAATTAGAAAACATTTATTTCCTGCATGAAACTGGGTAGGGAGGAGGATCCCCCAGAAACTCCGTGGGATTTTTCTGACTCTAAGCTTGTAGGTGGCTTTGCAAAAAGATCAGTGCAGAAGACAGCAATATACCTCATGTTTAATTCTGTGTTTGCTCTGAATGCACAGCAACCACAGAGGTTTCCCAGTGCCTGAGACCAGAACACGTGCAGGTATGCTGGAGCTGCAGTGAATTTTGTCCTGCTAAAGGCCACGCCGGGTTCCAGCAGGAGCAGTGATTTATTCCCTGTAGAATCAAGCTGGAGGAGGATTTACAGTAGAAAGAAGGTGTACCTTCACTGGCTGGTACTCAGCCCTGTTCCCATGCCTAGAGGCAGATGTTCATCTCTGAGAAGAGGTCCTGCAGAGAAGGCAGCTGCCTGAGATGAGGCTTCTTGGGTTTCACTAAGAACTAACAGCTCTGCTGAGAGGGTAAGCAGGCAGAAAAATGCTGCTCCTTCAGAAAAGCTTAGTGTCTCATGTGCCTTGACAGCACACAGGTTGCAGAGAGGCAACTGAGGTTTTCCTCAGTTTTTAGCAGCTTGAAAAGGATGGCTGTTTCCCCCTTGTGTTGGGTGATTCTGTAGGGCATCAATTCTTACCAGTGCAAACCCTGAGAGGGGTGACAAATCCCCTCCTCCTGCCCATCCACAGCTGGGGAATGGCTTCCAACTTGCTGTGCTTCAGGATCCTACAGATTTCCCAGCTGGAGCTAGCTGACTCCTTAGTCTAAACCCAGGTATAAGTTCAGGTGCCACCAGCCTGTGGTGGGAGCCAGAGAAATCCCTGGCAGGTGGGGAGAGGCTGCCCAAGAGCCAGAGGAGAGTCCAACAGGAGCCTGAGGGCATTTTTGGGTCCTGCCAAAGGAAGAGACTGAACTGGTGCCAATCCATCAGGCTGCACCCATCCCCTGCTCCATCCCCACACAGCAGCTCTCAGACCCCCTCACCTGAATGACCAAAGCAAGGCAAGGACATGGAAGACTGGAATGCCTTTTACTGTCTGCCTTTTCCCCTTAGAAAGCCTCCTGTTGAGTGTCAGGACTATTTTGAGGTATGTTATTATTAATGCTCACCCTTTGGCTCCGTGCTGTGTGTGCTGGGGTGCAGGCTGCTGTTCTGGACCTCCTGCAGCTGGTTCTGGCTGGGGTGGGCACAGAGCTGTCCTCTTCCTCCTCTTGTACACATGTCCCTCTGGGAACCTGTTAATCTTTGAGGGATGTATGCTTGTACAGACCCTGTTTTGTATGAAGAAGGACTCCTGAGCCATAAATCTCTGCTTTTCAAGCACTAAACTCCCACTTTGGGTTGTTTTTGACGTTAGGAATTTTCCCTGATAAGAGAATTTTATTTGCCTTTAAATATCACTTTGTGACAGGATGATGAAATGGGGATTCTTGGAGCGAGCCTGTGCCAGCCAGGGAAGGAAAATTCTGCTGGGCCTTTTGTTTCCCTCTAACATTGACATTTTAGCTCTTGAAAAGAGTTTGTTTATTTTAATCTTGGCAAGGGTGTGTGTGCACACATTAGTGTCCAGACAAATGGGTAGCAACTCAGTGTTTGAGCTGGGCTGAAGCCAAGTGGGTCTCCTGCTCTCCCCTTCCTGTGGCACCTGGGGAAGAGGAGCTGTGCTGGGGCTTTTCTGCAGCCAACTTAAAAAAAAAAAAAAAATTAAAAAAAGGTTTTGTGCTATCATAGGAGAGGTGCAGTTGGGTTTTCCAGGCTGGTGTGTGTATAACAGCTTGGGGTGTCACCTGTTAGCCCTAGAACAGCCCAGAATCCATGTCTCCCACAACACCTTCATAGCATTTAGCAGGTTTTGCAGAGCTTGGTGGTGGGAGCCAAGCCTTCACCTTGCTGTGTCAGGATGAGGTTTCCTCAGCAGGGCAGTGGTTTATAATGCCACCTGCTCAGGTTGAGCCTAAGGTGTCACCCAGCACAACCTCCTGAGTATGGGCTGTAGCCACAAGGTCTATGTTTTGTTTGCATTCTGACCAGTGGGAGCTGAGCTCCCCAATCTGTCTCTCACCATCAGCCACCTCATCTCATGATCCCTTTAGACACGGAGGATTTTTCTCCACAGGCAGCTTGCGTGCAGCAGGGGCTGCAGAACACCATCTCCTTTATTTGGCTTGGATTCCCACTAAGCTCTCCCTGGTTTCCATGATGCCTCCAGCAGCCAACTAACTCTGTGTTCCTTTCTTTCAGCTCTTCCACGTGGCATATGTCCTCATCAAATTTGCCAATTCCCCTCGTCCTGACCTCTGGGTGCTGGAGCGATCTACTGACTTTGGCCTTACCTATGAGCCCTGGCAGTATTTTGCCTGTAAGTATGGCAGTGTGGCCAGAGAGCTGCAGCTCAGGGCCAGGTGGTGAGGCCACAGTGGAGACAACTCCTGGTGTGAGGACTTGGGTGGGCTTGGAATGATTTCTGTGTCCTCGTAGCGATGCGCTACATGTCCTCTGCGTCTTCTGCCCAATGAGGCTGCAAAAGTTGAACCTCACTGGTGCTCCTCAGGGTTGGAGAACTCTGGGGCAAAAAATGTAGTTAAAATGTATTTTTAAAAATGTGTATTTTAAGTATTCTTGTTGGTGCCTGACCAATTTTTGTGGATGCTCAAGTTGGCGCCAGTGTCCAGGGTTGGGCATCGGTGGTCTCGGTCTGAAAGCTGGGGTTTCCTAGGATCTTTTCCCTGCTCTCCTCCATCCCATCTGTCCTGTATAGTATCCAGACTGGGGTATTTAAGCTCCTCCAGAAGAAAACCAGCAGCTTACTTCTAAGTGGCTGCTGTCACAGAAAAATCTGGAGGCAGAAAAGAGTCCCAGAGCTCAGATAGCCTGTGCGGGCCAGGGAGCCAGTCCTGTCACGGTGCAAGGTGGGATCAGGTACAGCCAGATGGAAAGGGTTAGCTGCAAAGATCCAGTCTGTACACTTGAAATTCTTTCTTCCCGATTATCTGATTAAAAGCTCCCTTTAGAAACAGCCGATTCTACAGATCTCTTCTCCCAGAGGGTCTATGGGGTAGCCAGATGCTGAGGAACTTGTCAACCACTGACCCCTCCCAGAAGCAGCAGCAGTAATGGGGAGATTATTTGAATTAAGATCTACAACCAGACCTTAAAACCTGGCAAGGAAGGACCTCTGAACACTCAGAGGCTTTGCCCTGGACTGTCCATGAAGGCTCATATTTCTGGCTGACCTGTCATCCCATGCCATAGCTCTGCTGTCCTTTTGTTGCTGTGTTGCCTTGGTGTGGTAGCTCCTCTCCAGTCCAGATGTTTTCCCCTCTGCTGTGTGCTGGTAGGGCATTACTGCTGTCAAATTGCTTGGTTTGTGTTTTATGTGCTTTTTTTCTATCTTCTCTGAGAATTTCCCAGCCCTGAAGCCTCTCCTGGGGCTGGTTACCATCATATTATTGCATGGGCTGGGGCTGAGCAGGGAGTTTTTGCCCTGTGAATAGTGGCAATGCTGTAAGGTCTCCAGTCCCACTCCCTCTTGCAACATCAGCTCCTCTGCCACTCTCCCACAGAGGAGAAATTCAGTGACATGGCCCAGTGGAAAATTCCCATGGAAATAAAGAGGTGTCTGCTCCAAATCCTGCCAGAGTTGCTAGCACATGAAGTCCTCGATGGAGGTTTATGTTTGGCATGGGGAATTCTCTAGGTGATCTGATAATCCTCTTCCTGAACTGACCAGAGACATCAGGGAGCTTGGCCATGGGTGACACCATCCCTGCTGGCTCAGCCCTTTCCCCTGAGCCTTGCTCCTTGTGTTTGGTTCCCAGAGGCTTTTCCTCTGCCCCCTCAGCCAGGCTCCTGAAGGGTTTGAGGGCTCAGCTCTGTGGGGGGAGGGAAGAAACGAGTGTCATGGAAAGAAAGCATCTGTCAGTGCAGTTGATGAGGTCTCCTGGGGAGAGAAGGGCTCTGGAGGGACCGTGGCAATGTGAATCCTCTGAGCATCCCAGTGGGGAGGCACCACACCTCCCTTGGCCACCAAAGGAGAATTGGGAGGGCTGGGGAGAGATTTATGGTGGCATTTATCTGCATGAAGGGTTCCCCACGCAGCGCTTCAAATGGGAACAGGACACGAAAGGTGCCTGATCCCAGCTGTCCCCCCCAGGCCCACAGAACCTCGTGCTGTGCAGGATTAGTCCCTTTCATCTCTCTGTGCTGGGCTGTGCCACTGTGGAGGGGAAGGCAGGCACAGCACAGCTCCAGGCTCTGTCCTTCCCTCCTCTGAGGCCAGGCTTCTCCACTCGGTTATTTCCTTGAAGTAGTTATTTCCTTATTGCTGTAGTTTATGGCTGATGGGTTACTCTGGTTTAGCCCAGCTTCTGGCTTATGTAGCTGTGTAGATTGGCAATAACTGGAGGAACTTTTTGGTTCTTGCTGAGCATCCTGTCCCCATGCCCAGCCATGGCAGTGCTCTGGAACTTGATCATCTCAAGCCGGTGGTGGCAGACTCCTCGCCTGGGGCTTCAGGATAAATTTCTTTTAAAAAAGCACCTGGTGAAGCAAACCTTGGCTGCCACGTGTGAAGTGTTTCCACACCATCTTCCTGTGGATGCAACTGAGCTCTTGCTGTTGCCAAAACAGTGTTTTGTGGGGTGAAGCCACATTGCTGGAGTTGAGGTGTGGGGTTTTCTGCAGGTGGTCATGGTAGGTACCGTGGCCATTCTCACTTTCTTCATTTACTTCAGTGAGGTGGTTTGAGGAATTTTCTGAGCATTCCTATTATTCTCATAGTGAATCCCATCCAAAGGAGAGGATGTGTATGTTGGCAATGACAGAGTTAAAGATATAAAGCAATCGGTATGCAGTAAATGCTTAACAAAGAGTTTACACCTTCCTCTCCTATGGGTCAGTGTGGGAAAATCAATACAGGGCTCTGAATTGTTTCATTTATTTTTTTTAATTTTTTTTTTTCTTCTTACTGCTCTCATCACTGGTGGTTGAACAGCTTCCAAGAGGGACTGCATTGAGAAGTTTGGACTGCAAACTGTGGATCGTATCACCAGGGATGACCATGCCATCTGCACTACTGAGTACTCCCGGATTGTGCCTTTAGAAAATGGGGAGGTGAGCACTTGCATGGTCTCATCCTTGGGTTTCAAGGGTTTCCCAGTGACTGTAGTTACTCTGGTTAATGGTTTCCCTCTTGACTTCAGGAGGCTCCTTCAACTACTCGGTTAAATCAAACCAGACTGTCAGGGAACTGATGCAGCTGGGTTGGAGAGGTTGAGATTGGGTTTGGTTGAAGAAGGGATTAATTTTTTCTCCCATCTTAGAAGATCTGTTTTCCCTCCTTGCATTCACAGATTGTTGTCTCTCTGGTAAATGGGCGCCCAGGAGCCATGAACTTCTCCTACTCTCCTCTCCTGAGGAATTTCACAAAAGCCACCAACATCCGACTGCGCTTCCTGCAGACAAACACTCTGCTTGGGCACCTGATGGGCAAAGCTTTGAGAGACCCTACAGTGACAAGGAGGGTAAGATGGACCTTGATACCTCTTGCTAATGAGGTGGAAGTGTTCAAGGGCTGTGTGTGCCACCTCTGGGGAAAAGGCATCCCTGGATGTTGCTCACAGGGGTTATCTCTCTGTATTTGCACTACTCCCCAAGCTGAAGGCATCTGCAGCAGATGGCAGGGCTTCTGTTAGAGCTGGAGGCTGTTTGAGAAGCCCTGTGCTTCAGGCACCAACAACATGAAACTGGAAAACATCTTTTGGTGTCACATGTGGCTTTCTGGCTGTGCTGGGAAACCTGACTTGTAGCTGATGGGATCAGGTCCTTACAGCTTGTTGCTACAAGGGAAATGTCCTGATGTTTTAGTAGCTAAAGTACTGCTGAGTTCTCAGTAGGGTGACTGTCAAGCTTGTCTGTAAAGGTATGAATAGCTAAACTTTCTTGTTCTCTCCAGTACTACTACAGCATCAAAGACATCAGCATCGGAGGGCGCTGTGTCTGCCACGGCCATGCAGACGTCTGTGATGCCAAAGACCCTAGTGACCCATACAGGTACATTTTTCAAGGTTTCAGTTCAGTGCAAAACCTTTTGAATTGTGCTAAGAATAAAAGATACCAGTGTGTGTTGTGTCCTGAGCTCATAATTGTGCCACCACTGTTGTTTGTGGCTCTGTCCTGAGAACAAATGAGAAACTGGTCCAGCCAAAGTAGCAAAAATGAAATGGTTTTTCAGGCCATTTTCCCACCAGATCAGCTCTCTGGTCTGGTTTTCCTGCCCACAGCTTTGCCATTCCCAAGGGAGCAGAGTGCTGGAATGAGAAGGTGGATGCACAAAGTCAGTGCTGTTGTTGAACATGGAGGATTCTCATCAAAGCCCAGGGCTGGTTTCTGAACTTTTTCATAGAGGTCTCTTGTTTTCTGGATGGCTTTTTATGAATATAAGCAATGCTATCTTAAATAGATGGTCTGCCATGAAACCAGAGACTCTGTTGCTCATTTGTACTCCTAAGAACCATAAATTGGTCATGTACTTAAGTAAACAGCTACTCTTTACAGTAGAACAAGAGCATTTTGGCTCCTGGGACTCTTCCCATCCGCCTTGGCAACTTGAAATGCCAAAGATCTGCTTCAAACCATGAAAGTGTTGCTTCTTGACCATCTGGACATTGCCTTTATGAAAGGGATGGGTAGATTCAGCTGGACAAGGGAAGCTTATATTACTTTCTCATAAGGATCATGTAGAGCTTTTGGATCTTCCAAAATAAAATTCCAGTGAGTCCTAGCCAAGATTAAAGCTGCTAAGTATTAAAACAAAGATGTATTGGTAAGCAAGTCTGCAGCAGTGTGCCAAACTCTTTGACAAAGGGAAGGTTCATAATGGCTGAATGTACAGCTCCTTGTTTTTGACTTGGGTGTTGCTGGATGCAGAGTGGACCCGTGTGCCAGGGCAAAAGGGCTTCGTGATGCCAAGTTATTCTCTAAAACAGAAATGCCATGACATTTCTTGGATTTATCTCAGGGATTTCCAGGAAGGGAGGAAAAATTGAGAGAGGAGGGATGTCTTGGAATTCTTGTTCAATGCCACTCTGCTGGTGACTGTCTCTGCCTCCAGGATTCCCCTCCTTCACTCTCATTTGGATGCATTTGGCATCTTTGCTCTTGGCCCCAGTCTGTGCTCTAATGTTGCAGCACATGTTCATGAGCAGCTGTTGCATTTCACCCAGAGCAGATTGAGCTTGCCAGGAGGAGAAAACATTTCCTACTTGGGTGCTTTGTAGAGTCAGCAGTTAACATCTGTGAAACCTTTTGGGATACATCAGGACAAAGATGCTAGGTAAAGAGCAGAACTTCTCATGGCATTGCAGTACCCTGTTAGCAAGCCCAGGAGAAGCATGGAGAAGTGAGCAGAAAGGTGACACTTCCAGCTGAGCAAATGAGTCACGGGTGAAATGCTGCCATTCTCCAAGGCTCTGGCAGCAGCTGTGTCCAGCTTTCCTGCTGAAATGGGCACTGCTGGGCAGTCATCCCACCCCTCCTGCCCTGATGGAGCATGGAGCCAGCACAGTGGTAAGTGCTGTAGCATGGCATGATGACAAGAGGCATGACAGAGGCAGCTGGGGCTCTGACACACTGTCCCTTCATGTCATGGGCCCAGCTGTCAGAAACAGATCATGCATGCAACCTGTCTGAGTAGGAGGTGTGGTGTGTCCCTCTGCACATGTCCTGTGCCTTCAGATGCTAATGTGTGACAGCAGCAAGGAAAGGAAATGCAGAGAGGGAAACAAGGAATGTGAATTGGCTCAGTCCTATTAAACATCCCAGTTATGTCTCAGCCTGTGTGGGAGGTCTCCACTGCTCATTTTAACTTCTCTCTCCTGCACGTATCTGTGCTCGTGGTGCCTGTTTCCCAGAAAGGCAGGATGAGCACTGTGATAGAGGTGAGTTGAGCTAGAATAATCTTGGCAAAAACTTTAGGACATGATGGAGCATGTTCGTGAGCTGACTTCCTGGCCACAAATGATAATGTTTATCCAGCTTTGGAGAGTTTGTCTGAAGTGACCAGTTACAGAGGCTGCACATCAGCTGTGTGAGGCTGACCAGCATGGCTGGTCCCTGGATGTGTGCAAGGTGTGAGCAGGTCCAGCCTCTTCAAGGGTTCTTTGCACTTTTCACAACTCTCTCTCTTTGCCCCAAGATCAAATGGGTTGAATTCAGCAATGGGAAGGAAAGTTCTCCTGGTTAAAGGTGAACGCTGGATTGATCAGACACCAGCATTTCTCCTGGCAAACCCTGTGAGCAGTGAGTAAGCATCACTGAGAGCCTGGAACATGGCAGAGGGAGAGCCCAGGCAGGATTCAGGTGTTAACATGTGGCTGGTGTTGACATGAGCTCAGGAGGGCCCAGCAAGTGCTCTGCATCTGTCTGATAAGAGCAACTGTTGCCATGGGTTCACTGCCTCATCACGGATGCCACGAGCAAGAGCAGAGACAAACAGAGTCCATCTGCTGCTTCTGATGCTGAAGATAACCAGCAAGATGTTATTTAAAAGCACACCAGCAGCCTGGCTGGTCAGACAGCAGAGCTGTAGGAGGAGACTGGGGACACTTTCCCACTGCGTGGTCCTGAACACCAGCTTGCTCTTCTGCATTTTGGAAGGGGAAGGACCACATGTGCTGCTAGATTTGTGCCATCTGCAAGTCTCTTTTGCAGGTGGTTTTCCCTCAGAACAGTCAGAAGGAGTTGGAGAAAGGGGCTGGGTTTTATGTCAGTGTGCTGCTCAGACATCCAGGCCAATTCCAGATGCTGCAGCCCTCACAGCTGCTCCCTGCAAACTGTTTATAGTCTCTGATATTGAGCATCAATTCCAGTGGGAAGGCTGTGGTTTTATATTTTACAGCAGGATGACCAGGAAATATGTGCTATGTGAACACAGAACTCCCTCTTCTTCCTTGTGTATACTCAATCAATGAAACATGTAAATATTGTAGCTTGTGCACACTGGTCCATAATTCATTAGCAGCACGGACGAGGCACAAGGTGCAGTAAAGCTGCTGTGACTGATGAGCTCTCTGAGAGGTCCTTGCTAACTCTGGACAGAAGAGACTAAATAAATAGCTGCTTCTCCATCTGAAATGTGCATCTTTACTCATTTAGTGCCATCTTTTTACATTCTGGGAACTGAACCAGTGCTTTTTTAAACATCTCAAACATTAAAGAGACGGGTTGTGTGGCTGGAGCCACGTCCTCCAGCCAGGGAGATTAAACTGCTCAGCAGGTTTATAAGTTCCCTGACTTAGTGACCATCTTTCTCCACACGTATGTATATGGATGTTAATCTTGATCTCCAGCTTCTGCCTCAGGGAAAAAAAAAACCAAAACATTAAATTTGGTTTCCTTGGAAATGCTGGGTAGTAATCAGCCGGGTGAGAGGTCTGTGGGTGGTTTTGCTACAGAGGCATGGCCAAGGCTTATCTCACTGCATCTCCCTTTTGGGTCTGCAGCACATGGGGATAATAAAGTTCCTGGTGAATGTTTTGGGGTTCATTTTCACTCCAGCCAAATCCTCAGGGACTCTATTTTATGCCTGGACTCTGCCAGCCACAGCTTAGCCTGGGGATGCAGGCAGGGACAGGGCATAATGAGTGAGAGAGTATTTCATTGTGGCTGCAAAAGGAAGACCAGCAGCAGGGCTAGGGCCTCCTGCCTCTGAACCCTTCTGGATGAAGCAAATATGCTTTGTGTAGATCCTGCCTGCATTTCTCTGAACTTTCAGATCATCCCATATTTAATTAAAAGTTCACCCATGCTGCTGCCTCTGCCTGGCTGCTTACTACACATCCACTTGCAGGTCCCACACCTTAAAAATACATTTAGGTGGAAATTAGGACACTCAGCCCATTGTAGCCATGAGAGAGAGCGTGTCTGCACTCCTACATTTCACTCTGAAATCACTGCTCCATTTGTTTCCAATGCTTAAAAAAATTACATTTATTTTTAAACACTGCTTTTGAATGGAAAGCCCTCGGAGGAGGGAGAGAAGGGAGTGGCAGAGTGGCCCTGAGGGGAAATGAGTAATTGCATAGATAAAAGCTGGAACATGCTGTATTATCCATAAGTCTAATACAACAGAAAGCATTTGTTTTGGATGGGAATTGCCTTCTGCTCCGTGGAAGTTTTGGAGGTGATGTCACTGATGGTGATGAATCACCGTGGTGGGTGAGCAGGGACAAGATCCGGCGGTCAACTGCCCGGACAGAGTTCTTGTCTGGAGCCTCCAGAGCCTCCTGTTTACCCAGCACAGCCCTTGCTGAGGAAAGTAGGAGGTGTGCTTCATGGGCCAGCATCTCCTGATAGACTTAATTCAAATTCTGTGGCCTTTGCAAGCACAGGTGGACCTGGAGGAGAAGATGGGACCTGTGTGGCCCCATCTCCACCTTATTTATTCCTTTCGTGCTGCTCCTCCAAAGTGGTGGGGACATCTTTGTGTCACCTCCCTCTCAAGTCATATATTTCAGCTCAGGTGTCTTCTACTGCTACCTCCAACCATTTCATGTTTTATTGGCTGTAGACCTGGGTAGGCACTGGTACGCTGATTTTTCTCTAATCTTTGTCTCTCTGTGAAAAAAATAAAGAGTGATGGTGGAGGAGAAGGGAGAAAATGGCACTGAAATAGCAAAGTTTGGTGTTTGGCTAAGGACAAAAATAATATCAGCAACTCAAAAGTTTTAGGAAAATGCCTTAGAAGCCTCTGTTTCAGAATCATTGAATCTTTCAAGTTGGAAAAGGCACCTAGAAGAAAGCTGGTGACGGACTTTTTAGGATGTCAGGTAGTGACAGGATCAGGGGAAATGGTTTCAAACTAGAGGAGGGGTAGATTTAGGTTAGATATTAGGAAGAAGTTCTTCGCCATAAGGGTGGTGAAATACTGAAACAGGTTGCCCAGAGAGGTGGTGGAAGCCCCATCCCTGGAAGTTTTTAAGGCCAGGCTGGACAGGGCTCTGAGCAACCTGATCTGGTGGGATGTGTCCCTGCCCATGGGTTGGAACCAGATGATCTCAAAAGTTTCCAACCCTGAAAATTCTATGAAAAGACCCTTGGGATCATCGAGTCCAACGATCATCCCTACCCTACAAAGTTTTTCCCTAAACCATATCCCCCAACACCACATCCAAACAACCCTTAAACACATCCAGGGGTGGTGACTCCACCACCTCCCTGGGCAGCCAGTTCCAGCGTCCGAATACGCCGATTAACAAATATCACTCATTTTTGTATCTTGACCTGTGAGAGTTGTGCACAGCAGGGTTAGGTGGGGCTCCCCACCCCACACATCCCTGTCGTTGCCCCGGGCTGGACTGTCCCTTGTTCCTCTCCCTTGCAGGCTGCAGTGTGACTGCCAGCACAACACCTGCGGTGGGTCCTGCGAGCGCTGCTGCCCGGGTTTCAACCAGTTCCCATGGCAGCCCGCCACCAGTGACAGTGCCAACGAGTGCCAGCGTAAGTTGGGCTTGGGTTTCCCTTCCTTTCCCAGCTGTTTGGCAAAGCACAGGTTGGCCAAATCCCCCCAGCCCCTTGACATTGCAGCGTAGAGAAGCCGCTCACCCAAGTGGTTGGGTTGGTGGAGGGGGTGGTGACCCTGCAGAGAGGACCCTTTGTGGGGTGGGTGATTGCCCTCAGTCGAGGTTCACAGAGGGAGGCCCTCTAAGTCTGGACAGGACTTTTGATTCTGCTTATGTTCCAGTTCCTCCTCCATATCCAAGGGTTCGTGCAGTCAACTCTTGTTGCTCAATTCTGTCTCTGAGATGAATTACGTTTGGATGTGTTTACATCCAAGACATCTTTATTTGTCCAGAGAAACCTTTGGGAAATGCCGACAGTGGAATTTATGCTGCACTGGGAATGCAGAGCAGGCAGTGTGGCCACATCACCCCCTCTCCGGTACACACAGAGTGGCATAGGATAGTTGGGTCTTAGTCCTGGGGGTTTGTAAAGAGCACCCTCACTGTGTGCTGAACTTTACAGCTCACCTCCATCCCAGATGGGATAAAAACAGGCAAGAATGTTGCCCTTTAAACTCAGGGCCCCAAAGTTGGGTAATTTCTTTTTCTCGTCTCTACACGCCTGCACATATTTTACTTCTGATTTTGTGCCTGCTGCATTTTTTGGGTTGGAGACTGGGTTTTGTGAGAGAGTTGCTTCTTCTGTCCTTTTGAGCTGGAAGACTTGTGGCCTATTGGCTGATCATTGAATCCCCCGGATATATTCAAGCATCTTTCCTTATTGAAATGCAACCCATCCAGTGTCAAACCCACAAGGGAGGGATCAGTCTTGAGATCTAGCTGGTGACTGAAGGACCTCGGTGGGCTTGTGGGTGAGCTAATACCTCTCTGTTTCAGCTTGCAATTGCAACAGCCATGCCTATGACTGCTACTATGACCCAGAAGTGGATCGCCACAAAGCCAGCAAAAGCCGTGAGGAGAAGTTTGAAGGGGGAGGTGTTT
This sequence comes from Florisuga fusca, assembly GCA_038090715.1. NCBI lineage: Eukaryota > Metazoa > Chordata > Aves > Apodiformes > Trochilidae > Florisuga > Florisuga fusca. Next base: position 3,110,186 of record JAAWXA010000023.1, read on the forward strand.
GCATTGACTGTCAGGTATGCCTGAAGGGTTCCTGTGGAAAAAGCTGTTAGAGATTCTTGTGTTTGTTTCTGCTGTCACCCTGGAGTTCAGCCTTGCTGGCAGCTCTGCCAAGCCCATTACACACCCTGTTATCTTAATTAGGTCTCTCCCTGGAAATTCAGTCTCTCTGCCATGGATTCAAGGAGTGTGCACCAGTAATAAAAAGAGCACTTGTTTTCTTAGCTGTCCCCTGGGTAATACCATCACCTTTCTGATGCTTTAGGTTTAGGTCTGCTGACGCTCTGTGCATTGGGAGGAACAAGTTGGTGCTGAGCACGTTGGAAAATCCCTGCCTGGTTGGCAGTGTTCAGGTGCTGCCATCTCTCTGGATCTCTCTCTGACATCCAAGATCCTTAGCCTCTCAACTTCCCAGTGAAAGCTGGACAGTAGATTTTCTGCTCACAGGGTGACTGTGAGCTGGTTGATTCATGCAATGGCATGAAACCAAAGTACTGTACTTTTAGTTGTGCTTTTTTGCTGAGGGGAAACAGATTGCTCCTCTCCTAGAACAAAGTGGTCAGGACGTTTTACCAGCTGAAGCAAGTAAAAGGGGCTCAAGGTCAGATATGAACCTGAAACTCAGACTGGGCTTATGGGAACTGGACCCTCAGTTTGGGGGAAATGCTTTGTTTTCAAATCAATATATGCAGATTTATGAGCAGGTTTATGACTTCTGTGTGCTGACATTTCTGAGTTGCTCCCTCTGGACCATGAAGCTGCTAGGAAATCTGGCAGATGAACATGAATTCTGCAAAGGCAAAGGAACTGATGCCCCTCTAACCAACTCTCTTTCAGCACCACACCACTGGCATTAACTGTGAGAGGTGCATCCCAGGATACTACCGCTCCCCCGACCACCCCATCGACTCTCCCTACGTTTGCTATCGTGAGTGGGATTTTTCTCTGCAGGCAATAGATGACAGCTTGGACTTGATGACTCTGGGGAAGGTGGTCTGAAGGATTGGGCTGAGAGATTTTTCTGGTGGAGGGAGTTCAGCAACGTGGGAGTTGTGGCTGTGTTAGGTGGCTCCTGCTGCAGCTGCCCTTGCGCTGTGGGAACATATGTGTGTGTGCAGACAGTATGTTTGTCTGCAGCATTCCTAAAATCAGAAATGGTGGCATGGTGTAAGGATGGAGTGAACTAAAATGGTGTTGTTATCCCTGCTGTTGCCTACAGGGTTATCCACTCTGAGCTGTCATCGTGCCCTTTCAGCTGGCACTTGTGCACCATTGCTCTCCATGCCCTAAGGCAGGGATTTCCAGGCAGCAGTGAGTTACATCCCTCTTTCTGGGGATACAAGCTCATTCTGGTAGCTGTGACACATGGCAGCAGTGTTCTACCACCACCTCTCTGGGGAAAATGGGGTCTCCTGAAGAAGCTGAGCTGCTTTACATGGGACCCTTGCCCAGGACAAGCACAGCTGGATCAGTTCCTCTGAGCCAGGCCCCCACCCCAGAGAGAACAAATTGCACTTTTTGTTTTTGGGGGCAATCACAGCAGAGATTGGGTCTCTGCGTCGTAGGGATGCCCCTGTGGTACTCATGGCTGGCCAAGGCTCTCAGTTAGTGACAACCACTGCTGTCTTGTCCCTCTCTGCAGGCTGTAACTGTGAGTCTGACTTCACCGATGGGACCTGCGAGGACCTCACCGGGCGCTGTTACTGCAAACCCAATTACACTGGGGAGCACTGTGATGCCTGTGCTGAGGGATACCTCAACTTCCCCCACTGCTACCGTAAGTGAGGGCTGCAGGGCCCTGGGGTGGCCAAGTCTGGGACCTCAGAGATGCAGCAGTTGCTGGAAGGACCAGCAGCTCCTCTTGGGGCTGCTCTCCGGGTGCCTTTTCCCTGCACCACTCCCATCCCAGGAGGAGTTCCTCCAGGTGGGAACAAACCCATGTTTGGCTTTGGAAGTGGGACCAGAGCTGAGCTGGACTAAACCTGGATCTCTGGAGTCAGTGGGAGTTTCCCATTTGGCTGGAGTCTCATCTTTCTGTGAAAGATATCTTTCCAGAGCCCAGGTTAAAAATGGTTATAACGGATCCTTAGTGGGATGTTTAGTGGGATGTCTGCACTTTTTTCCATGTTTTCATTCAGCCTGTTCAGCTTTGGGACTGTCAGTCCATTGATCTGCCAACAGGATTTCTTTGAGTGTGTGTGCTGACCTGTGCAATGTCTCTTTCATTACATAGCCATTCCAGCCTTTGCTCACAATGATACTGGAGAACAAGTGCTCCCTGCAGGACAGATAATAAGTAAGTAGTACAATTTCCCTTGCTCCTTTGGACATCACCAGGCTGGTTTTGCTGTTACATCACCCCACCCAATGAAAGATCAGTTAGTTCTTCAGCTTACTGGGCACATACATCATAGGAGACAGCCCTGACAGAGAGGTTTGGAGAGAAGAGGGAAGCTGAGGGGTAGAGGAAAGGAAGTTTTGTGATCCCTTTTTTATCAACAGGGAAAATCTAGCCCAGAGTGTCTGTGTGCTTTTTTCCTGGGATCCAGACCTCGTGGGTATGTCCCTTCTGTCGTCTCTACCTTCTGTCCTCTCTATAAGGAACCCCCTCAAGACCACAGAAGGTCTGTGACCGAGCTGGAACCTGAACTGGGTCCTCTCCAATCTCAGCCTCTGGGTTCAGATACAAACCTGTCCTGCCACACCTCTTGCTCTGTGTTTTCCACGTGGTGGGCAGCCCAGTGAGTCCCAGCTGATGGTCCCTCTGCAGGGAGCTGTTAGTGCCTGGCAGTGTGCATGGGCAGCCCCTGGCTCTGGGTGGATTTTTCTGTTGTTTTGAAAGCTCACCCATGCCCTCATCCCTGCTCCCCTCCACCTCCCTCTCCTCCTCTTCTCAATTCATCTCCTCCCTTGTGCTTCTTTTTAATCTCTTTTCCCACCAAATCCTCCCCTGTCTCATGCTCCACAGTGTGCTCCAGATAACCTGTTCCTTCCTTCTGATATTTTAAACTCTGTATCTTCCAGACAGGTTTTTTCTTTCCTGAACAGGAGTTTCTTGCTTCCCTTCTCATTTCCTTGCCTCCTCCTCCTCCCCCCTCTGCTTCTTGGATGAATTTTACCCTTCCCCCTCCCAGCCTAGCATTCCCTACCACTGCTGGTGGTGAAGGCAGGGCTGGCCAAGGGTCACCCTGGGGAGGTTTTAGATGCAGCTGAGCATGGAGTGACCAGAGAGAAACCTCAACCCCCACCCTGGTTAACCGAAAGCTTTGGATATTCCAAAACCCGCGGTTATTCACACAGCTTTTGGGCAGCACTGCACAAAATCAGCCTTGTCTGGGCTTGTGCAAGCAGCATTTGTCTGCCCTGTGCAGCATTTGTCTGCCCTGTGCATTGCCCTGCTGCCCCTCCAGCACCTTGCACATCTGGGTGATGCTGATGACTCCCAACTACTGCATCCCCACGAGGCAGGCGTGCTGGGTTTGGGTAAAACCCGGTAGGAAAGCTCTTAGAGACAAAGGCTTGAGCTGTTGCCTCTCCTGGTGTCTCCTCTGTCCTAATGGGACCTCTGCCTGGCTGCAGAGATGAACTGACAGCCACGTGTGGTGTTGCTTTTTGTCTGCCCCCCCTCTCCAGACTGCGACTGCTACGCCGGAGGGACCGAAGGCAACGCCTGCCGCAAGGACCCTCGGGTGGGGATGTGTGTGTGCAAACCCAACTTCCAGGGAACACACTGTGACCAGTGTGCTCCAGGCCACTACGGACCCAGCTGCCAACGTGAGTGACTCTGGGTTAGCAGTCCCAAGCTCAGTGCTCACTTCCCTGCTGGGGAGGAGGGTGCCTCCCCTGCCCTCTGCACGCGATGGGGAATTCTCTGGCCCCACTTCCAAGTGAGGAATTCCCATGGATTTTGCTGGTATTTTCCAACCAGCCCTCACCCTCCAGCACCCTCCCAGCCTAGGGAGGGCTTTTGAGAAATTCCCTATGGATGTGAGCTATGGGCGAGGCATGCTTGCTGTCAGCTGTGTCCCTGTGATTTCTTCAGTGACTACCTTTCTGCCCCAGAGGATCAGGCACTCTGGTTCCTTTCCTAGGAAGGGAAAAGTCTAAGATGCTGTTTATTTACTACTGCCCTTGTTGCTTTCCAGCCTGCCAGTGCTCTGGCCCTGGTCAGTACGATGGCAGCTGTGACAGTGAGACAGGACAGTGTCTGTGCCGAACAGGATTTGAAGGACACATGTGTGACCAGTGTGCTCCTGGATACTTCAGCTACCCTCTGTGCCAGCGTGGGTATCCCATGGGCTTGGGTGGGCATGCACAAAACCAGAGTCACACAGAATCACAGAATCCTTTGGGCTGGAAAGGACCTCTGAGATTATCAAGTCCAACCCTTAATCCACTGCCCCTGCGGTTCCCAGACCGTGGCACTGAGTGCCACATTCAGTCTCTTTTTAAAAACCTCCAGGGATGGAAAAATCCACCACCTCCCTGGGGAGCCCATTCCAGTGCCTGATCACCCTCTTTGTAAAGAATTTTTCCTAATATCCAACCTAAACCTCCCCTGGCAGAGCTGAAGCCCATGTCCTCTTGTCTATTGGGAGAAGAGCCCAACCCCCCCTGGCTGGGGAGTGGGCTGAACTCCTTTCAGGGAGTTGTAGAGAGTGATGAGGTCTCCCCTGAGCCTCCTCTTCTCCAGACTGAACACCCCCAGCTCCCTCAGCCCTCCCTCACAGGACTTGTGCTGGAGTCTTCAGGCAGGGTCTTGAAGGAGAACTGGGAAGTGGTTTTGTGGGCGTTCTGGAGTATATGTGCAAGGGGCAGAGATCAACAGTGTGAACACTTAGAGCAGCACCTAAATGCCCATCTGAGAACCTCAGGGGAAAAAAAAAAAATAATTCGTATTGCCATGAGCTTTGCCCCATGCTCCCAGCACAGGGCAAAGAGTTTCTGTCTGTTGCAGTGTGTGGGTGCAGCGCGGTCGGGACGCAGCCGGGGGGCTGTGACTCTGCTGGGAGGTGTTTCTGCAGACCCGAGTTTGCTGGGCCACGGTGTGAGCAGTGCAGTCCTGGGCACCACTCCTACCCCCACTGCTACGGTAAGAACGTTAAACTTCAGTTCCTCCTGGCCTGTCACCTTCTGAAGAATGTGCCTGTTTTGGCAAGACGGGTGTTCCTCAAAACCCATGTGGTTTGCACTGTGAATTTGGCAGGCTTGTTCTGGAGGTCATGGATCATGCCAAAGCCCAGAAGACAAAGCACTTTTTATCAGTCCCACTTCCTCATCACAACCCTGCTGTGACCTGGTGTCTCAGCTTATGCCTTTTTTAATCTTTTTAGTGCATTAACCTACTAAACTGCTGAGGAATGTTGAATGGGCTGTAAAAACCCTCAGTGCCATTTTCCCGGTGTGTCCATGACTCCAGCTGAAAATATTCTCTGTCCCTCCGAGGAACTGAGAAATTAATTTCTGATGGAAATGGCTAATTCCTGTGGGGCTGGATGAGAGTTCAGCCCAGCAGTGGTTGGCCACAGATCACATGTTTCATCAGACTATTGAGAGTTCTGCTCTTCCAGCTTGCTCCTGCGATTCCTGGGGCGCCGTGGACAACGACTGCAGCCCAGCTGGGCAGTGCCAATGCCACCCAAATTTTGCAGGACACACCTGCAACCAGTGTGCCCTGGGCTTCTACGGGTACCCCAGCTGCACACGTGAGTAACCACTGCTGGGTCTTAGGGGAGGGCAGGGGGTAGCTGCTGCTGCTGCCTTTGTAATGGTTTTTCTTTTCCATAATCCATCTCTGAGGGCTGTATATGAATATAGTTGGCTCTTGCAGCAGGAGTCAGTTTTCTTGTGTGCAGTTCACCTGGCTAGGGCATCTGTAGTGAGGCAACATCTTGGAGAAATGCTTCCCCAGAGCCAGTGGTTTGTCTCCCCCAGTTCATTCACTAACAACGGGAGCTTGGGTCTGCCCACTTGGATTGGAAATAAGGCCCAGTCTGGATATATGGCTTCTAATCCAGGAACCTATTGAGAAGCAGACCTACAGAATCTGACCTGGGGAGCAGCAGTGCTTTGGACTCTGTCTCCAAAAGCTCTGTGTGCAAATGCACATGAAACATGTGCCAGATCATATCTACCTGTGCTCAGGCTTTAGTGCCTGCAGCCAGAGAGAGTGGAGTGACATTTTCCCAATGTTGCAGCTGATAACCTGGTGCCATGAGGTGCTCAGATGTGGTTCACGTGACACATCCAGGCTCTTCAGAGCTTCCTCTACCTTGGAGGAGCAACTGTGCTGAAGCCAGCAGGAGTATGGTCGAATGAGGATCAGGATTTGGGGTTTCATGCCAGCCCCAAATTCAGGGTATCTGCTGGCATGGTGAGAGCTTTGCATCCATTTGCCTGGGCACTGCATCTCTCCTGGGGCAGAGCTGCTGGTGCCAGGGCTGAGCAATGCCTGCAGCAGGTGCCTGTGGCCCCAGATACCCTGAAGAGCCTTCCCCAGCTCTGGGCAGAGTGTCCCCATCTCCCTCTGTGTCAGCAGTCTGACTGGAAGCCAGATGTACTCTTTATGTCTCCCAGCAAGAATTTACTGCTCATTAAAAAATAATCTGTGATACAATTTCCGTGAAGCAACAAAAGAGCATCATCACCCTCCTGCACTGTACTAAATGTGGATGCCTGAGCCCTGGCCAGCTGGCAGAGAGCTGCTCACAGATGCTGATGCCGGCATTCTGCCTTTGAAGAGGCTGCAGGCATGGATGAAATGGTCTCACAGGAGTTTTTTTTTTTTTTTTTTTTTTTTTTTTTTAACTTTGTCTCATAGAGCAGTGTCCTGATTGCAAAGCTCTAGAGGACTCAGAGCAAGGAAATAAGAGGAGAACTTTCTATTTATTTATTTATTATTATTATTTTACCTGTTATTTTATTTTCCTGTTAGCCAGTCTGGGGACACCAGCCTAAAACACACGTTTTGGCAGGAGTTTTAGGCAAGGCTGGGCAAGGAGGTTGTGGGCAGCTTGCTGACCTTTCCTGCAACAGAGCAGCAGGATCTCCTCCCTCCAGGAGGGAGCTCATGCAGGAAGCCCCAGAGCCATTGCCCAACCCTCAGCTACCAGCAGTGCCCTGGGTTTGGTGGCCAAACTCTGCTCTTGGTTGGCTGGGTGCAAATGGGCTTTTGTAGGCTCTGGGGATGAGATCACACATTCCCCTTTTGCTTAACCAAACCTTCTCCCCCTTTCCCAAAATATGCATAAATGTGATCAGGGGTGGTAAGCGGAACAGCTTCTCTTGGTTTTCTTACAAGGTGATGTGAAAGCAAAAGAATAAGCATTCATATTATTTATAACCCATCTTTATGGGGTTTTATATATATGTGTGTGTGTGTATATATATATGTATTTATATATATATATAAAACCAGTTGTGGTTCTTTGATGGTGGTGAATGTCAGGCAAACAGAAGAGATGGCTGGTGGGAAGCCTTGAATGCAGGAGTCTCTGTGTCCTACAGCTCCAGCAGTTGCTGTTCCCTCTTTTCCAGCTTGCCAGTGCTCCCGGGAGGGCTCTCTGCACAGCACCTGTGACCAGGACACGGGGCAGTGCAGCTGCCGGCCCAAAGTGACGGGACTGCGCTGTGACAGCTGCCTGCAGGGAGCCTATGGCTTCCCACACTGTGAAGGTAACTCCTTCCTCCTCCTCCCAGATGTCTTGGAAAATAGCTGGTGTGGTGCTGGTAAATCACAGAAACATGGAATAGTTTGGGTTGGATTGTGCTTAATCCCCCAAGGGATGAAGGGGTGAAAGAGCCCCTCTTAGGAACAACTGGAGTGTGAGCTCTCTCATCATAAATCCTTTCTTGTGCCTCTGTTCCAGAGGGCTCCTGTAACCCAGCAGGGCTGGAGATTGCAGATCCCTCACTGGCCCCGGTAAGTGTTAAATGAACCCACCAATCCCTTCAGCTCATTCTTCTGTGATCCCTTTTTTACTCACTTTAGTCCAAGCCCTCCCTAAGCTCGCATCAGAGTAGCAGACCCCCTGTTCCAGCCACCTCTCACCTCCTTTTTTCCTCGCCTTGCTTTCCCCAGGGCTCCTGCTCGTGTCGGGCATACGTTGAAGGCCCAGCTTGTGACAGATGCAAACCCTTATACTGGAACCTGACTCCAGAGAACCCCTATGGCTGCACAAGTAAGGGAATGGCATTTCTACAGCCCCAAGTCCCCTCCATCTTCTAATGGTGCAAAACCCAAACTCAGGCCAGTGGGGACCATCATTGCTTGATGGAAGCAATACCCTTTCTTCTTTCCTTCCTTCCTTCTTCACCCTGGAGTGACATGGCAAAGCTGGGGAGGTCTGGGTAGCCCTCACTTGGAGAGGGGAAAGGCTGGAGCCTGGACCTTTTTTTTTTGAGATGAAACACAGAGCTCATGCAATGAGTTGTGTCATTCTTAGCCCTCCCTGCAGACTTTACACACTTAATTTTTCATGGCCAAACGTGCAGAAAAAGCACATTTTTGGTAGTTGTGTCCTTAACGGAGCAACTGTCCAAAATTAAGACAGCCCCTGTGCAGTGCTACCTTTTACTTGACCACTTCTCAGCTCCTCATCCCAGCTGGTGTCCTCTGGTGTGCTGGGTACTGTTCCCCCGTCAGGTGCCTTCTCAGGGCCTGATTGATTTCTCTGGTTTTCTTGTTCATCTCCCTCTCTCCAGGCTGCAAGTGTGAGACCAAGGGCACCACCAGTGGAATTGCAGAATGCCGACAGGTGGGTTTGCTCCTCTTTGCCTCCAGGAACTTCAGAGCGTGTGCTCAGGGAGTGTTTTCAGCTCCACCTCTCACAGCAGCTGCTGGAGAGCCCTGTCCTGAGGCTGAGCTCTCAAAGGTTGCGCCACAGTCTGTGTTTGCATGAGAACATAGGATTAAGACCTGTCATAAATTAGGCACCTAAACATTTCTGGGTCTGGCCCAGAATTCCTGGATTTTTGTTTGCCTGCGTTGTTAATTTATTTAACTTATCTTGCCCACCCACGCGCAGGAAGCAGTGTAGAGCATGAAACTCAAAATGCTTCTCCAGTGTCTCAGATCAGGACCCAAATAACTGAGAAACAGTTTAGCTGTGATGAGCAATGAAAGCAAACGAGCTTCCCTGCCTGCTCCTCTCCTAGGGCGACGGGCAGTGTTTCTGCAAACCCAACATCTGTGGCCAGCTCTGCTCAACATGCAAAGATGGCTACTTCAACATGGAGAATGCAAATTACTTCGGCTGCCAAGGTGAGAACACATCATGATGTGTTGGGGGAAGGAGGTGGGCCACAAAAGCTGACCCTGGAGCAAGTGGAAAAGGGGCAGGAGATGTCCCACCTCTTACTTTTGATTCTGCCATAGCCCAGAGTGTGGACTGGGTCTTGCTGTGGATCTGGAGACCCAAGTTCATGCTTTTTCCACCATTGGGCACGATTCCATCAGGCTGGGGAATCAAAGGGCAGGAAAGGAGCCCTCTTCATCACCAAAACTGTTGTGTTTTAACCACTGGCCATGTCCTTGCAGCTCTTTGCCTTCCTCTTGTTGGGAGCAAGCGGGCATGGACATGTGGAGTTGGCTGCTCTCCATCATGCCCATGGGAAGCAGGAAAAGATGAGATCCGGCCACTCCCAGCCAGCTCCTGAGGTCCGGGCAGGGCTGGGAAGATGGATCAAGGCTGCTGCTGGCAGCAGGGCTGGGGCACCCAGCCATGAGGGTTTGCAGACCTTGTTCCTCCTGCAGCCGTCACCGTCTGGAAATAGCTCAGCGCTGAGGTGGAAGAGGAGCTGATCCAAACGGGGACGGGGCCAATATGAAAACGGATACAATGGGACAAAAATAACCTTCCCCAGCCTTCCTCACCCGCCTGGGGCGTGCCTTTGATTAGTGACCAGGAGCCTCTTGAGCCTGGGGGGAATGTAAACAAGTGGTTCCTGCCCACAGGCTGCCGGTGCGACGTCGGTGGAGCCCTGGGACCGTCCTGCGAGGAGCGGAGCGGAGGCTGTCGCTGCCGGCAGAGCACACGTGGCCCCACCTGCACCCAGTAAGATGCTGGTTGGGACCTGCACCTTGGGGTGCTGCACCTTCTGTTTGCTCCCTTGGGAATGGTGTCCTCAGCCACCAGGAGGATGGGGACTTCATCGTCTCTGGGCTGCTGTCCCATCCGCCTCGTGTGCCCGGTGGAGGTGTTCTCTCACCTCTCCCTCCGGGTAGCCACACAGGTAATGGTGCTCCCTCTTTTCTCCAGACCTGCTCGGGACCATTATTTCCCTGACCTTCACCACTTGAAATTTGAGCTGGAGGAAGGCACCACACCTGGCGGGCGGGCTGTGAGGTTCGGCTACAACCCCTTGGAGTTTGAGGGCTTCAGCTGGCGAGGATACGCACAGATGTCCTCCATCCAGGTACACCTGGGGTCTCCATCCCAGCCTAGCTCCCCCCGGGGGAGGATGTGGCCAGTGGAAGACTGACATGCTCTTGGCACACATTTCACCCCCAAAGTCACCTGGTGGACAAGATAAAGAGCACAGTGTATATATAGCCTGTTTGCACAGATATTTCCTGTAGAGCTGGGGATGGCATAGACTGATGAGGGGAAAGATCCTAAACTGGGAATCCCCTGACATCCTAATCTGGTTAGATAAAGGTGGTAGCTTGGTGGTTCCTTACAGGGATGTCTATAAACACTGTCTCTGGGTTTCCTTGAGGCTCTTTCATCTGACTCTCCTGTTTCCTGCAACTCTCTGCATAACCTTCCCTCCCTTTTCCAAAAATAGTCTCCTTCTTAGCTGCCATGTTCAGCTTGGACCTCTTGTTACAGTTCTGCCTCTGCTCTTGCCATTAGATGGTTTGCTGTAAGGATGGATTACACTAACCTGGAGTTGCCTAAGCCCTAGAAGTGGAGCTATTTCATCTGTTGACAGTTTTTTTTCCTTGGTGGATTCTCCTCTGCATGACCCCTGTGGAAGTGTTGCCTGTGCGTGTGTGTTTGGTGATGGGGTGCAGGGCAGCAGTTCTCTGGCTGTCCTGTGTAAGGTGTTCCTTATTTTGGTGTGTGTACTTTCAGTTCTCTTCACTTTTTCATGCTTAGGTAAAATAACAGAGGGGTCAAATGTGTTACCCCTTTCCCATTGAATTTGTAGTTAAGAGCTAAGCACTCCTGTAAACTCCCAGCCTTAAAGCTTAAGGATGGAGCTCATGCTCAAGCTCTTGGCTTTTGTTTTGCATCCAGTGTTGGCATTTGAGAAAGGAATATGCTTTGACAGAAGGGCTAGGATGTGGCTTTCTGCTGGCAGGTCTCACCTGTAGTCTCTGCTCTGCAGGATCCTTCCAGTTTGCTCTCTAGAGGGAAAATTTGTGTAACTGGAGCTTTGAGGAGCACAGAGCCCTCACTGGGAGTCTCCCTGGGCAGACCTAAGCTTTGCCCTGTGGCCAGGAAGGTATTTAAGTAGGTGCTTAGATCTCTTTGAAATGAATCCTACTTAAGCATCTGTTTAACTGGAGTCTTCCTGAACCTGGTCCAGGAAAGCTGAGTGCTGATGCACCCATCAGTGGCACATTCCCATAGCACCTGTAGACCTTAATTTTGCAGGTCCCTCAAAATGAGTCCCCAGCTCCCTTTGCAGCCTTCTCTGCAAGCACAAGGTCAGACCCTTCATGGTTTGGTACCTGCTGGTTGGTCACAGCACACTGTAAGCCCAAAAGCAACAACTTCCAACCTCTCCTTTGGCACGGCTGAACCACCCTGCTGTGCCAGAGCATCCTTCAGAGCTTTTCCCCCACTTGCCACAGGCAGGTTAGGTCTCTCTTTGGCTAGGTGGCCCCCAAAGGGCCAGTGTGGCGAGGTGACCGTGCAGTGGGGCCGCTGTGCTTGTCTCCTCCTTGCTCTGTGGCATGTTGCTTTGGGAGCAGTGAGCCGAGGCTGTGCTTGGGCTTGTAGGTGTCGGGGGTGGAGGTAATTGAAGGTGTGCTCTGCTTCTCTCCCCTTTCTCTCTCCCACCAGCCCAAGGTAGTGGTGACTCTCAATGTGACCTCCCCAGACCTCTTCCGCCTCGTCTTCCGCTACGTCAGCCGGGGGCCCGCCAGTGTGGAAGGGAGGGTCTCGGTCGTTGAGGAAGGAAAGTTTAATGTTTGTGGCAACTGTAAGTGCATTTTTCACTTCTAGACTAACTCAGAGCATCCCACGCTGCAACATTGCTCCTCTGCCCCTTCTCCTGCCCCAGGTGTGCCCAACCCAGGTGTGCCCATTCCAGGTGTGCCCATTCCAGGTGTGCCCATCCCAGGTGGCCAGCCAGAGCTGTGCCACGGGATGGGAAGGGAGGGGGAAGAGAGGCAGGCAGGCAGGCAGGCAGGCAGGTGGGGATGGCTCTCCCGTAGAGTGGGTGAGCAGCCAGGAGCTGCCCCCCCCCAGTGACGTGTGCCCCGTGTGCTCTTTTGCTTTTTGCAGAATAAAATCAGAGTCACTGTAGACGTGAAGGAAGCAGAGCTCTATCTGTTCCATGTCATCCTGAGGTATATTAATTCAGGAGGGGCCACTGTGTATGGCAAAATTACAGCTTATCAGCCACGAAGGAGAGGTAAGGATCCCAGACTGCTCTGCTCCCCTGCACCATCGCCACCTCCTCCCCATCCCAGGCAACCTTCTGCATCATCCTTTCCAGAAGACACTTCCATGTGGCTTTACTCATTAGTCCTGCCCTTCCAATTGAAAGGCTGATTTGAGTTTGCAGCCCCCTTTTTTTAACAAAGCAGCAGCAAGGTGGCCTCCAGCCCCGGGGCCATTCACTGAGGACTGTTATCAGCCAGGCTGGTGTCAGATAAGGCTGTTGTGCATTTCAGTGCAGCCCTTCCATCACGGGAAGAGATCATCCCAATGCCCCAAGCGGAACTGAGCTGAGTTTCCACAAAACCAGAACGAGACAAGTACTAAGAACTGGATCCAAACTTTATCAGCTGGAAGTGGTTTTATTTGACAGGTACCCTCGGGAGACAATCCTGCCTTTGCCTTGTGCTACTCCCAAGCCAGGCTGCTGGCTTCACACATGGTGCAGGGTTAGGAAGTGGCATGGAATGACACGTTACGTGGGCATTGCACTCTGGTGCGATGTCGTCTCATCAAGCCATGAGCTGCTGAAGAAGAGCCACCAAAAGATGGTTTAACAAGCCTAGAGACTTGGACAGCAAATATTCCTGGAATGAATACGAGCAAGGCTGCATGGGGACAGATCTGAGGCCATGCAAGTGCCCTAGTGTGTAGCTGGCTGATTGATTTTACCTCTTCTGATCATACAGCCACATCGTCCTACTGAAGCTCTTCAAGACCATGTGCACAGCACAAGGCTACCTAATTTATCAGTATTTTATTGACACCAGCTACCTAATTTATCAGTTCCTGAAGTTCCATCCTCTCTCCTGAATTGACTTAGGATGGTGTTCTATCTTTGATGTGATAAGCAAGGTTTGAAGTGCCAAGATACTATTTTCCTTTTTTTTTTTTTTGAGGGGAGAAAGAGCTGATTATTATTTTTATGGCTAGTCATTATGCAGCAGGAAGACAAGGGAAGCGTGAGCCACCCTCATGCTTGAGGATCCCACCAAAGGTCAGGAAGTATTTCATCTTCCTTTCAGCAGCAGAGCTCATTTGCCTTATAATGTGCTTACCTCCTTGCTCAGAAGTTTTTCTAGTGCTGAAGGCAAGCTGCCTGCAGTGGGATCCAGGAGGGCAGCTTCCTTGATAGGCCAAATCATCTCCAGAAATGCTGAGCCACCTGCTGCCCACGGGGAATGGGCTTCACATGGTAAAGGACAAGCAGCCTGGAAAGAAGATTAATTGGAAGATGTGGCTTGCAAAAAGGGAAGCCCTTTCCAAAAGTGTCATCTGCAGATTGGTTTCTCCCACTCCCCTTCCAGAAGCCATCTCAGTTTGAATTGTTTTATCACCTCAAAAGGATGAGAAACCTCAGCTTGTCAAGAAATCTCCTCCACTGCCTGTTCAGGGAAATCTCTTCATTCCTTGCATCCTCCCCTCTGCTTCCCAGCTGAGAAAGCGAGGGCTCAGCCTCAGCTGGTGCCAGGCATGTTGCAGGCTCACACACCTGGGAAGGGGCTGACCCATCCCAGCAGTAGCACAAGCCCTTGCTTCAGCTTCTGGCCCTCTGCATTGTGCCTTGATGCCCATGAACTGCACAGGACAGTCAGCCTGCCACGTTCCCCACTTCCTTCTTCATCTCCTCTGCTCGCCATGCAGCCCCACTCGGTGAACCCCTCTCACCTGTGCCCTTCAGAACACTCCTGAGACTGCCAGGGGGACAGTCCGCTTCTAGGTGCTGTGTCATTGCTGCAGCCAGGGTTAATGAATTCAAAGGTTATGGGACTGTTAACTGAGCCAAGGAGGTGTTCAACAGCAGCATGATCAGACCTTAAAACTGTTCTGTTCTTGTTGGTTAAAATATCTAAATCTCAGCTGCAGAGTTTGTGGCTGGAACGGCAAAGAGGAGCGCAGCTTGGGGGTCAGAGAGTTTGCCAAAGCACAGATATCTTGCTTCTGGAGCTGGAGTCAGAATATCCCTAAGGAAGGACTTAACTGAGCAGTTCTTTTTGTCTGTCTCCGAATAAATTCTTCACAGATGAGTTTCTTCCTTCTCTAGCTGGCAAAATGCTCCTTGGCGTGCAGTACGCGGTGCTTTGCGGTCCAGGGATGCAGAGCACACTGTGACAGCTGTGGATTAGCATTAAGGATTTAAGTGATTTATTATTTTTTTCTCCCTTTAAGCTACTGAGCAGATTCAGAGTGGATGTGCCTGCTACAGGACAGTGTTGGCTTTGTGGTGCATCTGCTACCACACTTTTGAGAGAGCAGAACCCTGGGACTCCCTGCTGCACTACAGAGCTGTTTCCCTGGGCATAGCCTTCTATTTGCAGCCCCAGATTTTCCATCCCACTCCCTTCACAGCCTCTCATCCCTTCCATTCCAGGTACAGAGCAGACCAAGCAGATTGTCTTTGCTCCCAGCACAGAGCCAGCCTTTGTCACCGTCCCCCAGAACAGCTTTGGGGAGCCCTTCGTACTCAACCCCAACACCTGGTCTCTGGTTGTTGAAGCAGAGGGTGTGCTGCTGGTAAGGACCCTCCACCCATGCTCCATCCACCACTGGGGGCTTCAGTAGCTCCCCAGGGGCAAGTGTCCCAAACATAACCAACTCTCCCATCTCTCCCCCTTAGGACTATCTGGTTTTGTTACCCAGCTCGTACTATGAAGCTCCAATACTTCAGCTAAAGGTCACAGAGCCATGTACCTACCAGCCAGCTCCAGAACAAGCCACCCAGAAGTAAGAATCTTCACATCTTTGTGCTGTGGGGCACCTACTCAGCTCCTTTGGGCCCAGGTTTAAGAAACATATATAGTCCACACTTTGTGAGGATCTGGTTGCCATAAAACTGCTGAGTGGAATACTTTGGTTGATAAAGCCCACAGAACCTGCACTGTCCCAGAAAGTCAATGCATAGTTCTCTTCATCCATGGCAGAGGCAGACTATGTGTTCCATGGACCCTGCCTGGAGAGCCAACTTACCCAGTAAGACCACAGCCTTCTCTGCTAGGCTGGGTTCCCAGTGCCAGGTTGTATGTCAGTCAACAGCCTTGGAAAATGACTGCAATGAGTTAGGTCTTGCTGGACTATTTAAAATGACAGAGCAGAGCCTGGGACTGCTTAGAACATCTCAGTTCATCTGCTTGCTCTGCCCAGGACCTCTCTGCCCATTTTGGCAGGAAGGCTGGTTGAGCACTGTTCACCAGCTGTTCCCTCCACTATAGGAGGATAAAGCACACTGCAAGGGGAGAAGCTTTTAGTTGTCACTCCTGTCACTGGTCCTCTGATACTCCCATCACTAACCAGAGATGTTCCTTTGGGCAGCAGAGCCTTCACATTGGACCTTCTGCAAATCTTGCTGGGATGAGGCTGCCTGAGTGCTCTTAACAATCATGACCTAAGAGCCAGACCTTGCAATTTTTTTTTCTTTATGCCTTTAGCTGCCTCTTGTATAAGTACCTGTCAGTGGATGGCTTCCCTGCTGTATCAGGGGTGGATGCAGTGTGCAGGCTGGACAATCGCCTGCCCAGAGTGTGTCCCGTGGAGCAGCTCACCCCCTCCCATCCCCGGATGGCCAGCTGCAGTGGCAGTGATGTGAGTGACACTTCTGTTTCATCCCTCCCGTGGGCACTGCAGCACTCAGCCCCCTGTTCCCACCATCTGGTGCTTTACACACACCTGGGAAAAGTTACCAGAAGGGTTTTTCCCCCACCAACCCCTTTCTTGCCCCCTCCATCTTGCAGCTGTGTGTTTGCATGCCCTGCCCTTGTGTTCAAGGCACCCAAAAGGGCTTGCAAGGACATGTGGTGTATGGGGAGAGTTGGTTTCTTGTCCCTGAGGCTGGTTTGTAGCACTTGCATCCTGCACAGGCTCACTATGGGGAGTGGGATAGGAGATCCCTGCTCAGTCATCTCTCTGTCCTCCAGGTGGAAGTCCAGCTCTCCCTGCCTGTTCTCCATCCCGGGAAGTACGTGCTGGTGGTGGAGTATGCCAACAGCAATGCTTTGCAGACAGTGGGCATTGCTGTGAGCTCACCACACTTAACCATGCAGCAGGGCACATTCATCTTCTACCCGTGTGTCTACAGGTATGGTCAGCTCTGAGATGGAGGAAGGGTTCAATCCTCCTCCAGGATGGCAAGGACAGGTCCCCTCAGCTGAGCTTCTCTGCTTTATCAGCTGAACAGAGCAGTGCCTCAGTGTGTATATCTGTGCCTGAGGGTGTATATCATCTCAGATGTGTATATCTGAGCCCATTATGGATGGACATAGATTTTAGTGATTGCCCATCCTTGGGAAATAGATGGCATCCCTGGCACACTACCTGTGCCAACCTAGTCCTCTAATGCCTCTGCCAGGAGACAATCTGTGGCTCCAGTTTACAGCTGGGCCCCAGTAGGGGAATGGCCTATGGGCAGCTTTGTTGGAGCTGTTGGTGCAGGTCAAACCCCATCCCTTTCTGTAAAAGTGTCTGACTTCAGACTGCAACCTTTGTCATAGGAGATAAATGTCTGGGGTGTCCTTGGGAAACTTCACTCTCATGATTTGCCAGGAAAGGCATCAAAAGATTTACAGGGGCTTTGTGTAAATACTTTCAGGACAGATAGTTGGCAAGACAAGAAATGGGTCACGACCCTACTCAAGGCTGGCTTCAAAATTTGTGTTTCTCTTACAGTTTCCTTTGTCGAGGGATTGCTATAGATTCCCAGAGCCGTATGGCAACTTTTGAACTTACCTCAGAGGCCACCATTCAGTTCACCTCTGATCTGGCTGACTTTTTCCTGGTAAGGCTCTGGGTGTGGGCAGCTCTGTTGGCAGGTTGCATATGGAGGAGAGGCAGGAGTGGTAGGTAGCCTGTACTGAAGGGTTTTCCAGTCCTGTTTGCACTGAATACCAGATCTTAGTCTGTGTCATGAGCAATCCAAGGTGAAGGATGTGGTCAGAGGTGTGTTTTGAAGTAGGTCACGGGACTGAGACTTGGGAGAAGATGGGGAGAAGCTGCTGCTCTTTGCAGAGGTAGCTCTGCAGCAGGGTAGCAGTGCCTCTCCTACTTTACTTTGAAGGCATTCACAGTTGTTTAGCCAAGGGTAGAAGAAGATCCCGTAAATATCTGGAGCTCCTAAATGCCTTAGGAGCTTGTGCTAAGGAAGAAGGGGCAGTAAACAGAGGTGTGACCCACCCACCACGCATTAGTTGAGGTGTCTGATGAGGAGGTGCTTAGTGTGGTCAGCCTGCTTGCTGGTGGGCACAAGACCTGCTGTAGGACCCCAGTGCAGAGGCTGTCGTGTAACCAGGTGTCTCTCTCTGTCACCTGTGCTAGCACAAAGTGTACCTCATACCTGCTGCACAGTTCACCATGGAGTTCATCGAGCCGAAGGTGCATTGCATCAGCGTCCATGGCACATTCTCATCCAACAGGTAAGAGCCTTGGGTCCTCCAAGGTAAATTTTAGCATGAATATGGCTGTTTTGAAAAGCAATTGCCTTCCCCACTTCCCTCAGGTTTGGAGCTGTTTCAGTTCTTGACCCAGGAGAAAGGGATCTGTGGCTGAGGCAAAGCACTTTGCCCATGTCCACCGAGCAGGCAGCAATGGGCTAAGAATGGGAAATCCTTTACCTGAAGACCACACTCCTGTGACAGTCACTCAGGTGTCATCCTGGTTAGGCTTTCCTGTGCTTGCTCACGTACAGAAAGAGACACTCACTGTGTCAGAGTTCTTGGTGCTGCTTTGGATCAGTATTTGCACAGGAATTCAAGGTTCCTGTTCCTTCCTGCTGAGCCCGTGTCCCGGAGCCCCAGGGGTCGTGGTGGGAAGCTCTCCCTTGACAGACATGCTTCATAATCTGCCAGATGTCATTTAGGGCCTGTTCCTGCTGCCAGGATCCCATAGCCTCTCTCTTTTCTTGTCAGAGGTCCTTACATCCCATTTTCTCCTTGTTTTGCAGCAGTTCCTGCGTTCCCTCAAGGTTCCTGAAGCTTTCTCAGTCCATCATTTTGGAGGGGGGCCAGGCTCTGCCCATTGCCCCTGATGTCCCCCTGGCTCAGGCTGTTCATGTGGCTCTCTCTGGGGTCCCCGTGGAGCCTGCACCTCGGCCTCCCACAGCAGTGGACCCTGCAGCAGAGCTGATCCTCCTGCACCTGCAGCAGGTAGTGGCTTGGGGCTGGGTTGGACTGGTTTGGTGGTGCTGTGACACTGGAG
Source organism: Florisuga fusca (assembly GCA_038090715.1). Taxonomy (NCBI): domain Eukaryota; kingdom Metazoa; phylum Chordata; class Aves; order Apodiformes; family Trochilidae; genus Florisuga; species Florisuga fusca. Next base: position 3,128,980 of record JAAWXA010000023.1, read on the forward strand.
ACCTGGGGCAGGGAGAAGTTCTTCTTCTTTGTTGAGTGTCTTGAGCAATTTAGCAGCTAGCACTTTCAAAATACAGTTTGGACTTGAAACTTGTCCCTGTAATTCTCATGGACTCACCTGTTTTAGCTCCATCCCACCCTTGCTGCTTGGCTCTCTGGGCTCCCAGGAAAAGTTTTGCAGGTGGCAGTGATAGAGGGGGAGTGTGGAGACGTGAGGGATTGGCTCACCAAAAATCTCAAGATTTGGCAGTTGGGCAGTAAGGGCACGAATTTATACAATAGTAAAAAATATCCCAGCCTATAAGTGCAGGCATCAGAAGTGGGGGTTTGTCTCTCTGTTCTCCTGTTTCTGGCCAGGCTGCTGTTGTGTTTAACACCCGGATCCAGACCCTGGGCCGTTATGCTTTCATCCTGCACTACTACCAACCCAACCACCCCACCTTCCCTGTGGAAGTGTTCATCAACGGTGGGCGCATCTGGCAAGGTGAGAGGAGTGGAGAAGAGTGGAAAGCTGCTCCTAGGCAAAAGCCTTGGAAAGTTTTTGGTGCCAGAGAACTGTGGGTTTGCTGGGGAGTGCAAACAGGGGGCGAGACTGCCGCAAAAACCCAGGAGGGTGTGATGGGGTTTGTAAAGGAAACGTGGGACCAATTGGTTTGTTGTCTTTTCAGGTCAGACCAATGCTGCTTTCTGCCCACATGGCTATGGGTGCAGGAGCCTGGTGGTTTCTGAGGACCAGATTGTCCTGGATGTTACTGATAATGACCTGACTGTGGTTGTTCGAGTGCCCGAGGGCAAGCAGCTTTGGCTGGTAAGCTTCTCTCTGGGATGCTCCTGGGACATGCTGGACCAGGCTCCAGCCACAGAGCTCCAGCAAGGCTGGCCTTTCCGTGGGGATTTGTGGCACTGTGTGACCAGAGGAATGTTTCCTACCATCAATTAGTTTCCAAACTGCTAGGAAATTGCAATCCACAACCTTAGTGGTGTAGAGATGAGGGCAGGGTTCACAGAGGGAGGGTCTGTGTATGGTAGTTTTCCTTCACTGTGTGGTTTTAATACCAAAGAAAGGCAGAGATGGAAGATGTTGCTTTGTATACATAGTTTGTGATAACCCAGAATAAGCCTTATTCCTACTCCAGTAATATTTTGCACCCACACAGCATTGTTTGTCCAGGCAAGTCTCATCATGGGAGCACGTGGCCCTTGATATGCTCAGGCAACAGGGCTAGAACATTGCCTAAAATCTGGATAAATGGCTGAAAGACAATTGTAAGCCAAATTTAGGAGCCTGAGATGATGGCGACCTCCTTTCTCTGCACAGCCCCTGCTGCTCTTTTGGGGTATTCTGCCTTTTTGTTTTATCTCCAGTGAATTTGGCCCGGTCCTTGTGTGAAGCATTAGATTAGATGAACCCTGATGGACAGACCTCAAGGGAGAGGTGATCCCTGGTCTTTCCAGTATGCAGACACTTTGTGTGTTATATTCTATCCCAGCAAGGGATGAGCTGATGGGAAGTTAAAGGTGCATTTTGAGTGGTCTCACTTTGGACTATGTCTGGCTGGCTCAGCTCAGGAGCCTGGCTCCCCCATCTTGTCTTTGCTTTGCAGGATTACATCCTTGTGGTGCCTGAGGACAGCTACAGCTCTCAGTACCTGCAGGAGGAACCCCTGGACAAGTCCTATGACTTCATCAGCAGCTGTGGCATCAACAGCTTCTACATCAAGTGAGACCTTTGGCTTTGGGTGGCTTCTCTGCTGTCTGCAGGCTGCACACTCCTCAGGGAATGAAACCTGTACCCTACTTGTGAGGCAGGGAAAGAGTCTGGTGAAGGCTTTCCTTCTCTAACGACCAAACCTGTGGCTATGTGGGGGATCTCAGTGTCACAGGCTCATCCTCCCACTAACTCACTACCCATTGCTGTAGGAGATCCAAGGAGATCCTGTTGGGTTTAGGGGTGGCAGGGAGGCTGTCGGGGTGTGCAGTAAAGTGATTTCCTTCGGCCTGCCTTCCTTTCTCTGCAGCCCCAGCGTGTCGTCGAGGTTCTGCCGGGACTCTGCCATCTCACTCTCCCTCTTCTACAACAACGGGGCACAGCCCTGCCAGTGCCACGAGGCAGGGGCACGGGGCAGCCAGTGTGAGCCCTTTGGTGGGCAGTGTCCCTGCAAGCCCAACGTCATCGGGCGGGAGTGTTCCCGCTGTGCCACCGGCTACTGGGGCTTCCCCAACTGCAGGCGTGAGTTGTCCCATCTCCCCCTCTCCTTTCCCAGCATTTTGCTGCTTTGCCTCTCACAGGCTGATCTGCGAAACAGATGCATTTTCCAGCTCTGCCCTGGCTCTGCTTGCGTGAAGCTGAGCTCTTCATCCATTGCCTTCTTCTCTCCTTTTCTGCCCCTTCCAGCCTGCGACTGCGGGACGCGTCTCTGTGACGAGGTGACGGGGCAGTGCATCTGCCCCCCACACACCCTGAAGCCAGAGTGTGTTGTCTGTGAGCCCCAGACCTTTGGCTGCCACCCCCTCATCGGCTGTGAGGACTGCAATTGCTCCCGGCCCGGGGTGCAGGAGCTGACAGAACCAGGCTGTGACCTGGACAGTGGGCAGTGCAGGTAAGAGAGAGCTTTGCCACCAGCCAGCTCTGGCAGCATCCCTGCTGGAGTGGTGGGACACATTGGCAGGCTGGAGGGAGGAGATCACAGAATGTTTAGGTTGGAAGAGACCTCCCAAGATCATTCAGTCCAATCTTTGACCAACACCATAATCAACTACTGAACAGTGTCCTTAAGGACCAGGTCAAAATGCCTTTTAAATGCCTCCAGGGGTGGTGACTCCATCGCTGTCCTGGGCCATTCCAATGCCTGACAACCTTCTCAGTGAGGAAATGTGTCCTCACATCCAGCCTAAACCTCCCCTGGCACAGCTTCCACCCATTCCTCTGGTCCTATCCCATCATTCAGGGGAAGAAGCTGTTTCCCTCCTCACTCCAACCTCCCTTGAGGTAGTTGAAGAGAGCCATAAAGTCTCCTCTCACCTCCTTTTCTCCAGACCAAACACCCCCAGCTCCCTCAGCCACTCCTCACAGGACTTGTGCTCCAGGCCCTTCGTCAGCTTTGTTGCCCTTCTCTGGACACACTCCAAGCATTTCTATGTCCCTCTTATAGTGAGGTGCCCAGAACCAAACACAGTACCCATGATGTGGCCTCACCAGAGCTGAGTACAGAGGGACAGTCACCTCCCTGTCACCTCCCTAGATGTGCAGGATGGGGAGTTCCTCATCAACACGGTGTCAGTGCCAGGATGGGTGAAGCCCTGACAGCTGCTCCCTGGGGCAAAGGTTTCTAATGCTGCTGCTGCTCTCACCTCCCATCCAGGTGCAAGCCCAATGTCATCGGGAGACAGTGTGACCTCTGTGCCCCTGGCTACTACCACTACCCCAACTGCCAGCAGTGTGACTGCCACCGGGCTGGCACCGAAGCCAGCGTGTGTGACCCGGTCACAGGACAGTGTCACTGCAAGGTCAGTCCCTGATGGCCTTCACACAGTGCCTTCTTCCCCAGCTCCATTCTCCCTTCTCACCCTGAAAGACTGCTTCCCCCAATCTTTCCTGTCCCTGGAGGCTTGTTCTGTCCCTGGGGAGATGGGCAGTCTGCCTCCACCCCATGCCAGAACCCCTTGCAGGTAAAGCTCTCAGCCCTGTTGACTCCTGCATGACAGTAGAGTGACTCAAGCTGTTCCAAGCCCTTTCCAGGGCTCGTGGAGGCTCTCTCCAGGTGAATTTAGTGTTTGAGGGGTGGTGTGCCAGCAAGCCAGCTCAGGGACTGCTAAATCATGTTTCAGCATCTCATCAGTGTGCTTTGATCACTCGTACAGCCTTCTCTGTCCTCCTCAAATGCCTGGTGAGAAACTACTGACGCTGTTGAGCTTTGCTTGTCTTCCAGGAAAATGTGGAGGGCCCGAGGTGTGACCAATGTCGCCTGGGGACATTTTCTTTGGATGCCAGCAACCCCAAGGGCTGCACCAAGTGCTTCTGCTTCGGCGCGACCGATCGCTGCCGCAGTGCTGAGAAGCATCGAGCAGAGGTGAGAGGAGCCTGCAGTTCAGCTGTGCTCCCATCTGCCTGGCTCTCTGTTGCCCTTGGATCTCTGTCCTGCATTAATCCTCTGGAAGACACACTATGAGGAGGGTTATCTTTGTCTCCCTGTGCCTGTCTCCCACTCCTTTTCCTGGTTTCTGGGGTCTCATAGGGTGACAGTCATGGCATGGGGGCACCATGCCAGGCAGGAGACAGGGTTGGTGCTCAGCTTTCCAGTGGCTTCAGCAGGATGCATGTGAAGTTGTGAGCCTCTGATCATCCTTTCTGCTGCTCTGGGACTTTCATCTTTTGGAGCATCAGCACCCAAATACTTGCTCTTCCCCTACAGTTTGTTGACATGAGCGGGTGGCTCTTGTTGAGCAGCGACCGCCAGGAAGTGCCAACAACTCTGAGCCTGCAGGAGCAGCTCCTCCATGCTGATCTCAAGAACCTCCCAGATGCCTACCAGGAGCTCTACTGGGTTGCCCCCAGCTCCTACCTCGGGGACCGGGTAAGAGCATGGTGGCAGATGGACCAGCAGTCCTGCACATCCTGGCACAGGTGGCAGCAGCAGCATGCCCGCTGACTGCTTCTGCTCCAGTTGAACCTGGACAGCTCTGAGCCATCTCAGTGGTGTGGGCTTGCAGCAACATTTGCAGTCTGTCTCCCTCTTAGGTCTCCTCCTATGGTGGTCACCTGCGCTACGAGCTGCACTCCAACCCACGGAGAGGGGACATCTTCATTCCCATGGAGTCCCGCCCAGATGTGATCCTGAAGGTGCAGCCTGAGAAATTCCCTGGTGTCCCCTGCTAAATGGATGAGCAGGGTGAGGTGGTGACTGACACCTTCCTTGCTTTTCCCAGGGAAATCAGATGAGCATCATGTTTCTGGAAGCCACTTACCCATCCCCTGGGGAGGCACACGAAGGCCAGCTGCAGCTGGTGGAGGTCAGTTTGCACATAAGTCTGTACCAAGTGCTCAGATGGTATTGAAAGGACAAGACTGGCACGTAGACAGAAGGGACAGTCACTTTGAGCTCAGTGTTTTGGGTGCTGCCTGTTGCAGCAGAACTGGCTGTAAAGATCCAGGGCTGTTTTCCCTGTGCAAAGCAGCAGCAGGGCTTGGATGTTTCCTGCCAGTAAGGTCAGGTCTTCTCCCACTAGGGCAACTTCAGGCATACAGAGACCCACAACCCTGTATCTAGGGAGGAGCTGATGATGGTGCTGGCAAACCTGGAGCAGCTGCAGATCCGGGCACTCTTCTCCCCACTCTCTTCATCCGTGTCCCTGCGCCGTGTGGTCCTGGAGATGGCAACAGACACAGCTACAGGCATCCGTGCCAGCAATGTGGAGCTGTGCTTCTGCCCAGCTAACTACCAGGGGGACTCCTGCCAGGTGAAAAGGGTGAAAATGGATGTGCTGCTTCAGGCAGAGGGGAGTCAGACACTCACAGCCACGAGGGGTGCTGGTGGCAGCTGTGGGGTTTGGGTGTTTGTGCAGAGCAGTGGTGCCAGGGTACCAGCTCCCAGGCTGACCCCTGAGGGCTTCAGTTGAAACAAAAGGTCAGGTTGTGAAGGAGGAAGGAACAGTATCTCCCAGGCTCCCCTCCCAGCACAACCCAGTGTACCTGGGCAGGTGACTCAGCTGCATCTGCCCTGTTGGAAGAGATGTGATGGAGAAATCATCCAGATGGTGCAGACCAAAGTTCAGTGTGTGCAGTTCCTTAGAACAGGTCCTGTCTGGCCAGTTATCTCCTATTGATGGAAACAGGAGGGAGCCACACTGAAAAATCTTTGGTTTTGCTTTTAATCTCTTCTCCCTCAATACAACCCCATGGGAATTCTGTCATGGAAACTAAATGAGTCTCTTTGCTTTGCTTGAATGTATTGGGCTGTTTTGCAGATCTCCATCTTTTTCTCTGTCCTCAGGAATGTGCTCCAGGTTACTACAGGGATACCAAGGGGCTCTTTCTGGGAAAATGCATCCCATGTCATTGCAATGGCCACTCAGATCAGTGCCTGCCAGGCTCTGGGATATGCCTTGTAAGTAACAGTGAAGCTGTGTGGTATTTCGGAGTTGCAAGGTCTGTAGCATGTGATTAAAAAGCTTTTTACATCCTAACTGAGCTAGCAGGACTGTGCCTGAATTGGAATGTTTGCTAGATGGGCTGTTTTGGGGGTGGATCCCTCTTGGGGTCAGCTTAGGGTGACAGTTCTGGGAAAAAGGGAGCACTGAAGCATCCAAATACCTGGTGGGGAATACTTTGTGCAACCCACCATTTCTTGCCATCAGTGCCAAGGCTGCAGCCTGATTTTCCTTACAGAACTGCCAGCACAACACAGAAGGAGACCACTGTGAGCGATGCAAGGATGGCTACATGGGCAGCCACTCTGCTGCAGAACCTCAGCAGTGTGTTGGATGTCCATGCCCTCTTTCAGTTGCCTCCAACAAGTAAGCACCCTTGATTGGGACTGTCTGGTTGGCCTTGCTGTATAACCACTGGGAACCTTTCAGCCAAGGCCCCAGCAGCCTGCACCAAGCAAATCAGCTCACCTGGCACCCACCGGTGGTAAATGCACCTTCCTGTTCCCAACTTGTCCTTTCAGTTTTGCCATTGGTTGTGTCCACAAGGGCTTCAACATGCAGTGCCTCTGCAAGCCTGGCTATGCTGGACCCAACTGTGAGAGGTAAGGGTGATGGCACCCATGTTTCATCCATTGGCTCTGCCCACAGTGTGCTTTGCTCTGCCAGGATTTCTTTCAGTCCTTCTTAGCCTGCAAACGCCCTGTTGTCATCTCCCCTGCTGCTGTATTCTGTTACCATGGGTGTATTACTTAGCTGTCTTTGCCTTGACTTGCAGTCTGGGGTAAAGGCACCTTTCTGGGGTGTCGTCAGGCAAAGCACAAAGTGCTTTGAGATCCCTGGGGGTTGCAGCAGTAACAACTGCTGGATTCTTGCACTGTTTTCATTGCACAAGACTCAAACGTGAGCTGTGAGGAGATCCCCCATCAACACCCAGCTGTGTTTGGACTTGCCTTATTCCTCCAGGTGTGCCCCAGGATACTATGGCAATCCCATGGTGATTGGCAGCTCCTGCCAGCCCTGTGACTGCAGTGGGAACACGGATCCCAACATGCTGTTCAGCAGCTGTGACTCCCTGACAGGCACCTGCACGGGGTGCATGCACCACACGGCCGGCGCCCGGTGTGAGGTCTGCACCCCTGGCTACTATGGGGATGCAGTGGTAGCCAAGAACTGCACACGTGAGTGGGGCAGGAGGCAAGCACTGGGGAGGGGGGTGGTGGGGGAGAGGCTGACCCCCTGGCCCTGTTTAGCACCTTCTCCAGTCTGTGCATTGTCCTGATGAATCACCCGCTTGGTTGTGTGCGCATTGCAGGTGTCCTCCGAAGGTGGTAATTAAGAAAAAAAACCCCAAACAACTCCAAAAAGCTGCCCTCCAGCATCACAACTCTCTGATCTCCAATCCACCCCTGAACAAAAGTCACTAAACCCCACCCAGGCTGGAGCAATCTTGCCCAGAGCAGCCACAGCAGCAGCAGTGCTGGCGCTCCCTCCAGCGTGGGTTTGCACAGCCCCCTCCCAGCACTGCCCATCTCTCTCTGGGGAAGAGCAGCAGCTCACAAAAAGGGGTCTGCCCTGGGAATAAGTTGTGAGCAGGAGCAGATCGAAGAGAAGAGAGGCTCTGTCTTCACGCTGGCTGTGGAAATAAGGGAGAAATAGGATTCTTTGTTGGAAAGTGGCTTGTGAGTGGCTGAGCAGTCTCCTTGGCATGTAACTGGATGTGTTTTTTCCCTGGCAGAGTGCAACTGTTCACCTTGTGGGACAGAGTCGTGTCATCCACAAACTGGTCAGTGCTTCTGCAAGACTGGAGTGACAGGCCAGCACTGTGACCACTGCCAGGTGAGGGCCACCTGCATCCTGGGTGACTGTCCTTGGCACAGGGAGGAGGGTCAGTCCTGAGGTTGTCCCCTGGCCTGTTAGCAGAGCAGTGCTGGCAGCCAGGTGGATGAAGACTGGACTTGCAGACTCTGCCTGTGCCTGGTGAAAGTCTGGTAAAGATCTGGCAGCGAGTGCTGGAGGCAGCATTCATTCATTCTGCAGCCTGGGAAGTCGTTTCCCTTTGGGAAGCTGCAAGAAACCCCATTTCCCTGCATGGGAACTGGGCACTGCAGGGACAGGGCAGGTTTGCAGGGCAGTGTTTTTGGTGTCAAAAGGCTCTCACTGCATCTCCATATCTTTGCCACGTTGACAGGAGTTCTGTGGTGATTAAAACCCTCGTAAGAAAGCAAGATGAGGATCCCACATGGCCTCAGCCCGCCCTGCTGGGAGGCACACATTGCCCTCTGACTGACCAGAGGTGCTCTGCTTTTCCCTAGGAGGGGTACTACGGCTTTGAGGGATGCTCGGGCTGCCGGAGGTGTGACTGTGACATCGGGGCAGTGGGGAGCAGCTGCCACCCCCAGACGGGACAGTGCCACTGCCTGCCCGGCGTCAGCGGCTCCCGCTGCCACCAGTGTGCCCCGGGCTACTGGGGCTTCAGCCAGAGCGGCTGCACAAGTGAGTCCTGCTTCCTGGGAGTGGGGTCCCACACGTGGAGGAGTGGGACACGGGTGCTGGTGGCCCTTGTGCTGACTGAGATGTTAGAGGTCAGGGCTGAGTGCTGCCCGAGTTGCTGCGCACGTTGCACAGGGGTGGCGAGGGGATAAGCAGGGATGGGGTTGCACAGGTGGAATAAAACCTCTTTTTCCCCTCCTCCCGGGGTGGCAAGAGCAGGAAGTGATGCTCTGGGTGTTTTTCCTGTTGTTGATCTCAGAGTGTGAGTGCAGAGGGGGCTCCTGTGACCCACGCACGGGGCACTGCACCTGCTCCAACGGGCTGACCGGGAAGCAGTGCAACGTCTGCCTGCACGAGAATGAGATCCCCGTGGCAAACGGTGCGGATAGCATGAGGTGTGAAGGTCTGTATCCTGCACATCTGTATCTGGGCACCTGTGTCTGTATCCTGGGGCTAGGAAAGCCCCAGGGAAGGGCCCGGTGCTGACCGTTCTGTTCCCCTGGCAGTGTGTGACAGCTGTGTCCTGCTGCTGCTGGAGGATCTGCAGGACATTGAGAAGTCCTTCCCCTCCATTCGTGGCCAGTTGGTCAACCTCAACGCCAGCTCCATTGCCTGGGCTCGCCTCCATGGTCTGAACAGCACTATGATGACCATTGTGGTAGGTGGAAGGCTTTACATCACCTTCTGCCCACGTGTCCTGGTCAATTCATCTGATCGTAGCTCATTTGTTTTGTTTTGTTTTCAGAACCAGCTGCGTGAATACCTGAGGGCCATGAACAAGGTCAGACAAAGGGCTGATGAGCTGGAGGATGAGAATGTGGACCTCACACAGGACCTGAATGCACTGCAGCACAAAGTAGGGTATTTCTCCTTCTTCCTTTGCCAGAGCACAATTCCACCCATTTATCTAAAACAAGGGCTTTGAAGGAGCCTGGCTCAGGCAGGATGGATCTAGGCTTGGGGCTCAGGGTCTCTTATTTAGTGCTCAAGCTAGATTACTTGCAGTCTTCCCTGGAAGTACTCTTAACCATTTTGTGATATTGGTGATTGCTTCTTGATTAATTACTTGCTCTGCTTACTTAAATAATTAAAAATAAATTTAGTAAAACATCATTTATCCAAGAAGCATACAAGAAGGAACATAAGTATTCAGATCCCTCCTAGAGGTATCCATGTCTTGGCAGGGATAGCCTGGGCCCTTCTCAGCAAATGAGTTGACCCTTTTATTGTAATAATCCTTGAAGGCCTCAGTCCAGCAACACCTTTTGCAAGATGCTCTCTATATTGTCTAAAAAATACTAGTTGTGTCATCAGAGAACTTAGAAATTCAGAATGATTTGATTTGGTTGGGTTGGATTTACAAACTGCCTGCTCCTGATCTGAGAGGGAGAGAAAAGTTTCTGTTTGATGATACATGTCCCTGGGCAGCTGCATGGACAAACTGTCTCTGTGTTTATATCTATGTTCTGAAGGGCCAAATGGGAGCCTTCCATCTCTTCTTGTGCCATGGTCAGGACCCCAGTGGGCCTGGCTCTGGGCTGTAGGGCTTCTTCTGTGTTAAGAGTGCAGGACAGGGTTGTCCTTTGTGATCTTTGGACTGCCTCAGGATCCAGAGCTTTTTGGGTTGGAGCTGCATTTATTTATTGCTTGTGCTTCTCTGAAGGTGCTAAATAAACAAACCCATCACTAAATGCATTGTAGGTGTGCAGCACAGGGCAGGATGTTGGAGAACATGTGGTTCAAAGGCTTCAAAAGCTCCACGTTCCCAAGCTTTCTGTACCTTTTTGGGACCATCTTTCCCGCAGGCAGGTCCCAAACATCATCTTACACTTCAGCTAAGCCTGTTGGTTTTTTTTCTCTTGTAGATGACAATGACTCACAGAGAAGCAAACCGGATTGAGCAGCACTCAAGAGAGACTCACCAGAGGGGGGAGCAGCTCCTGCTAAATGTCCAAAGCATTCAGAAAGGCATTGCAGGTAGGTGAAGAAAAGTTTCTGCCTTTTGGGCTTTTCCTTGCTCTCAAACGGCACCAAGTACAGCATCACTTGGAGCTGTGGAGGAAACAAGGGAAGATCCCTGCAGAAACCTGGCTGTTCAGGTAGAGCAGGATTACAGTGAGCCCCAGCTGCCTGGCTAAACACAGTCTTTGAAAAAAAAAAAAATTTAAACTTGCACAAATGTAATTAAAAACACATTAAACCAGGCCAATTTGTACTACTTGCTTCCCTTAGCAAAAAGAGGGTTTAGGAAAGGAAGCCAAGCCACCAAAAGATGCTTGGGATGTGGCATGTGTCACTGTAATGTCCAAGGAGACAGAAACACGGGGCAGTAACCCCGAGTGGTCTTGAGGAATTTGTGTGCCTGAGCACTGCATGAAAGCTGCAGTTTGCTGGGGGTGATGTAAGAGGGGAAGGATCTTGGGGGAGATTCTGAAGGCTCTGGGTTGGTCAAAGCTAACGGGGGATCCGGATTTCTCTGCAGACTTGGTGCAGCAAATGGCCAGGATTGGGGCAGCAAACGCCAGCACCACCTCCACGGAGGAGTTCCGGCAGAAGATGGCTGAGGTGGAGAGGATGCTGAGGGAGATGAAGGAGAGGAGCCTGGGCAGCCAGGAGGAACTGGCAAGGCACGAGCAGGAGGAGGCACAGAAGTGTGAGTCTGGCTCAGTGGCACAGGACAGGGCTGCACAGATCCTGCTGGGTCTCTCTGTTCCTCAAAGCCTGGCTTGGAGCCCACGTGAGCACAACCCATTGTGGTTGTGTTTGGAGAGTCCTGTTAATAAAATGGGCATCCCAAGAAGTTTTACTGCAGGTTGAAAGTTCCCAGTTGAGAGTCCCATTCCATTTATGGTTTTTTTTTTCTCTTAAGGTGAATTTTAGAGCAGACTGTACAAGCTGGGTAGTTCTGCTTGGTGTCCAAAATGACAGTCCTTAGAACCAGGTGTTACCAGTATAATGTATGCATCACATGTGGGTGTCAGTGAGTCACCCAGTATTTCTTCGTATTCACTGTCCCAGGAAAGGGATCTAGAGTGTCACCCAACAGTCCACCACCCTCAGCAGCTCTGCAGACAGGACCAAGGGCTCGGGCTGTGCTCCCACACGTTGCCCCCTGCATTACCAGGCACACTGGCACTTGGGGTTTCAAAGACAATTTTGGATGAGGTCCTGTGCTACCCAGGCTGAAGGAGGGAGGGAGGGAAGATGATCACTTATGGCCTTGATACCTTCCCAGTGAGGCCAGAACCAGGCTTTTCCACAGCCAAGCATAGGAAGAGCCCTTTACCATGCGAGGATGAATTGTCCCCAGTTCTCATCTCCTCCATCCTCAGTGCTGCATCGGGTGAAGAGTGAGCTGCATGCCCACTGGCAGTCCAACCAGGACCTGGTGAGCAGCATCCAGGACAGGCTGGCACAGCACAGCTCCCAGCTGATGGACCTTCGTGATGCCCTCAATGAGGCTGTGAACAAAACCAGGCAGACAGAGGACTTGAACAGCCTGAACCGCAACAACCTGGAGGAGAGTCAGGTAGCCCTTCACCAGGAGGTCCTGTACTACCATCCAGTGAGCTGGGGGACAACCCCAACCCTGCCACTGCCTAACTCTTCATCTGTTTGTCTTAGCAAAAGAGCCATGAACTCCAAAAGCAGCATGCACTGGTGCAGGAGACCCTGAAGATGGCCAAGGACTCCCTGGCCCAGGTCTCTGACTTCCTACAGAAGATGGAGAGTGCAAAGGAGGTTAGTGGTGGGGGTACTTCAGAATGGGCAGGTTGTAAGGAGGTGGCAGCCCTCAGGGGTGATGCATTTCCTTCCAGGCATATGAGAAGCTGGCAGCCCTGCTAGATGGGGCAAAGCTGCCCCTGACTGAGCGGGTGAAGAAGTTCTCCCCAGCCAGCAGCAAGATCCCCATCGTGGAGCAGGCAGAGGAACATGCCCAGCTCCTGGATGAGCTTGCAAGGAACCTGTCAAGGTGAGGCCCTGGTCCTGACACTCAGCAGTCAGGAATGGGAAGCTGGCATTCCCATGGGGTGAAGGAGGGTGCCATCTCCAAAGGTTTTTCCTGGAGGTGATGTTGTGATGAGGAACCCAAAGGGGCTTGTCCTGGGGAGGCATGTGCAAGAGCCCAGCCTGAGCGGTCTCTGTGGACTTGATGGCTCCATTTTCCAACACAGCATTATCCAGGGCACAAACCAGGATGGCTTTATCCAGCGGGCAATCGATGCCTCCAACGCCTACGCTAGCATCATTGAAGCTGTGAAAAAAGCTGAGAGAGCAGCCCACGATGCTGATGAGGCAGCCAGCCAGGCTTTGATGGTACGTGCTGTGAGGAGCCCCATGAAGATGAGCAAAAGCCAAACTCCCTTGGTAGTCCTTCAGCTTTTCACACCTGCACGCAGGGCTCTGCTGCCTCTTCCCTCTGAGACTCGAGCACTCAAACCCCTGCCATGGCTCGGGGGGTTTGGGTCTCCCCACCAGGCCCCCAGCACCACACCCCACATCCAGTTGTCTGGATGAGCATTTTTGTGTGCAGTCAGGGCCAGAGACAGGAATTCATTTTCACACTCCCAGGCAAGGTGTGTTTATTTTCCAGAGTGTCATATCAGAAAATCTCGGGGCCATCTCTAAAGAGCTGAAGAGGAACAGCAGCTACCTGGAGGAGGCTGTGAGGAGAGAGGAGAGAAAACTCAATGGGGGTGAGAGAGGCTCCTTGGAGGGGGTGATGTCCCTTGGGCTGGACTGAGATCCAGTACACAACATATGCATCTCTTTAATTGCAGCTATTAAAGGCACTCTGCAGACAGCAAAGGACAAGCTGGCAGACCTCCGTCTGAAGAAGGAGCAGCTCCTGAGCCAGCTCCAGTCAGTGCAGGACATGTTGGGCAGGGACCAAGGTTTGTCTCAGGGCAGCTAGACTGGTTCCTCAGGCCCAGGCTGTCACCCAAGGGTGCTTTCTCTCCCCTCCTGGATATCCCAGAGGTTTTTCTCCTTTCTTTACAGAGGACACAAAAGAGGCCATCCAGAATGCCAAAGCAGCAGCTGCTGAGGCCAACGAAACAGCTGCAAGAGTGGAAGATACCTTGAGCACCATGAAGAAGAACCTGGATGAGTGGAAAGACCAGTATGGAGACCTTCGAAATGAAGACCTGAACCAGGCAGTCCAGGATGCCAGGAAATCTGGTGAGTGCTGAGCCTGCTGGGGCACAGACAGACATCCCCAGAGAGCTCTGTGCTTTTGGAAGTTGTGCTTGGCAGCTCCAGGTCAAGAGTAGAGGGAGGCAGCAGCCAATATGAGCTGCTTGAAGTCCTGTCCCTTTATTTTTTTTCTCTCTCCCTGCAGTATCTATGTCACCTGTACTTTTTCTGCAGAAGACTGCATGCACTAGAGCATTTTCCCAAGCCCCCTTCAAGGCTGTTGGATTTAGGGGATCGTTCTGTGACTCTGTTCCCAGTGGCTCCTGCTTTGACTTCCATGTCTCAAAACTGCCCGAGCTTTACATCTCCCTTCCTCACTAACCTTCAAAACCTCTGGTTCCTCCCCAACCCCAGTGTCTAGCTTGGAAAGCACCATCCCACTGCTGCTGGAGAAGCTGAGCAACCTGGAGAACAGGAGGAACAAGAACGCCACCGTATCCGAGAACATCCTGCGGATCCGGCAGCTCATCACGCAGGCCAGGAATGCTGCCAGCAAGGTAAGCTGGTGCATGGGACTCCAGGGGCTTACCTCGGGGTAGTATGCAAATGGAAGGGCTATCAAGAAGAGCTCTGGGGCCACCAAGGTCCTTTTCTCACAGGGAGACTTCTAGAGAATGCTTTGACTTAGAGCTGGCAGTGCCAAGAGCAGTGGTTGCAGTGCTGTGGGGTTTGTCTCCCTCCAGGTGAAAGTCCCCATGAAGTTCAATGGCAGCTCAGGTGTGCAGGTCCGGCTGCCCAGCAACCTGCAGGATTTGGCAGCCTATACATCCCTCAAATTCTACATCCAAAACCCTGAGCCCAGGAGCCGGCAGCGACGGCAGGAGGGGACAGAGGAAGGGCGGTTCGTGCTCTACCTGGGCAGCCGGGAGGTGAGACAAGGGCAGGGGGGCAGCAGGACCCCCGTGTTGGTGGCATCAGGGGGGTCGTGGCTGGACATCATCCCCTTTCCCATCACTTATTCCCTGAGTGGCTTTGTGGGGAACATGAACAGGCCCTGGGTGCATCTATCATCCTGGCTGGAGGGGGATGGGGCTGCTTGGTCCTGGGACCATCATGGAGAGCATCTCCTGGTGTCAGCAGATGTCACTCACTCTCCCTGCATTCAGGCCACTGGTGACTACCTGGGGATCGTGCTCAGGGACCACAAGGTGCACTGGGTCTACAAACTGGGTGATGAGGAGCCAACCTCCCTATCTGTTGATGAGGATATTGAAGAGCAGTTTGCTACCATCAGCATCAACAGGTAGGAATCTGATGGGACACGTCCTGAGGAAGTTGAGCAAGAGACTGTCCCTGCAGTGGCTCTGAGCTTGCAGGGGTGCTGTGGACTCCATCACCAGCCCCTCCCTAAATGCCTGACACTGAGGTACCCCAGAAAAACAAGCAGGGAGATAATGGTGTCTTACCATGGGTGGTCTGGGGGTGGTTTCTGCAGAAGAGGAAGGATGAAGCTTATCACGAGAGCTCCTTCCAGCCCTGTGGCAGTGCTGGTAACACGAGTGCTGACTCCTCTCTATACACTGCTGCTGTGGGGTCCCTGCTGGGAGTTGCACCCCTTTTTGGTAGGGCTGTGCAGGGAGGCCCTTTGCTCAGGGGGAGGGTGGGGTTTGCTCCTCTTTGGGGGTCTCCCCTTGTCTTGACCATCCACCCCTGCTGCAGGATCCTGCAGTATGGACACATGTCAGTGATTGTGGAGAGGCAAACAGTGCACGAGACCAAGGGAGAGAGTGTGGCCAAGGGGGAGCAGGGGCTGCTCAACCTCGACCCACACAACGTGGTCTTCTACGTGGGTGGTTACCCTCCCAGCTTCACGGTGAGATAGGGAGCAGGGAGGGGGGCTTGTGGAGGTATCAGTGATACCTTTGGAGTTTCCCGAGAGGGGAAACCCCTTGATTTCATGGGAAAGCCAGGATCAAAGTTGCCTTTACTGCCTGGTTTTGTTCCCAGCCTCCTCCTGCTTTGCGCTATCCCAACTACCGCGGGTGCCTGGAGCTGGACACCCTGAATGAGGAGGTGGTGAGCCTGTACAACTTCCAGCACACCTTCCAGGTGGATACAACTGCTGAGAAGCCCTGTGCAAGGTAGGGCACAGTGCCCTGAGCCAGGGGCAGTTCTGGTCTGTGGAGCTTACCCTGTCCCTTGGCTGCCTCGGAGCATGAGAGTTGGCTTTGGAGTGATGCCTTGGGCCTCTTCTTTGCATGGTTCAGGTCCAAATCCACAGGAGACCCCTGGTTGACTGATGGCTCCTACTTTGATGGCACTGGTTATGCAGAGATCAAGTTTGAGAGCCAGTATGGCACAACCAAGCGCTTCGAGCAGGAGATCCGGGTGGTCTCCTACAATGGCATCCTCTTCTTCCTGGAGAATCAGGCAGGTGCTTGCTCCCCTGGGGAGCCTTCACCCCTCAGCCAGTGGGCTAGGACAATCCCAACCCCACTTGCAGGCACTCCCAGCTCAGAGCCTCGGGGAGAAGAGGTCTTTGGGGGTGGCAGTACTCGGAGCAGCATTTCTGCACTGTTGTTAAAAGCCATGAGAGGGCTGAACCCAGACCTCCCAGCAGAGACCATGGCTTCTTTGGTGCTGGAGGGACTCCCTGAACTCAAAGAGCACCCAAGCACCAAGCCAGGCCAGGGTTCACTGGGGCAGGTGGTGCTGCAAGGAGCCTTTCCAGCCTGTTGTGCCATCCCTGTGTCCCAGCCCAGGGAGATAAATCCCCCAGTAATTGTCACAGTGATGGCTCAAGGCATCGCCAGTGGGACAAAGGACAGGTGGGGCTCAGCACCACAGACAGACAGCAGGACATGGGGCTGAGTGTCCATCCTGCCTCCCTCAGGGTCAGTTCCTGTGTTTGGCTATCCGGGATGGGAAGCTGGTGCTTTACTACGACTTCAGCACTGGCCTGGAGATGGCAAAACCCAGCAGCAACTCCTCCTCCCTCACTGTCAGCAGCACCACCAACAAAGCAGTAAGGACCTGACACCTTGGGCTGCCCTCTTGGGATGGACCTTGTTGCCCCAGGCTGGCAAGATAGTTTTTTTCCTCTTGTCTCCAGATCCAGATTTTTCTCCTCAAAATGAACAACAAGAAACGTATCCTGGTGCGGCTGGAGCGCCTCACCATCTTCATGGTGGAGCAGGAGAACTCCCTGGAGAATGCTGTCTCCTACTACCTGGGTGGTGTGCCCCCAGATGTGCTGCCCCCCAGGTGGGTCCATCCAGCAGTGGGGTGGGACAGTAGACATCTTCCCTTCTAGTGGCCCTAGTGGTGGCCCTGGCTGTTGGTGTCCAGCATTCAGGGCTGCTGGTGTCCTGCTGAAGATCAGGGGGCAGGTATCCTTGTCCTGTCCATCACCATGAGCTTTTGAGGACGGTGTTATCTCCCATCTCTGGTGAGGGATGAGGTGCTGGTGGGTGTCACTGAATCCACCTGTGCTGTGCTGGGTGCTTTGGAGCAGCAGCCTTGTGCCTGAGGTAGTGGAGATACCTCATGGCCATCATGGGTCCTTCCAAGACACTCCATTTGAAGAGCTGCAGGGCCAGATCCTGCCCAGGGCTGTCTTCATCACACCGTTTTCTTCTCCTGCAGCTTGAAACCACTTTTCCCCACGGGTGGGCCCATCCGGGGCTGCATGAAGGGCTTGAAGGCTCTTGGCAAATACGTTGACCTGAAGCGCATGAGCACCGTTGGTGTGAGCTATGGGTGCACCTCAGACCTCCTGGTAAGCACAAAGCCCTGGCAGCCTGTCCAGCCTGCTGGGGAAGAAGGGATCTGTCAGGGAGAGGGAGCAGAGGACCTCCAGCACAGCCCTAATCTCCCATCCTTCACACAGAAACAAACATAAAGCCCCCAGGTCCTCGGTGCCAGGGGGTTGTGGTAGGTTCTCCATAGAACTGGGCAGACCCAACAAGGACCTGAGAGTCTCAGTCCACCTGTTGGGTCTCTCACCCAACACCCCTGCAACACCAGCACCAGGATCTCACCTCACATCTGTGGTGTTCCTTGCAGGTGGCTCGCACAGTCGGTGTCCATGGCCATGGCTACCTGACCCTGGCCCTGAAGGATGTACCGGGGCTGCAGGACTTCTACAGTGGCTTTGGTTTCCAGACAAACCAGCACCAGGGGCTGCTCTACCTCCACACCACTCAGGTTGGCACCTGCAGCCCCCCCGGGTATCCCAGCAGAAGTGTCTGCTCTGGGGATGGGGCTGCTCCTCTTTTCCAAACAGAGATTTTGGTGGCGCCAGGGGGGTGAACCCACAACAAAATCTCCACCCTCAGCTCCTGGAGGGTGATGGGGAAACGGGCCCTTCTTTGGGGCTCAGCTGATGAGCAGCAATGGGGTGATGCTTTCTGCAGGAGGGGACGTGCCAGGTGTCCCTGCAGCGGGGCCAGCTGACCTTGAACCTGCTGGGAACCGAAGTCACCACTGAAAATGCCTACGCGGATGGCAGGGCCCACTACGTGGCCTTCTACAGCGATGCCCGTGGGTACGTGTCCTGGTGGTGCCTGGGGGGGTGACATGCTGCTGGTCATGGGGACACACACGCTCAGCCCCAGCTGCTCTTTCCCCACAGGGTCAGGCTCTACGTGGATGATGAGCTGCAAGACACCACGGTGGGTGTCAGGTCTGCCCGGCGGCAGCGACGACAGGAGGGGCAACCACGCTTCCATCTTGGGGGCTCACCAGAGCCAGGGGCCCTCAGCAATCTCACCGGCTGCATTGGGAATGTCTTTGTCAAGAGGTGAGTGTTGCCATGGCACTTCCCAGAGAGCAGGGCTCAGCCCCTTCCTTCCTCCTCCGGGCTGGCCCGGTGACGTGGATCCCTTCTCCCTGCATGTAGGATATCAGAGCCACAGATGGTGGTGGACCTGCAGCAGAATGTGGAGAACATCAACGTCACCATGAGCTGTCCTTGGGGTGAGCAGCTGCAGCAGCTCAGGCTCACTCCAAAGAAGGACAGGTGGAAACCCAAGGTACCAGCTGCTGCCAAAACTTCCCACGTCCTCCTCCCTCTCCTTCTCAGGTGCCACCTTTGCTCTTTGTGGTGGCCACACTCCTTTCCTTGGTGCATCTATTGTAGGTGCTGGACAAGCCCGTCTCAAAGGACCGGCGCCACGATGGAGATGGGCTCTGCAACCTCCACCTGCAGCCCCAGGCAGCCGGGGGCACTTTCCGCTTTGGGGGTTCCCCAAGCAGTCGCTGGGAGTTCAAGGAGATCCCACCTTCCTTTGGCTGGAGGTGAGGTTCACCCCATGTGCCCACCCTACACGAGCTCAGCCCCGGGGACCATCGCTTGGAGAGCAGGCGTCCCATGCAGCTGTGGGTGAGCAGGGTGCTCCTATCACTCCCATATCCCTGCAGGTCCCATTTCTCCCTGGAGGTGAAGCTGAACTCCTCCAGTGGGTTGCTCTTCTACGTGCTGGGCAAACGGGGCACCTTCATGGCTCTCTTTGTCTCCAACGCTCGCTTTGTCTTCCTGCTGGACCTTGGTGGGCGCCGCCTGCGGATCCGCAGCAAAGAGAAATACCGGGATGGGCAGTGGCACACGGTGAGTGGAGGGTTGGGGTCAGCAGGGCCTCCTGGAGCTGCTTTGCTTCCATGAACACCCACCCCCAACCCCCCCCCGCCTCC
>JAAWXA010000023.1:3148603-3159679 GCA_038090715.1 Florisuga fusca
CGCCTCCCTCCAGTTGCTGAGTGCCCAGGCAGGGGTCAGCTTGGTTCATCCCTGCTCTGAGTGTCACTTCCTAACTCCACACAGGACACCTGGGGTCCCATGGGAGTAAAAGGGGAGAGGAAAAGCACAGCCAGGGCTGGCTGAACCTCCCAACTGGGGTTTCCTTTCCCTGGGTGCAGCCCTGGTGTTTTTTCCCAGCCCTGGAATCCCCCAGCCTTGATCCTGACCTTTGGTTCTTGCAGGTCTTCTTCAGCAGAGATCAGGGCCGGGCCCAGCTGGTCATTGATGGGCTGCGAGCCAAGGATGCTGCAGTGGCCACCACAGGGCTCTTTGTGGCCCGGACTCCCTTGTATGTAGGGGGAATCCCATCTGGAAAATCCCCAGCTCACATACCGGTAAGGGCTTGGTGGTCCCATGGCATCACCCTATCCAGCCAGATCCCAGTCCCGTGGCATTGTCCCGTGCCTGTCCTTTTTTGACCCCTCCACGCTCACCCTGCTGGCTGCTCTCCACAGGCTGCAGCAGCCTCCAGCTTCGATGGCTGCCTGAGGAACCCACAGCTGGACGGGAGGCCCCTGGGTCCCCCCTCACACACCTTTGGGGTAACACCGTGCTACGAGGGTGCCCTGGAGAACGGGGTCTTCTTCTCTGCGGACGGCGGGTCCATCATCTTAGGTACCCCACAGCAGCCTGGGCTGGCTCCCACAGCCCTGGGACTGGGAGGGGCAGTTTCCAGGGGAGGTCCCTTGTCCCTTTCCTCACCAGAAGCATTTCACTTCCAGCTGATGCGGTGGCAACCGAGCAGGACTTGGAGGTGACACTGGAGGTCCGTCCCCGCAGTGCCTCTGGACTCATCTTCCACATCAGCACGAGGAGAAGCCACCATCTGCTGCTGTACATGGAGGAGACAAAGGTAGTGGAAGAAGGGCTTCCCCACAGGTTTTCAGAGGCAGCAGCCATCTCCTGCCCATCCTGCTCAGCTCACTGGGCTCCTCTGATGGTTTTTGTGTCCCACACCAGGTCACTGTGAGAGCACACGCTGGGGCTGAGGAGTTCTCCACATCAGTGACATGTCCATCTCTCTGTGACGGGCAGTGGCACACCATTGCAGGTGAGGTGACAGCCAGCCCTTGGCTCTGGGATGCTGCTCCACTCCTGCTCAGCCCCCCTTCTTGTGGGGGAAGCCTGGGGCACTTCCCTGGGTATTTAAAGCCCTGCTCTCACTTGTGTGCACTTAATTTGGGAGATGGTAGCTGCTAATTAAGTCATTTCCTAGATAAGAGTCCTTGCCTGCTGATACCATTGCTGTCAGCTGGTGGGCAGGAGGAGCAAGGTCTTTGGACCTGATCCAGGGCTGTCCTGCTGAGAGTCAAAGCCTGAATTGTGCAGATTGTCCAAAGGGCTCAAACCTGGGACCAGGGACGTGCCAGGACTCAACACGTGCAGAGCAGGCAGAGCTTTTACTGGAAGAGCCAGGGCTTTGGTTTGCATCCAGCCCACTCTGGGGTGGGGGGGTCACTGCTGCAGCCCCCATCAGAGAGCACAGCTCTCTTTTAAGCCCTTGTCTTGCTTGACCCAGCACTGAGAGGGCCATCAGTGCATTTTCAGCTTCAGGAGCTCTCGCCATCCATGGCCAGAGCCAGTGTGAGCAGATCCCCTCACATTGTCCCACCCAGCTGGGACAGGGACAGGGCAGCCCTCTGTGCTAGGTCAGGATCAGTGCTTCATGGGTGGCTGCTGCAGGTTTGGGGGAGGTTCTCCAAACTCTGGGTGGTTCCTCTGACCCTCCCCATGGGAGGTCAACTCATTGTCCAGGTGAGGGAGCAGCACTGACTCTTGGTTTTCTTCCAAAGTTACCAAGTGGAAAAACATAATCCAGGTTGATGTGGACACAGAGGGCAACTACACCATGGGACCCAGTCAGCCCCCTGCACCCAGCACGAGGGCCACTTTCTACCTGGGGGGGCTGCCAGGTGAGTGGGGAGATGCTCCAGAACGAAGTACCCCAAAGCCAGGAGAGATCTTGCACTACCCCAGGTGCAAGATGGAGCTATTTAATCCCCTCCCCTTTTATTAGCCAGCCTAATGCTCACTTTTTCTTGTTCCTTCTGCAGAGACAGAGAAGGGCAGCACAGCATCACTGTCACCTCCCCTCCCTCACTACGTGGGCTGCGTAAGGAACCTGGTGATGAACCGCAGCCACGTGGACCTTCCCCGAGCTGGGACTGTCAGGGGTTCCGTGGGCCTCAAGGGTTGTCCTGTGCTGTAAGTCCACCTGTGTGTACAGCCTGACCAGCAGAACACTGCACAGCTCCCCGGGCCCCAGGCACCATCCACTCGATCCCATTAACTGTGGCCAAATGTGTGTGAGCTCCAGGGACTGCGGGTGCAAGTCTGGGGCCACGAATCCAAGGGGAAAGGAGGGCAGGGGACAAAGGTGGGGAGAAGGGAGCACCTCGGGGACATCTCTCACAAATATAACCAAAATGTTGGAGCAGGATGTGGAGACAGGTCTGAGTCCTTCCTCGGTGGCCAAGGACCTGCAGCAGGACTCATGCTGGCCCATGGCTTGTGGTAAGAGCAGGTGACCTCTGGCTGAGCAGCCCTGCTGTGTCCTCAGTCCTGTTCCCTTCACCCCACACAACACACATACGTTTAGTTCACTGAACACTTGAGGCTATTAATAACAGTCACAGAATGCCTTCTGCTAAAGGCTGCAGGCAGTTTCTGTTTTATAACAAATGCAATTAGGACAAACTGGATTAATTCCATCACTTTCATGTTGGGTTTTTTTGTTGGTTTTTTTTTGAGAAGCAAGAAGGCATTTAACCTTCCCCACAAGATCAAGTTGGGTTCACCTGGCACTGCTAGGCAGAGCTCTGCAAGGGGGAACTTGGACAAAATTCTGTTCACAGAATTAGCATCATATCAGATTAAGATTAATTTATAATTATTAAAAAAAAAAAAAAAAAAGGAACAAAATAGGCTGGGACAACTGCTGAGGGAAAGCAGAACACCACAAATACCACTGACTCTGCAGCTGCACTCAGCACTGGTAGATACACTGACAATGTCCTGTTGTGTGAAGCAAGAAACTGTTGCTTGAAAGGGAATCACTAACTAAAGGTTACCTCCGAGGCTGGCTGGGGGGAGTGGTGCCCTCCTGCCCTCACCTGTCCTGCCAGCAGTGTCCTTCTCCTGCTCAGCCTCACTCCTGCCTGGTGTAGTGCAGTCTTCACTTGAAAAAACCCACCCTTTTTTTCCTCCCAACACCTGGTTCACTTGTGCACTTACACGTCATATATATATTTGTGTGTGTGTGTGTGTATATATATATATATATATATATATTTAGCCACTTGGGGACAAAATCTTGCTTCTGAAATGGACTTATAAGTTATATCATTATATTGTGGGTTGTTTTTTTTTATGAGGGGTAAATATTGTAAAATGAGTTTTTAACATGTCCATCTTAAACCAATGTAATTATGACCTGTTTTTTTTAAAGTTGTAGTATTAAAGATGGTCTTTGTAAATCACTGGTACATACTTTGGAGTCAAATAAAGTTTTATGTTACTCTCTTTCACTTTACTGGTGAAGAGCAACTATGATGTACAACTGGAGAAAGAATAATCACCACCTCTAGAAGTGGCACAAGGGGGACATTATTGTTGTGTTTGCCAGGAACAGCTTCCAGGAGCTACTCCTGTAATTCCTGGGATGCCAGCAGTGGTGGCAGCACTCAGATGGTCATGAAGATGAACCTCAAAGTCTTGGTCAGCACCCAGAACAGGACAACCCTTGCAGGCTGGGATGGACTGGGTGAACAGGCAGATTACAACCTGGTGGCCCCAAAACTGGATGGTGGTCAGTGATGTGCCCTAATGAGCTCATTCCTCACATAATCACAGGGCTCACCACTTCTAGCACAAGGAAATCAGAAGAATTAGTCTAGCCTGATGTCAGAAGCATCAAACCTGAGCAATAAGCAACTCCACTGAAAATAAAAGGCAAGTACTGCTTAAGTGCATGTTAAACAGACTAAGAACAGGATGGCAGATAAAGAAAATTCCTTTATTTGTCGATTTCATAGAAGCATAATATGAAGTTAGTAATCCTACTGCAGTTGCTTAAGTTAGTATCTAGGAGTATCTGTAAGGAAGAGCAAATAACTTAATCTAAACTCATATCTTCCTCTTCATCTTTCTTGTCCTTAGTGTCCCCTTCCTTCTGGTCTGACTTCACACTGTTCTGCATTGCTTTGGCAAACGCTTCTACATCTACAAGTTAAACACAGTAGTTACTCAATTTTTTCAGTTTCTGGGATGGAGTTCATTGTCCACACTTGGTTAAGCTTCATTACTTGCAAATTAAACAGTTGCTTTAAAAACAATCTATTAGCAGGGAAGAAAACTTTAACATTCCTTTAATATATAACATACATCCAGATCCCCTTGCCATACTCAGGCATTTTCAGCACTTTGTGCACAGGCAGCCTAAGACCAGAATTACTTCAGCCATGGAGTTAAAATCTCATCAGGGAAAGGTGCTCCCCCATCCCTCCAGTGCTACAGGCCACAGCTGTCTGCTTATTTCAAATGACTCATTGGAGACTCACACAAAAAAGGCATTCCTGCAAAAAAAGTTACTGTGATGTCTCCAGAGTCTTTTTTTTTTTTTGCACCTCTATCAAGAAAACACCCCCAAGGCTGCTCAGCACATCTCTGCAGAACCCTGACTGCTCTAAATGCACATCTGACATCACTTGGTGTCTGCTGGGCAACACCTGCACCACTGGCCTTTTCAGTGGAAAAAAAAAAACACCAAAAAAACAGTGCAAGAGTTGGCTTCTGACAGCTGCTCATCAGCTCATCATCCCAATCCACACTCAAAGGCTGCGTGCAGTGGGGGGAGAAAAAAACAACCCAACACACAAAATGCCAAAACCAAACCCAACAAACCACTTCACCACATTCCCAGCAGCACCAATACTTACCTCCTTTATTTGCTGCATCAACAGCCTCTGCAGGTAAGCCAAACTGACTCATTAGTGGGCCAAGCTGTCCCGAAGCTAAGGCAGCACTGAACATGCTCAATGCCTGTGAAATGGAACAAACAGCATCAAAATAAAAATAAAAAAATAAAATAAAAAGAGGTTTGCATCGTGCTCCTCCAGCATCAGGTGACTGCTGTGCAGTGCCTGTGTGAGGGCAGCAGTAGGGTGCTCATACACCAGCCTGGGAGCAGCAGGAACTCCTGTCCTGGGGCAGGCTCTGACCAGCAAACCCTGCTAGACTGAGCAGCACATCAAACCCCAGTGACAGAACCAGCAGCTGGTTTAGTGCATGGGGAACTTAAAACTTTTATCTAGATGCAGATATTCTATCAAATCACCCACTAAAAAAAACATCCCTCACATCCCAGTCTTGTCTGCACAAAAGAGCTGCTGTAACTCCAACTAAAAGCAGTGTCTTTTAGCAGCCAAAATTCTGCAAATTGATAAATTTTCATTGGTCAGTATAGTTCACAATACACCAGCATTAACCACACACTGACAGTCCTGGCAGTAATGTTTCCAGAGAAATGAGAGATGCAGTGCTGTAAACACATCCATCCATCCATCCATCCATCCCATCCATCCATCCATCCATGTACCTACCTAATCTATCTGTCTAACAAGCCAATATGACAGGGAATAATAAATTTGCTGGTACTCCTGTCATGTGCAGAGAGCATTTATTATAAAAGAGAAAGGTGAAACCCAATTCCAAAAAAAAAAAAAAAAAGTAAAAAGCATTCTGATCTGCCCTTGGTGACTGCAGGAAGGCAGAACCAGTGCTCCACTGAACCACATCCCTCCTCCTGCCCACTGCTACTGAGGAATTTCCTACCCTGAACAGAGTCAGGAACCTGAAGCAGCAGGGCAAGGAGAATTTCTGAGGCACAGGGGAAGAAGGAAGGAAGGAGAACTGCACTGCCTGAGACAGCCAGGAACCTACCTGCTGGAACTGAGGAGACGTCAGGGTGTTCTGAATCTCTTCTGCAGTTTGTGGCAGAGATTCCCCTGAGGGGAGGTAAGGCATCAACCGCTCTTGGACTTCAGCATTGGCCAGGATGGGAGCCATGATCTCAGGAGTCAGAACAGTTGCCAGGTCAACTAGGAAGGAAATAAATGGTTGGCTGTTAAGACTATGAACAAAACCTCCCATTTTGTCACGTAAAACAAATGATCTAGTCAAAGGAGTTCTGAGTTGTAGTTAGCACATTTGTTAGCATCCTTTCTCCCTCTCTCAGTTTTGGAGTGAGAGTAAGACACTTGTACCAGCCACAACTGCACACAAGTGAAAAAAAATAACAACAAAAAAAACCTAAGAGACCTTTCAAACCAGTTTGGAACAGGATAGGAGAGTAAAACAGCTCCAAAGGACCCCTGGATCCAACAGCTGCCTGATCAGACCAGTTACCTTGCTGTCCTCCAGCTCCAGATGGCACATTCATAGTAGCTAAAATGTTCTGGAGGTCACTCAGTTGAATGGGCTGTGTTGGGCTTGTGGCTGAGCTGGTTCCATTCCCTGAACTGGGCACAGGGCTGGGACTGGTGACAGAGGCAGCAGCAGGAAGGGATGGGGCAGGTGTGACACGGGTTGAAGAAGTTGTGGAAGATGGGGTCACAGCAGCTGATTGGCTGCGAGAGCTGGAGGAGATAATTAGTATCATTAATTCCCAAAAAAAACACCTTTGCCTCTTTTATCATGAAAACCCTCAAGCCCTTACAATACAGAGAGCTCCCACCCTCATTTTAGGGGGCAATTAGCAGGCTTAATTCCCATGGTATTCCTGGTCAGTAGGCCACTGTTTCTCCTGCAGAAGTGCTGCCTTGAAATTAGACACAAGCCCAGAGCAGACAAGGGTCTTACCTTGATGATGAGCTGCTGGTTGGGGGTCCCCCACTGCCAAGCAGACTGGCCAGCCCAGGACCTGTCAGTGCACCCAGCCCACCTTCCAGAAACACAAAACAACAACAGGTTTAGGTGTTTGTTTCTTTGGGGTTTTTGGGTTTTTTTTGCACCTCTCTGCTCTAAAGAGGTCACTCTTGTACCTGAAAAGTTCTATTTGCTAAAATAGAGGAGGAGGGGGTGAAAGAACCCAGACCACCCCTCCCACACCCCTTCCTGTAAATGAACAGCTCTCGTTTGCTGCTCTACCATCCCTATCAGAAAGCTGCCTTAGAGCTGCACATCTTAGAAATGATGTACACAAGGATAAAATCACTTCAGTTTGTGCTGAGTACACGATTGTTGTAACACAGCCTTCACCTCTTAACTACTGGCTCCCAAAAATCCAACTTTTCTCTAAACTTGAAAGCCAAGGCCCTCATCAGAAGATGACAGAGGCAGCCCCTGAATCCCCACCACTGCCTCCCTCTACACCTGGGCTTTGAAATTTCAAACCTAACAGAGATGCAGTAGCAGAATCAGATGAGTCATGGGCAGAGGAAAGTAAGGACAACCCCAGGCACAAAGTGCTCCCAGCAGAGCAGCAATCAGGAAACACAGCAGGAAACAGCCCTTGGCCTTGTGAGCCAAAGGCAAAATGCACCAAGCATCAGAATCAGCCTCCTTCATCCACACATCCCAACTACCAAGGACTTAGTGCAGCATCAAGAACATCAGCTAGAAAGAGCTGGGGAAAGGCCTGACCTCTAGGTCTGCTGGAGCTGTAATTGACTGATTGTCCCCCTGAAACTCCTCTGAGCCACATCAGCCAAACACTTCATTTGTCACACACTTCCCATCAGTAGCTTCTTGTACCACCTCTACGTAGATACACATCCCTACACCAGCACCTGCATTTATCACCCACCTTGTGGGAGCTATCTGCAAGCAGAGGACAGGAGGACAGCACTCCATTAGCAAACATGGGATGATCTGAAGCTGCAGAACACTGCAAGCACCAGCCAAGGGCTCCTCCTTTCTCTAGGACCCACTCCTACAGACCTATGCCTGTGACACTGCCCACAGAGCTCCCAGAGCTGCAGGAGCAGCAGTGAAGCCCACCAGGCTGTACCACTCTGCTCAGCTCATCCTTGCTTGGGAAGTTAACCCAGGAGCAAAAAAAAGAAGCCCCTCTGTTGCAGGAGCTCTGCAATAAAGGCAGAGACCTGAGAGAGATGCAAGATGCAAGAACAAGATGCTGCTGGGGGAAAAGATCCACACAGATCCACCACAACCACCATTTGCCAAGGCAAACAGATGGTTTGCTTTGTGTTACTGCAGTGAGCTTCATGTCAAGCTGTCTCAGGGCTAGATGAAAGAGGAGCTGCTAAGAAAAAGTGTTGAGGTGAAGAGGAAGACAGTCTCAAAAGTCACGTGAAGCTTCAAGGAGGAAGATCTTTCCAAACATATCCTAAAAAGCCAGAATCTTCCAACACGAACAGCAGATTTGCATCTGAACACCCCATCAACATGAGTTTTGCACCTGAACCTAAGAAGACATGAGGTAAATCCACAAAAATGGACTTTGGAGCTCAAGCACAGAACCTTAGCCACTGCCACCTGCTAACTCTGCCTACTTCCATTCATGGGTCTGACTTCTTGGACAACACTCTATTGGGTTTGGAGCATGAACAGGGTTAAGAGCAGAGCACAGCAGGGAGCCCAACACCTCATCCCCCCCAGAAAACAGCACCTCAGGCTCTCCCCAGTGCTGCCTGGGAGAGAAAACCCCAACCTGAGCCTTGCTCCCTTGACCAGAGGCTCCAGCCTTCCTGGTGAACCCTTTCTACTCTGCACACAAATATTCACTGGATCAGAGACAACGTGAGGATCCCCACAGCCTGGGAACTGGGGTGTTCAGCAGGGATGAGGTCCCTGGTTTCCAGTCCCTGCTCCAGTGAATATTTAAGAAGAAGAGGAGGGGTGGAAGAAAAGAGGAAAAGAAAAAGCAAGGAGATTCAGTGGAGCAAGGAGCTGAACCAACATTCCTTGCAGATCAAGCCCTAAGATGAGTGATGTGCAGAATCTGGTACCCTCCATTTCCTGCAGCCTCTTTTAGCCCCTTAGCTCATCTTTGAGGCAGGGCCTTGCTTTCTCAGCTGAAAGCAGTGCCATCCACATCACCAGAACTACTTGAAAATATTGTCAGGTAAGATTTAACCTGGCAGGAGAAAATACCATTTTGGCATAAAGATATTAAAGCATTTTACCAAGTCCTCCTAAGCCCGTTGGTCCGATCAGCTGCATGAGCTGGTTATGGCTCATGTTTCCAAGAAGGCTTTGCAAGCCACCCTCACCTAAAAACAAAAACATTCTGAAACACAACATATTCACATAGGTTTGTTTTTTTGTTTTTTTCACAGCACTCCAGCTCAAATGGCAGGAGATTAATTGGCATCACATTCTGTATGGAAAAAACAGTTTCAAGTGTTTACTGAACCATGATGGTCATAAAAGATAAATGCAACTTGACTTGATAAAGAGGTAAGACTCCAGAGAATCTACTGGAAACAAAGCAAGATTTCTTCTGGCAGTCTTAGCTTTTTCAGCCTGCACCTATTATCACAGCACAGCTCGTTTTGCTAAAAGCAGGTTTATACTTCTGGTATTAGCACTGTCCCCAACTCACCCTCCACAGTCACCAGGAATTTTCTTCCTAGGGAACTGTAAGTGCTCATTCTAAAGAGAAATTTTAAACAAGCCTCTCACGTGAAGGAGCAGAGAATGGACTGTACCTCCTAAGGCTGAGAGCTCGTGGCCTCCACTGGCATTTCCACCCAAGGCCCCAGGCATGGGGGGGTTGTTGAGATACTCATTCACCTTACGGCAGTGCTCTTCATCCTTGTCTGTCTTTGGCTCCTGCAAGAAAGTTGCTCTTGGTATGAGGCAAACTGGAAATATTTGGTTCCAAGGCCTTTATTACTGGCTTCCCACAAACCTGCATCCAGAAGAAGAGTCGTTTGGATCCTGCCTTGAACTTCAATACGTACACACGGCCAGTGGTGCACTGAGGTACCCTCTTGAATTCACAGTCATCAGGAAAAATAATCAAATCCTGGAAAACGTGGCAGCAGAAACAAGCGTTTAAGGTAATACATGACTTCTCCTCTTAGCTCCCCCAAAGCCCTCTGCTCTCCTCCCTAAACCTTCTTCTGTTTGCTCTAAGGAGCAGTGGGCACTGCAGGTCTGCCAGGCCCCAGTGGCATTCTCATCCTGATTTGTATTGGAAAAGATTTTTCAGCAGTGCCAGCAGAACAAGACAATTCCTCCCTTAATGCCTCAGCACTGAAACACAAAACCATACTCACATCTTCAACATTGCCAGAGGTCCTGTCCTTCCAGCAGAAGTGGATGAGGGAGTCGTCTGTTTGCTGGATGTACACGAGGCCTTTTCTCTTGTCTGGGGTCACAGTGCTGCCTTTCAGGGACATCTTCCCTGCCCGAAATTCCACCAGGTATTTGCTGGAAGAGCCCCGGGACCCTGGCACCAGGCTGGGAAACAATGCTCCTGAAGACATCCTGCCAAGAGAGAGGAGCAGAAACATTGCTGCATCAGAACTCAACCTGTATCAAGGGACCTCCACAAAAAGGATCCGTGTCACCGCCTGCAGAATTTCAGGGGCATCCACAACAGCTGAAGTGGAACCCGGGGTGAAGATTTCCAAATAACAAATCGGATCGGATCGAACCGAACCTGCTGGGGGACTTGGAAACGAAACCCCCATTCCCCCGAGGCTCCCATCCCCACTCACGGCACTGGGGACCTTTTAATTGCCAGCGGCCCGCCTGGTACCGCTCATCCTCAGGCTCCTGACCCAGCACCCAGCGGAGCGGGCGGACCGCCCGGTACCGGAGACCCGCCCGGTACCCGCCCCACAGCCCCGCGTCCCTCCGCGTCTCCCGAGGGGATCATGTACCGGTACCGCGGGGATCAGGCTGGGCCTGCATGACTCTGCAGTTGTTCTACAGCTCCCACCACCGAACCGAACCGAACCGCCCGGCGGGGCCAAGCCGAGCGCTCAGCCCGGTAGCGCCCGCTCCGACCCCGCACCTCCGGGGGGACGCGGTCCGGCCCTCCCC